>JAKSZT010053784.1:5421405-5660489 GCA_026826555.1 Tolypeutes matacus | reverse complement strand
AAAAAAAAAACTATAGCACATGATTGTTCTGTAAACCCATAACTTCTGTAATAAAGAAACAAAAACTGCAAAAAAATAAAAAATAAAAAAATAAAGTGTAAAAAAAAAAAAATCATGGTAACTCTTCACAAAACAATTTTGAGCTGGTTTTGCAGGATAAAATGTAGAGTTTAACCTATAGTGAGGATTCAGTATATCACCTAAGAAACACAGTAAGTGGTCTTTCGAGGGCTGAAAATGATGTTTTTTATATATATATATATAACTATGTAAAATAGTATAAGGTTAGTATAGTTATAGCACAGAAATGCAGAAATGTTTTGAGGATTAAATGAAAAGACACATGCATATACACACACATACACATAGCACTTAGAATATAGTAATACCTATAAGATATTATCAATATTTTAAAAAATTAAACTATTGATCTACCACTAATGTTTACCTTATTGATCATTAAAAAAAACAATGCTTTTTACTTGAAACTTGATCAGAGAAACATCTTAGGCTCTTTGGGGAGAAATCATAGTTTTAGTAAAAACTGCTATTAATATAATGGACTCACACCCAAGTCCTATGGTCATGGCAGATAGCTCTGGAGTTTGGTGCCTTGCCAATGGGTCCTACATTGGAGTTTGTGCTCCTGAGTGTGGCAGAGTTGGATTCAGATGTGACTTCATTATACATGCCTCTTCTGTCCCTTTTATTTGAACTAAAGTTAGCACTGGAGTTGGTAAGTGTATGTCCAAGAGACTTGACATGGGCTGTCCATGTGCCAGCTGGGCCTTGAGCCTCAGCAGAGTTGCTATATCTACTCTCCAGTTCATTCGACTCACCCAGGACAACTAATAAGGAGGTGAGGATGGACAATCACCACACCAAGGATCTGAGAGAGTCTACAACTGCAAGCAAGAGAATCCTATTCATAAGCCATATGGGATCGAAGCCCCTCTCAATTAGAGGTGGAGTTGGCATCACCATCCCAGAATCCTCAGGATTGGGGGATAAAATATGGACTAGAGAAGACTTACTGACTACTATAGACTTATTGTGATTCTAACAATGGAAGAAATTATGTCATTGATGTGGAGACAGTGGTCACTGGAGGTGCTGTAGTCAGGACAAGAGAAAAAGGGGTGCAATATGGGGTCATTGTCAGGACTTGGAATTGGCCTGAGTGACATTGCAATGACAGATACAGGCCATTATATATCCTGCCATAACCTACAGAATTGAGTGGCAGAGAGTATAAACTACATTGCTTAGTGGCAATGCTCAAAATGTGTTAATCAATTGCAATGAATGTACCACACTAATGAAAGACGTTGTTAATGTGGGGAAAAGTGGGAGGTGTGAGGAGTGGGGAATATGGGAATCCTTTATAGTTTTTTATGTAACATTTTATGTAATCTAAGTATCTTTTAAAAATAAATAAATAATACATTTTTTAAAAATACAGAAAAAACAACAACAATGTTCTCGGTTAACTCAGAGACTGAAGAAAGAATTACCTCATTCATATGTGGCATTTACTGATATACCTGACTTTGATGGTAAAGAAAAAAAGAATGAGGAAAGAAGTCAGTGCATATGATCAGAAATCTCCAGAATGAAAAAATATTCAAATGTTGTGGCCTAGAATCCTGGAAACAAACGACATGGGCAAGTTCCTTTGATTCCATTCCTTCCAGCTTTACTATATAAGAGAAAAGGTTAAATAGCTCCATCTAGAGATACTTGTGATAGATCTTAGAGATATACAGACCAAGAAATCACAGGTGCTGCATCCCGGAAAAAAATTCCCACTCACTGCTCCAAGAAGGCTCATAAATAAGTCACTCCACTGATCCTAGATTGTATCTGTTGCAAACCAATCAAGAAAAATTTCTAAAATCTTAACTAATAAAAGTGACGGTTAATGACTCTAATCCCACAAACATCACAAACCCAATGACAAGTGAGATGAATAAACAGACAAAGCTCCATAATGGCTCTCAAATGTACAGACAGAACCATGACCAATTTGTTATTAAAGCAAAGCACATTGTAAGACTGAAGGGCCAACTTCACGCTAAGCGCTGTACTGCATGATTGGAGATGAAATGGTGTGCAAAAACAAACACATTCTCCAACCCAAGGAAGCAAGCAATCCAATTTAAGATAGAGACATTATGCAAGTAATTATGATATAAAATGTAAAAACCACTATGTGATAAGAAATATTGATTGTTAAATGATACTAGGAGAGGAAAGATGAGGGAAGACTTTCCCGAGGAAATGATATTTGAACTCGATAAAAAAGGATGAAGTGGAACTAAAAGGTGAAGAGGGAGGGATGAGCAATCCAAGTGGAGGAAGCAAGCACACACACTGTTGCAGAAAGGGGCATTGCAAATTCAAGAAAGTGAAAGTAGACCCCGGTGCGTGGTGTGGAAAGATCAGAGAGTGGAGGGAGATTTTGTCACTTTCTGGGTAGTCTCATCTGGAATAGATTATCTCCTCTGCAGGACATTGTGTTTCATTCTACAGTGATATTTACGGATTATATAGTATGAATTAGATAGATAGATAGATAGATAGATAGATAGATAGATAGATAGATAGATAATTATATATGTATATCTCATATATTCCCCTTTGGTTTCTTTCTTGGAATAAGCAGAAATACCTGAATATTTCTCAAAAGAAACTCCACGTCAATGTCATATGGGAAACCTCTAGGAAGATGTTTTTACTGAGAGATGGTTGAAAACTGCATTAGTAAACACTATAGGCAAGGATTTAGCTCCCCGGAAAACAATGAGCTTTCCTGCTAATAAAAATGAGAAAAGGTGACCCCTCAAAAGTCTCAGAATGAAATTGAGGTGTTTTGTTTTGTTTTGTTTTGTTTACCACAGATTGATTTTTTAAAGACACTTATCCCAAGATAAAAATGAGAAGTATATAAACAAGAAGTATACATAAGAAAAAACTGCAAATGGCAGTCAATATATATTAAGATTTTAATCTCACAACCAATAAGGAAAAACACAGATTAAAACATGACGCCAGTTTTCATTTATATTGGCAAAATATATGTGCAGGCTTTGGGGACTGAATCATGTCCACCACAAAAGGCATGTTCAAGTCCCAACCCCTGGTCCTGTGGGTGTAAACTCGTTTGTAAATAGGACCTTTGAAGATGGTACTAGTTAAGGTATAACCAAACTGAATCCAATATGACTGACGTCCTTATAAGAAAAGGAAATTGGACAAAGAAAGAGAAGCTACAGGGAGCATCCAGAACCTGGAGGTCAACAGAACCTGGAAGAGAATGAAGATGCCACCATGTGCATTGCCATATGATAGAAAAGCCAAGGAGCAAGAATCGCCTACAGCCAGCCCAGTAATGCCACAGTCTTTGTGGGGAAAAGTAATACCTTGTTGATGCCTTGATTTTGGGCTTCTCTTACCCTCAAAACTGTGAGTCAATAAATTCCTGTTGTTTAAGCCTACCTACTGTATGGCATTTGTTTTAGCAACTAGAATAACTAAAACAGCTGATAACCATCATTACCTAAATCAAGTCCATTCACACAAAAATGTGGGGAATAACAAATATTCAAATAGCAAGAGACTAAATAATGATATTTTTAATGAATCCATTAAAAAACTCCAGTCAACTTCCCCAAATATCATTAAATCACTCTTAAACATTATGTAATTAATTTCACCAAAGAGGTTTACATAATATGAAGTTTTAATATCAATTACCTAATTATTTGTCACTTAACTCATTAGCAGGTAAGTTTGTAAGCAGTATTCAAGGGTCACGAATTACTCTTCCTTTCCACATTGCAACAAATATGTACTTAATATAACTGAACAATGAATAATTTGCTAAAGACACATAAAAAATGCAAATGACACTTAAAATGTAATTTTAAATGACTTTATATTTACTATTAACCTATTAAAGAGCTAACATTCTAAAAAAATAACTGATACATCTGTAGCACAATTTATGCCCTTTTGCCCTGACTTATGCTAAAATTCCCTAGCACTCACACTTTATTTCAGGTATTTGACTCAGTAAGTTGCATTTTGGGCAAATATATGAAAAAACGTTATGGGAAAAATTCAGATAGTGATAAGAAGTAATAGCTGAATTTTTAAATGACTGCATCCTGTTTTTATGAAGTATAATAAAAAGTCCTATTATGCTTTGTTGGTGATAGTCTTTATTGTTACAACAACTTTGGTTTTAAAAAAGTCAGTATTTATTAGAATTAAATTGTGAACATTCTTTGAACAAAGAATTCTTTTCTACAACCCCATCATACTGAAAAAAATCAATATAATCAAAAGAATATGTGGGTGAGAATTATTTTTATAGCAACTATTAAGATGGCAGATAATTGAAAACACCCTAAATACCCATCAATATCTCCTGAGTCCAATTCTCACTTTGATCTTGACCCCAACTACCATAGTAAGAGCCACCATCTCCTCTCATCTGAACTATTGAAGTGCCCTCCTTAGGAGTCTCTCTGCTCCCACCCCACCTTGCCTTTTGCCTTATAGCCCCCCTCACTATTATACCATTACTATGTGTTTTTTATACTACAGCTAACACAACCTTCTCTAAATGCTAATTTGGTCACGCCAGATTCCTGCTTCACACACTTGAAAGGGTTCCCAATGCTATGAGGTTAAAGATTAAAATCCTCAACAAGAACAAGAAGGCCCTGCCTACCGTGGAGCCTCCTGCCTTTGAGACCTCATCTTGGGCCGCCACACTTCCCCTCACTAAGTCCATCTTCCACTACAGCCTTATGGGACTTCTTGCAGTTCGTTGAATATACCCTGCTTCTTCCCTGTCTGTTCTTTTACTACACAGAATGCTTTTCCATCCATTTCCACCTTGTTTGTGATTGTGTGTCATTTAAGCCTAAATTTAACTTTCCCAGGAAAGCCTTTCCTGACCCCCAACTGGTTCTGTTCTCCTTATTATAAACTCTCAAAATATCACTTACCTGCTGTGATAGATGATATTTACCGATATGTCTGATTCTCCTTTCTTTCCAGTATATATGGAATAATCTTACAATCCCGGGGCCCTGAAAGTCAGGCATACACATGTGACTTTCTACCTCCAGTGCAGACCTGGCATTATCAAGGGATTGTGGGTTCATTATTGAGTCTGATGAAATGCAATGACTACATGCAACAGAGACTAAACAACGTGACAACACTATCATCCTGAAATGTCTAATTGTGTTGCTTGCATCTCTTATCCATGGTAGCCCATCAATACAAATAAATTAGTAGAGTATTTTTAAATGTTTGAGTAAATAATTGCTAGTACACTTGGAGGAAGCCTCAACAACCATCTAACAAATATTTCCTGACTCATTTTTTTCTAATAAAGCCAAGAGTGTTTTGGATGTCCCATTTTATAGATTTCACAGAAGTTTGTGTGGTAAATAATGTGACTCAAACTTCAAAGGGAATTAGAAAACTAGGAAATATCATCAGTTCTCATGTCTTCAGAAAGTCTATATATACCCCTGGTTTTAGTTTGTTTTCTTTATCTATATATAGCTACACACACACACACACACAAGCACACATCCACATTCTAGCCATTGTTCTACCAGCTGGGAATATAGCAGAGAACAACACAGACAAAATCCTTAATCTCATGGAGTTTACATTTTAAGGAGGGGATGGGCAGTATCCTCTTCCAAGGAAAACAAATAAGTATATAGTATGTCAGATGAAATAAAATAGAGTAAGGGGGATAGCGAGCACCAGAGTTGAAGTTAAGAGTTGCTATTTTATACAGAGTAGTCAGAGAAACCCTTGTTAATTATGTCACACTACAGAGACACTTAGAGGCAGCAAGGAAACAAACATTGTGACTATCCAGAAGAATCATGCTTCTGGCAGTGCAAGTGCAAAAATCCTGAGACTGGTAAGCTACACTGCCAAGGAATCGTATGCCAGTCCATGTGAAGTGATTAGAGTGAGTGAGGGGAAGAGTGGTGCATATAGAAGATGAGGACAGAGGAGCAGGGAGAGTGGCTAGGTCACAGAGTTCTAGTAGGCCATTGTAAGGATTATGACTTTTACTTTGAGTGAGACAGGAAACTATTGGAGAATTTTGAGCAGCAGAATGATATGATCTGAGTTAAGTTAAAAGGGTCATTCTGACATTTTTGTTGAAATTACGTTTCAGGAAAGCAGGGACAGAAGCAAGAAGACCAGTTGGGAAAATAGTGTAATAATTCAGATAAGAGATGATTATCAGTTGGATGAGGGTCATAGCAGAAGAGGTGGTGGGAAGTAAAAACCCATATATTCCATATATTCTGAAGGAAGATGTAATAGGATTGGCTAACAGATTGGCTGTGGGGTTTGGGAAAGAGAAAGGAATCAAGCATGGCTGTAAGCTTTGGGCCAGAACAATGGGAAGGATAGAGTTTTCATTTACCGAGATGGGGAAAATCTAGGAGGAGCAATTTGGAGGCAGAAGAGAAATCAGTATTTTGGCTTTGAACATGCTAAGATTGAGATAACTATTTATACATCCAAGTGGGGCTGTTAAGTTGAATAGGCAACTAGCTAACTAAGTCTGAAATTTAAGCGAGATCATCTGGCTAGAGATATAAATTTAGGTGTAGCTAGGGTATAGATAGTATTAAAACTGTGCAAATGCATAATTTCAACCAAAAAGTAAGACTAGAAGGGAAGAGATCTAAATAATCTTAGAGGCTTGAGGTACACCAATATTGGTGTTTATATGTCATTGGGAGGAAGAGGAATCAACAAAGGAGATTAAGAAGAAACAACTAGTAAGGTACGTGGAGAAGCAAGAGAAAGTGGCATGTTAGAAGTCAAGTGACAACAGTATTTCAAGAGAGATGATGCAACCAACTATGTAAAATGCTAGTGATAGGCTAAGATAAGGCCTGAGAATTGAATTCGATTTAACACTATGAATGTCACCATTTATCATGACAAAAGTATTTTGGTAGAGTGGCAGAAATGAAAGCCTGATTGAAATGGGTTCAAGAGAGACTGGCAGGAGAGGAACTGAAGGCAGTAAGTATGCCAAGACTTTTGCTGTAAAAAGGAGCAGAGAAATGGAGTTGTATTTGGAGATGTCTTAGGAAAACTAACTTGCATAATAAACCACAAAATCTCAGTAACTTAACATAAAGGCTTATTTCTGACCCATTCCACAGTCTAAAGCCAGGCAGCAAGGGTTTCTGCTCCCCAATTATTCAGTGACCTATACTCCTTCCTCTTCTAGATCCTTTAGAGTCCTCTCAATTCTGCAAAAAAAATGAGAGGAAAAACCAAGGGTCACATTTGGGGGTTTTATAGGCCAAGCATAGAAATGGTGTGCATTTCGGCCCATTGTCCACAATTCAGTCATATGGCCATACATAACTCCAAGGGAGGCCAGAAAATGAAGTCTTTTGGAGTGTCCAGACAGGAGAGGAGAACACACACATTGGAGAACATTGCCAGTATCTGTCACAGGGGATGCGGGGTCAATGGACATATTTTTTTAAAGATGGGAGATATTACAGCAAGTGTTTGTTGATAGAAACATTCTAACAAAGAATACTTGATATTTTTTAGGACCGGGAACAATTAGTAGAGAGATGTCCTCAAGGAAGAGAGAAGAGATGGGTTTGAGCAGAGAAGTAGAAGAGCTTCTATAGGTAGGGAAACTGACATTCATCCTCAACAAAGAGAGGGAAAGAGGACTGTATGGTTACAGATGCAGGCAGGTTGACTGATGTGAAGGTGGAATCACGTGGAATTTCTGCTCTGATTTTTTTTTTTTTCAATAAAATCAGAAGCCAGACCAGCAGCATCAGCAGAACACAAAGAGGGAGATGTTGGTGTTAGATGTCTGAAGAGAGAAGAGCAGTTATAATGTAGAAGATTTTGAGAACAAAGTATATTACTAATCATATAGTTAATTATTATCTATTTAAAATGGACCAATCAGCATGTGTGTGCTTTTTCTCCAAGTATGTTCAACTGCCTGACTATATTCAGGGAAAAATTAGAGAAGTAGATATGTAGGATGAAAGGAGAAAAAAGCAAGAATTGAAAGTGAAGGCAAGAGAATGACAGCAATGATTTACTGAGAGAAGTGAACTGACAAAAGGGATACAAGACACTGAAGAGAAGGTAGGATCGATATAATAGAGTCCTGGTGGACATAAGAATAATTGAGGTTGGGGTACTAAAAAGAGTAATTTTTTGTAGGTGATTCCTAATTCTATATCTCCAACTATTCCATCATTCTTACCAGCTGATCCATTATATCAAACTGTTCAGAGGACTTTTTTTAAAAAAATAATTTAAAGTTTCACCTAAATCTTGAATTCAACCTGACTAAATACAAAATTATATGTTAGATTTTTAACATAGTAGGATGAATAATCTGCTTTGGGTGAACAAGAAATATTTCAAAGAAAAGGAAATTTTTGAGGTGATTTTGATGTATGGATAACCTTATAAGAAGGAAAATGGGCATTC
Source organism: Tolypeutes matacus (assembly GCA_026826555.1). Lineage (NCBI taxonomy): Eukaryota > Metazoa > Chordata > Mammalia > Cingulata > Chlamyphoridae > Tolypeutes > Tolypeutes matacus. The sequence goes on along the minus strand of JAKSZT010053784.1, from coordinate 5,651,942 downwards.
TAGTCTGAAGGAATATCTGAGAAATATAAAAGTGAGGAAGTACAGTGTGATTGAAGGATTATAAGTGAGAGTGTGGTAGCACTTTAAGCTAGACAACACAGTTTTTTGTGTACTCTACAATGGAGTTTAGTTATTTAATAAAGAAAATGGAGGATAATTAAAGTGTTCTAAGACCAGAAGGAACATCAGCATAGAGGATAGTTTAGAGGAGGATGAGTGAACCAGGAAAGCTTGAGGTAGAGAGGATATATCTAGAGTAAAGAGTCAGGTGACTAGCTGCACATGAAAGCAGATAAGGGATAGTGAAGAATCTTAGATGACGTCTAGATTTCTGACTTCTGAGTAGATGGTGTTACTGCTAACAAGAATAGAAGATATAGAAAGAAGAAGTAGTTTGGAGATAAGAAGGAGTTCAATTTGAGATGAGAATAGTTTGATACTCTTAAGAGATTCCAGAAAAAGAAGTTAAATAAGTACTTAAATATGTAAGTTGAGAGACCATTGCTGGGGATAAATGGGAGTTGTGGGAACAAAAGGTGAGATTGTCCAGGGAGCATGTGTTAAGGCGATAAAGAGACAGGGTTGTTAAAGTGACCCCTGGTGAACAATATTTAAAGAGTAGGATGGTGAAGCATGGAAAGGGATTGGTTCTAGTCTAGCAGCTAATTGGACATCATTAGGACTACCCGCCCTCCTCTACACTCTCCCTAGTCATTATCTCCTTCTGGTCTTCACTATTTTACTATCCAATTTAGATTCTATGAACCATTGTTTTTTTTCAATCTGTTGTCCTTATCTCCTTTCATACCCCTGCCTGCCCAACACACAGTTCTGGATAAACTCAATCTGGATTTTTTTTAAAAATCATTGAATAAATTCAATCTCTGAGTGCTGCTGAAGAACATCCTTTCTAAAGGTAAATTGGTACCACTATTAAGTTAATGACTCCCGTAGTCCCCCCTGCTCATCATTTCATAACATCTCTCATCTTCTCAAACTACTGCTCTCTTCCCAGCATCTTGTTCTTTGCAAATAACTTACCCTTAGATTTCTCAGAGAAAATGAAAGCCATCAAATCTAATACCAGACTTGCATCTGCTGTGATATATTCTTCCTTCCTTCTGTTGCAGTGGAGGATTTATCCTCCTATCTAAGGCTTAGGAACTCATTCTTTCCCACCTTCTCAGGTACCCCTGTCCTGTCTGTACCTTTGACTTTCCCTTTAATTCCTAGCTGCTTACCTTCAACACTCATACATAGCTGTATCTGTCCCAGTTTTCAGTGTTCCTTACAAAACTTAGATGCAGGTCACCTCTATATTAAACTCTGAGGTCTTATTCATGCATGCCAAGCACTGTAGGGTAATTATTCTCACAAAGAATATGGACATTTAGACTTAAACATGTTTTACTGCCCACACCAAACTCCTTAATCATAAGATTCTCAAGGCATATTGGAAGGCTTAAGCCCAACTTTCAATGCAAACATTTTATCATCTTAATGCTTGCACAGCAGGTTGAGAAGATGAGGAGCAAGGTTCTTGAGAGCCAGGTGCTCTCCAGGTGCTAGGCACTTTGATTTTGAAGTGGGAGAAGGACTTTCTGGATGAAGCTCTTCAGAGGTAGAACATCATGATCTGAACTCAAGGCTCTATCAAAGTGATGGCCCCAATATTGGAGCTTTTACTTAGGGATATAATCTGCAACAGTAATTGATACATTTGTATATGTGTCTGTGTGTATGTGCTGCACATATGTGTATTTGTAAAATACATGACAAAGCAGTGTTTGCAACATGAACAACCTGATACCTTTGAGGCCCCCTGTGCTCCTCCATGATTATACTATCCTCCTCTCCCTCAGAGGTAATCCCCTTCCTGAAGTCTGAGATAAACATCTCCCTGCTTTTATTTATAGTTTTATCACATATGCATATTTACACACCAATGTTCACAGGGACATTATTCAAAATTGCCGAAAGGTGGAAGCAACACAAATGTCCATCAAAGGATGAATGGATAAACAAAGTATAGTATATACATACAATGGAATATTATTCAGCTGTAAAAAGAATGGAACTGTGATACACGTGACCATATGGATGAACCTTGAATACATCAGTTTGATTGAAATAAGCCAGACTGAAAAGGACAAATATTGGATGATTCCGCTTATATTAAATACCTAGAACATGTAAATTCCTAGAGACACAAAGTAAACTACAGGTTATCAGAGACTGGAGTGGGCAAGGGGAATGGGGCACTATTGCTTAATGGATACAGAGTTTCTGTTTGATGTGATGAAAATGTTTCCATAATGGATGGTGGTAATGATAGCACAACATAGTGAATATAATTAATATCATTAAATTGCACATTTGAAAATGGTTAAGAGGGGAAATTTGAGTTTACATGTTACCACACAAAACATAAATTAAATATTAGAAATAAAAAATACTGTAACAGAAATGAAGAATGCTTTTATGGGCTCATTAGACTCAGTTGAGCTTGAAGTTATGTCAGTACAAACCTCCCACTGAAATGCAAAGATGGGTAAAACAATTTAAAAAAAACAACAACAGAATATCCAATTATTTCAGAACAATTACAAAAGGTTTAGCATATATGTAACTGGTATACAAGGAGAGGAAAGAAAGAGAAGAAGAAATATTTGATATAATAATAGCAGAGAGCTTACCAAAATTCATGACAGACACCAAATCATAGATCCAGGAAGCTCAGAGAACACCAAGAATGATAAATACTAAAAACTCTACACCTAGGCAGAAAACCAAATACAAAGAGAAAATCTTGGGAGAAGTGAGAGAAGAAACACACTTTATGTATAGCAAAAAAAGCCTAAGAATTACAACAAATTTGTTGTCAGAAACAATGCAAGCAAAAAGAGAGTAGAATGAAGTATTTAAAGTGTTGAAAGAAAAAACCCACTAACCTAGAATTCTATATCCAGAAAAATTATCCTTCAATAATGAAAGAGAACTAAAGTCTTTTTTTCAGATTAAAAAGAACTGACAGCTTTCTTCACCAGCAGGACTTCAGGGATAAGGAAAATAATATAGTTCAGGCACTTGAATCTACATAAAGAAAGGAAGAGTATTGAAGAAGGAATAAATGAAAGTTAAAAAAATCTTTTGTTTTTCTTATCTTTAATCTAAAATATAATCATTTTACTAACAATGTGTTGAGTCATTATAGAATATGGATAACTGAAATGGATGACTGCAATATTCTAAAATATGAGAGAAAAGAATTGAAAATACTGTTATAAATTTCCTTACTATATGTGAAGCAGCATAGTGTTATTTGAAAGTGGACTTAGATTACTGATAAGTGTTCATTGTATACTTTAGGGAAATCGCTAAAAATAATAAAAAGAATTATAATTGATATTTTAAGATAGAATAGAAATTAAAGCATATGTAATACTCCATTAAAACCAGAGAAGGCAGAAAAAGAGGGGAACATGAAAAATATCAGATCAAGTGGAATAAATAGAAAACAGTTATATGCATGGTAGCTATTAATCCAACTACATCAATAATGTCTTTAATTATAAATGGCTTTTAAATGTAAGACTCAGATAAGTCAAAAATTTTTAAATGAAAAAAATATAACATATAATACAAATCAGGGAAGTGGCTGTGGCTCAATCAGTAGGGCTCCCGTTTACCATATGGGAGGCCCCGGGTTCGGTTCCCGGGGCCCCTGGTGAGGGCAGGCCCGCCCGCACGGCGTGGTTGGCTGACCCAGTGAGCACAAGCAGCAAGGGGGGGATAAATGAATAAATAAATAAAATCTTAAAAAAAAAAAAAAATTCTGTGTTTTAAAAAATAATAATAATAATAATACAAATCAATGAAATCTAGAGTAGATGTATTAATTTCAGACAAAGAAGACTTCAGAAAAATGAAAATTATCAGGGAAAAAGAGGAACATTCCTTAATGAGAATGGAGTAAATTCTAAAAAAAAAAAAAAAAATCCATAACAATCTTTAACATATATGCATTTAAAACAGCAAGTCAAACTCTGTGAAGCAAAAACTGATAGAACTGCGAAGAGATATAGACAAAATCACTATTATAGTTGGGGACTTTAACACCCCTCTTTCAGTAATGAAGCAGGCAGCAAGTCAGTAATGATACAGTTTGCCTGAACAGCACCATCAATCAACTTGATCTTATTGATATTTATAGAATATTCCAACAAAAGCAAAATACACATTCTTCTGAACCTTACATAGAACGTTCATCAAGATAGACCATATTCTGAGCCTTAAAACACACTTTAAATAACTTACAAATCTAGAAATCATATAAAATATGTTATATTACAAGGGAATTAAACTAGAAATCAGTAAGAGGAAGATATAGCTGGAATACTCCAAATTTTGAAGATTAAACAATACACTTCCAAAGAACACCTGGGCCAAAAAAGAAGTCTCAAAAGATTTTGCCAACTATTTTGAACTGAATGAATTGTGGCATCTAGTGAAAGCAATGCATAGAGGGAAATTTATAGTGTTGAATAAATATATTAGAGAGCAAAAAAAGTTTGAAAATCTTTAACCTAAACTTACATCTAAGGAAACTAGACAAAGAAGAGCAATTTAAGCCTAAATCAAGCAGAAAAAAATAGATATAAAAATTATAGCATAAATCATGAAATTGAAAACAGGAAAACAACAGAGAAAATCAACCAAACCAAAAGCTGGTTCTTTGGAAAGATCAATAAAGTTGATAAATCTATAGCCAGGGTAACCAAAATTTAAAAAATAAAGATTGAGATTGTACACATAAATTACCAATATGAAAAAATGAAAGAGAGGTCATTATGACTCATCCTACAGATATTAAAATGATAATAAAGGATAACAATGAACAACTCTATGCCCACAAATTTTAAAATTTAGATGCTATGGACCAATTATTTGAAAGATACACTCTACAAAAACTCACACAGGGAGAAATAAGTAATCTGAATAGACAATTCTATTAAAGAAAATGTATCAATAATTAATAACCTGCCAAAAAGAAAACAAAGGACCAAATGCGTTCACTGGTGATTTCTGCCAAGCATTTAAGGAAGAAATGATATCAATTCTCCATAGTCTATTCCAGGAACTTGAAAAAATAGAAACGTTCCCTAACTCATTCTATTAGACCAGCATTAACCTAATACCAAAGTCATATAAAATTATTACAAGAAAGGAAAACTAAACACTAACAATTTCCATCAATATAGATGCAAAATATTAACAAATTGAATCCAACAATGTATAAAAATGATTATAGACCACTACCAAGTGGGGTTTGTTCTAATGAAATGTTAGTTCAACATTTAAGATCAATTAATGTAATCTATACATCTACAAGTTAAAGAAAAACCATATGATCATATCAATTGATGCAGAAAAAGCAATTGACAAAATTCAACAAAATTTATGATTTAAAAAATCTCTCAGCAAACCAAGAATAGAAGGGAACTTCCTCAGCTTGGTAAAGAACATCTACCAAAAAAAAATCCTACAGCTAACATCATATTGAATGAATGGAAACTAGTATTTCCCCCCAATATCAAGAATAAGGCAAGCATATCACCTATCACCACTCCTCTGGACATCCTCGCCAATGGATTAAGACAAGAAAAGGAAATAAAAGTCATACAGATGGGGAAAGAAGAAATAAAACTATCTTTGTTTATAGATTGCCTGTGTAGAAAAATCCCAAAGAATCCACCAAAAAATATCTCTTAGAACCAATAAGTGATTATAGATCATAGTATACAAGGTTAATATATAGAAATCAATTGTCCCCCATACACCAGCAAAGAACAATTGGAATTAAAATATATATATACACACCAGTTACAACAGCACCGGAATTACAAAATTTACATATAAACATAACAAAATATGTACAGGATCTATATGCAGAAATCTATAAATCCCTTGTAAAAGAAATCAAAGGTAAATAAATGGAGAGATGTTTACATGGATTGGGAGCTCAATATTGTCAAGTTAATTCTTCCAAAAATGATCTATAGATTCAATGTAATCACAAGAAAATGCCCAGCAAGCTATTTTGCAGATATTAACAAACTAATTCCAAAACTTGTGTGGAAAGACATAAGACCTAGAACAGACCATACAATAATGAAGAAAAAGAACAAAGTTGCAGAGTTGGAGGGCTCACACTATACAACTGCAAGACTTAATAGAAGGTAAGTATCATCAAGACAGTATGATATTGGCAAAAAGAAAAAGATGACACAGAGATTAATTAAATAGAGAGCCCAATAAGAAAACCACCCAAATATCATCAATTGATCTTTAACCAAGGTTCAAAGACAAGTCAATTATGAAAAGATGGTCTATCAACAAATGGTGCTGGACCAATTGAATGTCCATATGCAAACAAATCACAATAGTCTCACACACTTTACCCCTTAAACATAAATGAATCATAAACCTAAATCTAGAATGCAGAACTATAAAACTTCTGGAAGAAGACATTGGAGAAAACTAAGGTAATCTTGAATTTAGTGATGATTTTCTAGATACTCATCAAAGAAAAATTGATAAATTGACTTTATTAAAATTAAAGACGTCTACTCTCTTAGGAGAGTGAAAATACAAGCCAAAGACTGGGAATGAATATTAGCAAAACATATATCTTTTGCAAAACACGTATCTTTTGATTCAAGTTTTAAAGACTTGAATCAAAAAATATTAAACTTCAAAAATAGGAAAATAAACAACCAAATTAATAAATGGACAAAAGATTTGAATACCATAAAACAAACCTCAATAAATTTAAAGTATTAAAATAATACAATCAAGTTTGCTGACCACAATTGAATGAAATTATAAATCAATAGCATGAATATATGGAAATTAAACAACACACTTCTAAATAACCAATGAATCGAAGAAGAAAGATCACAAATCAAAACCTAACCTTCTATGTGAAGACATTAAAAAAGAAGAGCAAAATAAACTTAAAGCAAGCAGAGTGAAGGAAATAATAAAGACTGGAGGGAAATTAATGAAATAGAGAAAAGAAAAACAATAGAGAAAATCAATGAAATCAAAAGCTAGTTCTCTGAAAAAACTAACAAAATTGACAAATCTTTAAATTGACCAAGAAAAGAGAGAAAACAGAAATTGGTTATCAGAAATGAAAGGACTACTACTTGAGCTTACAGAAATAAAAATATTTATAAAGGAATACTAATGCTATAAACTAACAGTATGCCAATAATTAGACAATTTATATTAGATAAACAAATTCCTAGAAAGACACAACTACTGAAATTGACACAAGAAGAAATAGACAATCTGAATAGACCTATAAATAGTAAAACAGTTGACTTAGTAATAAAAAAAAAAAATCTACTAATAAATAAAAGCCCCAGGCCCAGAAGGCTTCACATGTGAATTCTATCAACCATATAAAGAAGAATTAACATGAATTGTTCACAACTCTTATAAGAAATGGAAAAGGAGAGAACACACACCAATTCATTCTATGAGGTCAGTTTTACCACGATAGTAAAACCAAACAAATACTTCTTAAGAAAAGAAAACCACAGACCAATATCTCCTGTGACTATGGATGCATTAAATCCTTAACAAAATATGATCAAACTGTGACTCTAGAACATAACCAAGTAAGATTTATCTTAGGATTGTAAGATTGGGTTAATATTTGAAAATCAATTAATGTAATACAGCATATCAATAGAATAAAGCACAAAAACCACATGATCACCTCAATAGATTCAGAAAAGGTGTTTAACCAACTCCAACACCCATTCATGATAAAAACTCTCAACACCCATTCATGATAAAACTATCCTCAACCAGATAAAGGGCATCTACATAAAACCCAAAGATGATATAACGCTTAATGGTGAAAAATTGGATGATAATGATGTTTGCTCTCACCACTTCTTTTAACATTGTAGTAGAGGTTCTAACCAAGGAAATTAGCTAAAAAAAAGAAATAAAAGTTATCTAGAATCCAATGGAAAAATTAAAACTATCTCTATTCACAGATTATAAGAACTTGTATATAAAGTATTTTTTAAAACTCACTAAAAAAACTATTAGAACTAATGAATGAGCTCAGCAATATTGCAGGATAAAAGGTCAATATATAAATTGTATTTCTATATACTTCCAATGAATAGTCTGAAAATGAAATTAATGAAATAATTCTAATTACAATAGTATAAAAATGAAATGTTTGGGAATAAATTTAACAAAAAGTGTCAAACTTATACTTTGAAAACTACAAAATATTGTTGAAAGAAATTAAAGAAGAACTAAATAAATGGTGAAAAAATCCGTTTGGAAACCAGAAGATGTAATATTGTTAAGATGGCAATACTCCCCAAAATTATCTATAGATTCAATGCAATCCTTATCAGTTTCCCAGCTGGTTTATTCATAGCAAATGACAAGGTGATCATAGCATTCGTATAGAATTTCAAGAGATTCAGAACAGCCAAAACAACTTGACAAAGAAGAATAAAGTTCGAGGACTCACACTTCCCAATTTCAAAACTTACTGCAAAGTAACAGTAATGAAAACTGGCATAAGGATAGATCAGTGGAATCATTGCAGATCAATGGCATAGAATTGAGAACCAGAAATAAACCCATGTGTCAAAAGGTTAACTGATTTTTGACAAGAGTGTCAAGACTATTCAATGGTGAAAGAATAGTCTTTTCAATAAACAGGGCTGGGACAACTGTCACATAAACATGTGTGAATGAATGAAATTGTACCGTTATCTCACACCATATACAAAAATGAATTCTAAATGGAAAAAAGACCAAAAGCTCTTAGAAGAAAACACAGGGTCTGCGTGCATGACCTCAGATCTGGCAATGTATTTTCATATAAGATGAACAAAGCACAATCAAAAAGGAAAAAATAGATAAATTGGATTTCATCAAGTTAAAATTTTCTGTACTTTAAAGGTGACTATCAATAAAAGGAAAAAACAACCTACAGAATGGGAGAAAATATTTGCAAAAAATATATCTGGTAAGAGATTGAATCTAGATTATATAAGAAACACTTATAATTCAACAACAAAAAGATAAATAAACCAAATAGGCAAGGGATTCAAGTAGATATTTATCCAAAGATATAAAATGGTCAATAAGCACATGAAAAGAACTTAGCAACTAAGAATGAACCTTAACGTGTGCAAATTTTAAAAAGTAATTTAGGATGTTGGGGGAACACAGGAAGTAATGCAGACTTTGACAAGACAATGTAACTATATAACAAATGTATGAAACAACCTCACTGAAGAGGTGGAAGGCAAAGTTGCTGGCCTAAGTAACTTGGGAAATCAGTGGAGTCTGCATGAACTCATATTTACCTTACTACAGATATGATTGTTACATATAGAAATATTTAGAGATATGTATTATACTTAGATTATATACACACATATATTTCCTTGAATGTCAGCTGAGAGGGTCTAAAAGTAATGACACCACAGAAGCAATGAGCATACCTAGCAAGCATTTCTTGCTTCCTAATACCATTCCTCAATAAAAATAACCAGGGATCCTTGGAGAAATTGTTCATTCTACGACTGGGACAGGAAATATATAAGCTCAGAACACCTTGTAGTTCTAGAAAGCAAGGAAGTACTCAGAAAAACAAACAAACAAACAAACAAACAAACAAAACATGTTGATAGTTGTTTGTCAAAGGACACTATAGCCAAGTGAAAGAGCTCCCAATGGCCAAAGCTGGGATATTTTGATCAACAAAACAAATAGAGTAATATTGGAATCGAAACTAAAGTGTAAAATAAATATCCATGGGTCCATACTGATATAAATAAATGATTGAATAAATTGATAAATTAAGTAGAAGAAACAAATCTCCCATGTATAACATTCAATGTAGAAATTCCAAAAAATGTATGTAGATACTTTGCCTTTAAGGAAGGGGATCATAACTCTCATTCCTTAAGTGTATGATGTGCATAGTCACTTCCTTCCAAGGAGTACAATGTGGAAACAGGTGAGAAGGGTTAGAGGATTAACTTTATCATGGAGAAACCTAACAAACATTTCCTCAGTCAAGTAATCAAGGTCAACATCAACAGTGATAATTCATGTTGATAATACGCACACCCTTGATATAATATGATGAGAATGGTGCTTTATCCGTGGTCTTCCTCACAAAAACTCATTTGCCCAGTCTAGTCATGAGAAAAATATCAGACAAATTCCAATATTAGGGCATTCTACAAAATATGTGACTAGTACTCCTCAAAATTGTCAAGGTCATCAAAAACTAAGAAATTCTGAGTAATTGTCACAGTCAAGAGAAACTTAAGAAGATATGATGACTAAAGTAATGCGGTGTCCTGGATACAATCCTGGAACAGAAAAAAAGGATAGTAGGCAACAACTAAGAAAATCTGAATTAAGTATGGTCTCTAGTTGATAATAATGTATCAATATCAGTTCATTAAGCCTAACAAATGTACCTCACTATTGTAAGATGTTACTAGGGGAAACAGGGTATGGGGAAAATAGAACTCTACTATCTTCTCAACGTTTCTGTAAATCTAAAACTCTTCTAAAAATTAAAAGTCTAGTTTTTAAAATTATTAAAATAAATTATGAAAAAATTCTTTTTAAATGCAATAATTATGTCACTCCTTTGCTTAAAAGCACTTCCTAGTTCTGATTGCCCTTTGGGAAAAGTACAGTATCCACAAGGCTCAGCATGACCTGGCCTGGTGTTTCACCATTCTCTTCTTTTCTCTTTTGGCTCTAATCATGCTGGCTGAATACAAAAAAATTATCCTCTTTAAAAGTAACATGAAGAAAAATGCATGTGCCCTCATAGAATTGTCAGCTTAAATTGTATCTAATATTAAGCTTTGAAAATGAAGGCTATGATCGTAATACATAAGTACTTGGAGGATTTTGGATGCTAGACTGAAACTGCCCTGGCCAATAAGATAAGGAGAAAATATAGAGTTAGTTGACAAACAAGAGATAATAAGCAAGAAGATCAAATTATATTTACAGTCTGCTGACTGTAAGCATGTATAAGAGGACAGATTTAGAGCTTAGTCAAGTATGGTAGTAGCCAAGACTAAACAATCTTAAGAAGATTATAGCTAAACATGCACCACTCCATGCTCTTTATGATTACAAAGCCCTCACTCATGGTAAAAATAATAAAACTAGAAGAGAGCAATTGAAATAAATAATAAAGAGGAGCAAATCAATATATGGTCTATCTTAGCTCTACCTTAGCAGAAGATTAGGGAAGGAGTTTGCAATGAGTTTGCAAAGTAGAGAAAGGATGAAAAGTAGAATTGTAAATTAAAGGGGTCATACAGACTTGTGAGTACAAGAAAGAAATTTTAAAATACTACAAAGCTATTATACCGACTATTGATTCTGTATTTGGCTTAAATACACAAAATATCTCCTTTATCTGCATTATCTCACCTGTTCTTCCTGGTTGCCATTGCTGGGCAAGAATTGGGCATATTTTCCTGGAAAAGTATATTTTTGTGAATTATTTGGGTTCCTGGCAATTTTGGCAGATGTCTGTCTTCCAGGGCCCTTGCTTCTAGTAAAGGATTGAGCGCACCCTAAGGATTTAGATGTGTACAGGGAAGTCTACACAAGACTTGTCTTATTTTGTAGAATGCACTGTGCTCATTTTGCTTTGGGGAATTTTTTCATGCTGCCTTCTTCCTGGAATATTCTCCCATTTCATCTAAATCCTACTCCTGCTTTATATCTCAACCTAAACACCAGTTCCTCAGGGATGCATTATTTGCACTCTCAGTCCTGCCTATTTCATTCTCTCTTAAGACTCTGTGCTTCTTTCTGCTCATCTTCAAAGTTTTAGTGATTTGCTAGAAGTGTTTCCTATTTCATAGGATGACACAGACCATGCCTGACTTATTCAAACCTGTATTCTCAGTGCCTGATTTAAGAAATAATTGTTGAGTAAAGGAGTGAGTGAATAAATCATTCGTTGTCTAAGTTGTCATCAGATTAATTTCATGTTTCTTTCTTTGAAATGCTTCCTAGAATCTTCTTTCTCTCTCTACTCCTGAAGCTACCACAGTATTATGATAAGGATTATTATAAGCCTCTTGATTAGCTTGTTAAGGCATAACCTCTCCAACCCCCCACCCCCACCTGCCTTCCATAATCGGAACTGTTAACTAATCTCTATAAATTAAGTACTTTAGCAATTTTCAGAGCTCCTTCATTTTGATCTTATTTAATCCTTGCACAATTACATGAACCAGGAAGGAAGATGCTATTCGTCCATTTTCCAGGAAGTTAATGGAGTTAACCAAAGTCATTTGGTTAATTAATGGCCAAGTTGAGCCTAAAATCCAGCCTTATGAAGTCAAAGTTCTTTATGCTACCGCTGAAGCATCATTTTCTCACTCAAAAATCAAGAATAACTCCTTGTTGTCTATAGCATACAATACCACGTCTTTAGGAACCAAATCGCATTAGAATCCTAGGGCCTCTGTAACAAATTATCACAAACTGTGTGGCTTAAAACAACAGAAATTTATTCTTTCATCATTCTGGAGGCCAGAAGTCCAAAATCAAAGTATCAGCAGAGTCATGCCCTGTTCAAAGGCACTAGGGAGAATCCTCCTTGCTTCTTCCTAACTTCTAGTGGCTGTGGGCAAACTTTGGCAGTTCCTGGATTATAAATGCATCACTCTAATCTCCACTTCCATCTTTACATGGCCTTCTTCATCTGTGCCTGTGGTGTGTGTTTGTGTGTGTATCTCCAAATCTCCCTATCCTTATAAGGATATTTGTCATTGGATTTAGGCCCACCCTAGCACAATATGACCTAATCTCAACTTGATTACACCTGTAAAGATCCTATTTCTAAATGGGTCATCTTCACAGGTACCAGGGGTTAAGAATTCAGCATATCTTTTGGGAATACACAATTCAATCCACTACACAGATACTTAACATAACTGAGATATATACCACCTTGCTAATTATATTTACCACATCTCTCCAACATGCAATATAGTTCTTTACATGTACATATGCTTTTATTTCCATAGAACCTAGTTAAATGTCAGTCACATAATTGGTGTATTAAATGAATGAATGGGCACATGCATGATAAGTGTTATTTTTCCTTCAGTCAGTCAGGTCACCTAACTTCCTTTTAGTCTTTAGCGTTTGCTCATGGTATGCTCCCTGCCTAGAACCTGTTCTCATTTTCCCAATCCTATCCAGCTTTAGGCAGATAGTTTAATCCCTACTTGTTCCATGAAACCTTCCCTGATGTCTACAGTTCAAGTCAGTTCTTTCCCTAATCTCTCATTTTACTTAGACTCCTATAGCTCAGTATTTTCTTATTCTTCAATTTCTTCTTGCAAGTTGTTTTGTATCCCCAGCTTCCTGAAAGCTTTTTGGAGGGTAAAGTCCATGTACTCTACTTGCACTGGGTTAGAAATATGGTACCAGAATAAATAAATACCAATTGTCTACCCTCGCAGAAGCAGAATAGTGAACAGTATATTCATTAAAGACAAGGTTTAAGAAAGATGAACCTGAGTTCAAATCCCAGTTATTTCACTTACCTAAAATTGAATTATACTGAGCAAGTTATTCAAGTATTCTAAGCCTAATTTCCAAATCTGAAAATGTACATAAGCATAGCAATTTCTTCATAAGATTATTTAATTATTAAAGAGATATACTTTCAAAGCTTTTGCACAATACGTGACATATACTACAATAAATAGAAGCTATTATTATCACCACCTAGTTAACTTTGAGGAGGAAAAGAGAATTTATATAGTGTTTTCCAGAACAATAATTCTATTGTAAACTGGTGTTAACTCAGTAGGCAGAAATGTTCTATCACCAAGAATTGCACAATGCTATAGAGTAAAATATTACATTCCTGAATCTGTACTATTTTGATAAGTTAGCAAAAGATCTACAACATCTAAAAAAGAACTTAGTTTGGCAGGCACTCATTACTGATATTTGACATTTTGCCTGCCTGTTGTTCACTTTATATAGCAAGGATTAATTGTATGTTTCAGGTTCAAACTCATTAGATATAATAACACAAGAAGATTATTTTCCAGCTATTTGACCCTTGGCAAAGATACTAAACCACTCTGGACCTCAATTTCACTCTCTATAAATGGTCCAGTTTGAGGATTAATGGAGATAATGTTTGTAGGGCACTCATCACTGTGCCTGGCACCTTAAAAGATTTATTTACATGGTAGCTACCTTCATTATTATCACAACTACTCTAGTAAAGTACTGTATGAAGTGTTACTGTAGGGAGAAGTATGGAAAAGATGTGGCTTTTGCCACTCACAACTCTCTATTAATACAATATCTAGTCCAGTATATGCACATATCAGACCCTCAAATTTTGGCTGGGTAACTGATAGTGTGCTGATCCAAACATGATTAGAAGAGTTGCTTTATCTTTGTCCTCATCTTATTAGCATAACTATATCACAAACTATCAAGTTATCTATGAATTTGAAGGATTTTCAAGTACAAATATGTTGAGTCCCTAAAAGTTGTTATTGGCTATTGAAGGGTAAAGAGTAAGGGTACAGGATGCGGCAAATCTCTCATTTGCTTTTCCTGTATCCAGAATAAAGGAGAACTTCTATAAGAAGACAAGGGCTCTTACAGGGGGACAACATTTGGGGTGGGAACTGAGAGACGGCCTCACCCAGGTTTAAATATAACCTCTGTTTCTCTCTCAAACCCTGACACCCCATGAATACTCAGTAAAGTCTACACACAATAGTAAATATAGTTCCTACATCAGCAAGTGATCAAATAGCTGTGGCAATATTAATATATCCATAGAGTTATGAAAAATATGGAGTCCCTAACATTATAAACAGCATCCTAATTTATAAGAAAATACAAAGTTGCAATCTTTTAATTACCACTGTGCATTAGTCTCCTACCTCTCCCCCAAGTTGACATGGCCCTCATTCTGTATCTATTCTCTTGGGTCCATTTTTTTCATGATTAGGAAAAAGGGAAAAATCTTCTAACTTCCACTTAGATTCTTTATGTTTAATTGCAAGAAGACAGTCTCATCTGCCATTGGGAATATCATAGCAGACCTTCACCTCCTTTCAAGAATTTTCTTTAAGTTACCTCATACACACAGCCACGCACACACATACACACACATACACGCATGTACATATGTGTGTAGATATATACAAAAACAAATATATACATTTGTGTATAAATATATCTATGTACATGCATGTATATAAATATTTTATCCCACATTTTAAAAGGCATAATAAAATAATGGCAAATTATAACAGGGAATAAGGAATCAGGATCAAAACTCAAAATCTGAGAAAACAATCAAGACAAGAGACGATATAACATGAAATAGTAGATCCTTCCACCACCCTGGCCTTTCAGTTCCTTGACATCATCTCCCTCAAGGATCTAGTCTTCAGCCTACCTTAGTCAGCCATTCATAAGGTGATACCCTATGCAAAGTCATGACCCACATTCTCACCATTAGTTCCCATCTACCCAAGCCAGCCCCTCTAGTAGCCCATTAGAATTTCCAATCCAGTCACCATTCCTCAGCCCCTTGATATCCTTATCTCCATTTTTATTCCGCTTAAGTTCCCTGATTAAATTATATCACACCTTTGCATAAATCCTTGCCTCTCTTGTCACCACTGTGCTTTGGTGTACTTAGCCTGTGGCCTCCCTCCCACAGAGAATGTAAGAGAAAAGACTTGTGTGCAGAAAATTTATTACAGAGGGAATTTCGGGGATTACGAGTGAAGGACCTAGAAGAGAACAATAAAAGAAGAAAAATCTAATACAATATAAAGGTGTGTTATTGAGTTGGTATCAAGGAGGGATTGGTGCCAGTAGAAACTTTGAGTGGCATATAGAATGCCTCTAGGAACTGCTGCCCAAAGATCAACAGGAAGAAGCATTTATCCATTTGTTCCTCCATTTCTGAGAGTTGCTCTTGTATGCTTAACTCCCCCACATTTCAGGGCTGTGCGTGAGTGTACACCAAGCTGGTTCCTATATTCCTATATTTCAGGAAATAAACCAAGGCAGTTGACACAAAAGGAAGTACAAAATTTTAGCACAAAACAAGTCAGTGCCCACAAGTAATGTGTGACAGAGCATAAAAGGTGGGCAAAACTATAACCTTAAGTACATAAGTTCATAACCTGAAGTACATTTTGCATGTACTTCATGCCCATATCTATGTAGTGGCTTTGGCTGGAGGAAGACATACACCATGAAGACTAATCTCATATTCAGTTTATGATGACTAAACTCAAGTGTACCCTTCAAGCTGCTCCCATATCCTCAAAATCTCAGCTAGATGACATGCACTAAAACCAGCATCATTGTCTATTGGCTCATTGATGTATATAATAAACATCCAGAATGGGACCTAGTACATAAAGAGTCTCCACCAGTATTTATTGAGTGTGTAATAGGCATCCAGTGGTGATCTACAAATACTTACCTTGACATCCACTTCCTCTTGTCTCTCTTCTTATTTTTAGTCAGTGACAGAACAGTGGTCATTTGTGGATCATAAGCATATCAGCAATTGGGGGATCTGAGAGGCTTCAGGTCGATGTTAAGGGTTTTGAGGTTTCATGTATATGCTGCCAATTCAAGAGCCAGCTGCCGTCTCCCATCTTTCTAGCCACTGAAGGCATGAATTTGATTTTATGTTTTCTACAAGTCAAAGTGAAAAAATGGATAATCTGTCAGTTCCTCGGTTGCTTTTTGTTATTTATATATATATATATATATATATATTTTTTTTTTTTTTTTTAATTTCAACAAAGGTGAAACAGCAATTCCTCTGGAATAGCAAAGGTTTTTAACCTTTAACTCTAAAAAGAAATGCCCTACATGGTAGACTTTAGATGGGACATTATGCTGTATAAGCAATGTTGTCAACACCAATTTCTTTAGTAAATGTAATATGCAATCATAGTGTTATTTCTTGTACCATCCTTCATTAATATCCAAAGACATAACATAAAAATGTATCTCAATAAAAGGAATCTGCCGTGGATCAAAAATAATACAGTACAAGCTTGTGTAGCCTTCTTATAGTCAGACTCCATCTTAGGACAGAGCTTAGTATGACCCTACAAACTAGTTTTCTCTCCAACTACAGCCTATTAAAAGCTCTCAGTTATTAAAAAGCATATCCACTACTCACTCAGTATCACCTTCCTACCTATTTGCTTGACCCTTTGGCCCTGGTTTCATCAATCTGCTTCTCTGACTCCTGGCCTGGACTAGTAAGAATCAAGGCTGTGACCACAGCAGACTTGGCAATACAGATTACCACTGACTATACTACCTGAGCCCCTTCCTGCAACGTCTTCCTTGCCTAGGAAAGATTTGAACAGGGGTCTCCCAAAATAAATCTTTCATAAGCAGACATTTTTACAAAAGCTGGATTATAAAAAGTTGAAGGTTGAAATCTCTGGCAAAGATCTGAAAAGCAGTTCTTTTGACCTGTGAGTAGGGGTAGAGTCATATGTTTTGAAAACGATATGATGATAAAATTGATGTTCTTGGATAGACATTTAAGAGCCAAAACAAAAAGTAATCTCACATTAAAGAAGCTTGCTATTTAAACAATTTCTTTTTTAATGCAAAGAAAATACAAAATAAATTTCTTAGTTTAACATAAAGCAAACAATTAATTTTCAATAGGAAAAATCATTTCCATATGTGTTTGTTTTACAAATTTTCTTAAGCAGTAATATATAACACTGTTTGAAATAACTGTTTTTGTATTTCAATTTTTTTTTAAGAGTAAAGCAAATTTTCAAGTATTAAATCACTTGTAGAGGACTCAACCTATGCCTATAAGTCCAGAGAGTCTTATGGGAATAACAATTCCCAGCTCAATTGTAGCTAAAAACATATATTCACACTTCAGAAATGCATCACACTCACGAGAGGCCAAGGGCCACTCAGCATACTGCCCTAAGTAGAAATTTCTAGAACAAAAGTTTTATCAAGATCAGCTGAACCCAAGAGATTAACAGAAACAAACAACCGTATAAGCATTTTACTTAGAAGGTACTGGCTTTTTCGCTCTACTCAGATGGGCTCAGATCAACTGGAAGAATCTATTGCAATACTATCTCAAAAAACTTTCTGATAGAAAGGTTTTATATTTGCACTGTCCAATAGAGCAGCAACTAACCACATGTGGCCATTCAGTTCTTGAAAGGTAGCTACTCTGAGAAACTAAATTTTAATTTTTAAAAAAAAATTCACATTTAAATTTAAATAGTCACATGTTGCAATGGCTGCTGTATGGGATGTGTAACCAAACTAACCTTAACATTTATTACAGATATCTTACTGGTAACAGACATGGGTGATAGTGAATTTTCAATAGTTATTGGAAATGACATTAAATGTCCATCTTCCACCCAGTATTTGAGTAATGAGAAAACCCTTTATATTGGTTCCCCTTCCTGTATCATAGATATATTCACAAAAGGGCACCAACAAAAGAGAAAGCTTATTAAAGGAGATTATTAATGTTCAGGCTCATTATCCCAACTCTCTTATGTCTCAATGAAATATGTCGACAAGTCTGGAAATGAAGAAGAACAAAAGCTAAAGGAAAAAAAAATGTGGGAGCCACAGCAATCAGGCATCAGGACCACAGCAGAGCCAGCAGCCTCTCTCAGGCTGATGACAGATCACATTAAGTGAGGTTGAAGGGCACCATAATGATACGTAGAAGGCAGATGCAAAATGAGAAATTATGTTTCCAAGAACAGGGCGATAGGGCTGGAAAACTCATTAAATGCTTTTCATCTTAGGGCTCAGGAATGCCTGCCGCATGACAATCACACTGTGTAAGACTGCAAAAGAACCTAAGTTCAAAATATTTTGGAGAAAAATATTCTTTTAAAATAAGTCTTTTCAAGATTTAGTGGGAAAATGTTGAGCTGTATTCACTTGGAAAGTCATACATCCCCATTCTTTGCTAATGACGATGACTTAGGCCATGATAGAAAATAGGCCAGTATTTCTCAGACTGTAAGTATGGACTACTAATATCTAAATTATTTGGGGTACTTGTTAAAAATATGGATTCCTGGGATATGCCCCAGATCTACCAAATCAGAATACAAAGGATGAATTCCAGTAATCAGTATTTTTACCAAGCTCCCCAGATGATACCCATGCAAACCAAAGTTTGAGAATTTCTGTTACAGGAGATTTGAGGAAAGACAAGGGAGCTTGCAGCCTCACAAACTGGAAGACAAAGGAAAAAGTTTTTAAAATTTGTTCAGTAGGTAAAAGCCCAAAATTTTGACCCTCAAAAAAAGGATATATATCCAACATCTTAAAATTTTTATGAATAATCTTACATCTTCAATGAAATCAACATACAGAATCCTTATTAGGAACTTTGATATGACATCTTCTGAAAGCATCTGTCATTTGTTCGATTTGATCTTGCTTTTTTCAGGCAGCCATCAATACTCCATAATGAAATTTGGAGACTTTGTCACTATTGAAATAATTTTATTCTAGGGCTCTATTGATTTGAACCCATATCAACATTTTGACAAGATGATTTGCATGGTAGGTATGTTGGGCTAAGTTACCAGAATTGAAGTGAGTGATTAATAAACAACAAACTCTAAAGAAGGTTAATGAGAATGGTTAGGATACTGGAAGCCACAAGGCACTGGAGTAAGTGGTCCTTTAGAAATAGAAGATTGGAAGAGAGAAGTTAGTACTGCCAAATACCTTAATCGCTATCACCTGGAAGGTTTAAATAAATTTTAAATAAAAAAAGTTTTTTAAAATTCAAAAACATTAAAAATCAGTTTCTTTGTAACAGTCACATTTCAATAGCTTCATGTGGTGAGTGGCTACAATGTTAATGCATACATAGAACATCTCCATCATCATAAATGTCCTATGGACAGTGTTACTCTCGAGGGCAGAACTAGGACCAATAAAAAGTAAGGAGTTAGGACAAGTCCTACTTCAGATGAATAAAAAGAAGTACTCCTAATGATTAGAGTTATCCTGCGATGGCATGTGCTAGACCCAACAGCATGGGGGAAGGATCAAAACACACACATAATTCCAGCATTTGGAAAAAGGTTGGGCAGAAAACTTCTAAGATGCTAACAAAATTTGCAGCTTTAGTGACATGAAATTGCTTTATTGTAGACATTTTAGCTGATCAAAGGCTGCTGTTTTTAACAAATTTCTCCAGGCACATTAAGCTTGAGAGCTTTGTCCTTCCAATCATATCTACTAAATAAGCCATGGAGAATGGCTGGTTATTTGCTTGCTTTAAAAATGCATTTCCCTGTCTCTTTTTATAGAAATGATGGACTGAGATGGAAAATCTTTCATGATACAGGGACCAATTCACTCAAGTCACCTCTCTAGATAGACACAACAGTGTTAGTTCAATTTGCAGTTGCAGACAAGCCCTGACCAAAGTAAGAAGTGCCCTTACTAGGTAGGCTGGTCTAATTAGGGCATAGGATCTGTAAAAGGCACAGTGTTACTTAGGGCTCAAGATTATTACCTATCCAGGCTGGCAGCGGCTGCTTGACTGAAGGTAACCAATGCACAGGCAGTGTTTATGAGAAGCAAATGGTCATAAAAATATAGACACCCAATAAGACAGTTAACCAGCCTTTCCTTCTAAATGCAAACAACAGCAAATGGTTAAGTAAACCATTGAGTAAAAATATTACCTTTGATAATTCCTTGCTATTTTAGAGATCTATAAGAGGAGAAATGGAGGGAAAAAAATCCCCATAAGCAATTCCCAGGATTAAAAGGAGATAATTGAAAGAAAACAAGCCTAGTATAGCCTCCATGCTTTGCCCCATTAGTAAGCCTCAATTTGTATATCAACTGGTATGCCATTCTGATTAAAATCCACTGTTGAAGGCATATGTTTTCATTCTGGCCCTGGTAATCTGCTCCCCTAAAAAATGGAAGATGTTAGAGATACTTCCACTTTCAGAAATACGCTATATCCCCTGGAGTCTCAATTTGGGCCCAGAACAAAGCAGTGAATACTGAATGACACTTTTACTTAAAGCCAAAGGATATGAACATGGACTAGAAAAAAACTGCTCAGCAGAAAAAATGATATCAGGGTAATCTCTCTGCCTTAGCCTAGTCATTTGATAGGAAAAAAGAGTCCACTCTGAAAATTCTTAAACAGAGTATTACTCTGCTACTAGTTTGGGATTCAGTTTCAAACCACCTTCAAGTTTCAGAGAGCCCAAAGCTGACACTGAACACTAAAAAGCAGTTCTGAAAGTTAGCTATTGAAGAAAGTTCTGGGCTCACAGCATCACTGTCTCAGTTTACATTCCCCTGAAACTGATCCTTGGATAAGTATTTGAGAGAGTAAGGGTGTGGGGAAGCCAAGCAGGGTAAGGAAGGTGGCCAATAAACTGTGCCTTATCTGCTGTGTTACCCCTAAGGGTGAGTCTTCATCCCATTGGGAAACTCTGGGGACTATTATAAAACACAGACTCAGAAATATCTCACCCAAGAGACAAGGGAGCTGTGACATTTACACACCAACTCCTGTCAGTCATTTGTTGAGGTAAGGAGCATTAATTTGCCAGTACGTCTGGCCTGCCATGCGTATGGCAAGAGTGGGTTCTAGGGCCAGAGAAAGCTCCCACACAAAGAGACAGATATGCTGGCAAATGAAAGTCCTGCATAAACAGAAATGGTAAGGCCTGGCAGAATAGTGACAGGAAACCAACAGGATCTGCTACAATCCCTGAAAGGCAAGCAGAGGTAATGAAGCAGGTTTCATATAGGGAATCAATAGACATATCTGGAACCTGGCAAAAAGTCCACGTGGACATCGATACCCACAAGATGGCTGCTGGGAGACCCTCGCAAGATTTCTGCCATCCAGAATGAGATTCCCGGAAATTCCCAGGAGAAGCCCTGGATATTCTCCAGGGACATTATCATTGTGCCCACCTGGGGGATTGATGGGTGGGCTAATCAATCAAAACAACAAACACCTGGAACTCCTCCCATGCCATTAGCAAAGGGGTGGGATAATTAATGGTTTAAAAAGCAGGCACGAAGGTCAAATCTCTCTCCCACTCTTGGCCCCACTCCCTCTTGCCTTCTGTGCCCTGCTCTCGCTGTGTCCCTCCTCATGGATCAACACACAAGTAAAACCTGGGCATTTATAATCTATAATGGGAAATTGTAGTCTATAAACCAGCCCTTTTTATCACTCCTCAGCCCCTTCCTCTTTCTGGGACCCATTTCTCTTCCCTTCCTACCTTAATAAATTACTGGCCTAACTAACCCGATGTGCTCTTGAAATTCATTTCTGCAGAATAAGTCAAGAACCTAGACAAAATCCAGTAACAGTACATGTGAAACCTTTCTAGAACTACACACACCAAATTAAGCTGCACAGAATTATCAAGTTTAGGTCACCAAATTATAAGTAAATGTTAAAAATTAAGGGATAAACATCATTGTGTTATAATTAAGAATTTATAAAAAACCACCCAAAGGCAATACACTTATTCCCATTTTGTGATTTATCTTTTCTGTAAACTGGTACTTTTTCATATGCTTGAAATGCCAACACAAATATCAGAGACAACGCCAGTGTTGCACAACTGAGATCAATAAAACCAGGGAAAATTTAAGCCAAGAGTTAATGAATAAGGGCATAACTTTAAAAAGAAAGAACAGCAAATAAGTGGTTAGTAACTTCTGTTATTTAATACTTTTGCTCTAACTGGCAAAACCCACTACTCATAATTTTAACTATTTGTTTGATTGTTTATGTTTTTGTTTTTCTTGTCTTTTCTTGTTTGTTTCCTTTAGGTAAAATTACTCATTGCATGCAAAAATTATCACCTCTGGCATATCTTCGATGGTTTCTGACCAAGCTTACAAGATGCCTTGCTCTCTTTGTTAGGGAAAGGTCTTTTCCACCAAGAATATGCCCTCTGGAATTTCACAGGAGTTATTCATAAGAGGGCCTGCCACAGAAATGTGCTGTTGGGAAGTTACCTAGATGAGACTGTCACATCCAAGGACAATTCCAGTTTGAATTTGTCTAGGAAGAGATCAGCAGTAGAAGTGCAGGGTTGAAGCAATATGAATTCATACTTGCTAAGTGCCTTTGGCACTGCCTCACTTCTCCAATTATAATTTTACATCTACTTTATTACCCGGGGTACTTTGCATTAAAATGCAAGACCTGTCCTGTCACCACCACAGACTTCCTGATGCAAAATTGTATGGGGTGGAGTTTGGGAATAAGTATTTGAAAAAAACCTTACCAGGTGATTGGTGCTCACTAACCACCTCTCATTTAAAGGTTGCCACAACAGGAAAAACAGGAAAACAGCCCCACTCTTTAATAAGGAAACCCAGAAAAGATAGGGATGGCCAAGGTTAGATCTGTTTCTAAACCAAAATAAAGCCTAAGAAATTAAGTTATAATTTACAAACTAAGCACAAATAGATGCTTTGCTATGGTATGTGAATGGAAAATGAGGGGTTTGGCCAGAAAACCTCCAACCAACTTTGCTTTGTCTCTGGGCAACTGCCTCCACAATTACATTTATAATCTTGTTCATGTTACCAGTAAAAATACAATCTATTTACTATGACTTCCTATTTTCTACAGTCTTGGCTGGCTTACTCAGGCTAATATTTTTTAATTAAAGAATTCAAGCATCTGACATAAAATTATAAACTTGCATTGGTAACCAGCAAAAAGCAGACATGGCATGAAACCTTTAAACATGAAAGCAATGAAGCAAATATTACAGGGCATGCATTTCCTCCACCACCCCCATCTCCAAGACAGCTCAGTCTGCATTTACTGTTGTTGGTTTTTTATTTCTCTTTCTGGCACATCAATAAACACGAAGCAATTCATCCAGACACTATTGTGCATCTTTGATATCAAATATATTTTGCTTTTGTGTGCTAAACTGAGGTTTCACCTTTAAAATGAGCAATGAGAGTTAATAAATAGCTATTGAACTGTGCCCAACAGGAGAGGCGGAGCTGGTGTCTGATGGTTTTCATTGCTTGTCACTCACTCCAGGATTCATCTCAATGCCTATGGAAGTGCCACTGAGTGTGGGAAAACAGTAAGGTGGTTATTCAGGCCTAGCCCCAATATTTTTAGGCCAGACTGCTGAAAGACAGTCTCTAGTGAAAAGAAGTAAATGGAATCCTACCTCATTATGTGCCCGATACATACGCACAAAAACATATAAGCACCCATTTTACACCTTCCTTTCAAGACCTGTTCCTAATATTTTATTTCCAAAACACTTATATATAAAATATTCAAAGATGAAAAACCAATACATAGACTCAAGATACATAAAATGTATTAAAATAGTTGTTAGGTAGCCCCAAATACTCGATTTTAAAATAGCCCTAGGGAAACGGATGTGGCTCAAGAGGTTCGGAGTCTGTCTACCACATGGAGAGACCGGGGTTCAATCCCCGGTACCTCCCGGTAAAAAAAAAAAAAAAAGCCCTAGCTATAGGTTCAGGGGATTGAGCACAGGATAACTTTAGCAGAAGAAAATCAAAGGATCACTGCATTCACATGTGTGGCCTGTACAAGTTACCTCACATTTCCTTAATCTGTAAAACAGGAATGGTGGACTCGAAGATGGTTTGATAGTTGATAAAGCAAAGCTGTCAAACACAGCTTGGAAAAAAAATGCAACTACAATTTTATGAAGTAAAAAAATATATAGATTCTGTATCTTCTAGAGATTATCAAATTGGAAATATGAATATTGAAGAAAAAATTATCCAAATTTTTATGAAAATATATAGGAGGAAATTTAACATTATATTTTGACTGCATATTTAGCTATATCATGCTCCAGATTATATAGATTGATATTGATATAAATATGGTACACTGAACATATATAGTATATAAGTTTCTTTATGGCAATAAATACATAATACACATACACATATGTATTTGATGGAATTAAGGGAAAACTATGTAACTACAAGAAATGCCTGTCCTAATCTATAAGAAAACATTAGTGAGACAACAGCAACTGCATTTTCAGATATTTAACAAATCTAAACAAGGAAGAAATGGCATTCCTACATATATATAAGAAGAAAAACAAAAGGATACAACTAACAGATGAACAGACTAGCTGTAAGTTGTGATTTCCTTCACTGGAAATTTTTTGTGTATACAAATTTAAACCTCATTGTGTGAATTAACACCTTAATGTGGTTCTTATATTTTTCAAGAACTCCATTTGATTCTATTTACTATATGGTGTGGTGAATTGGGCAAAAGAAGAAGTAGAAGGATGATAAAAAGGAGGAAAGAAAAAAACACTCTACCTACTAACTGGAGCTTATCCAAGGACAAAAGGATATACACAAACCCCTATCTGAAGACTATAAAACTATTGTCTCCCCATCAGATCCTTGACAATCTCTTCCAACTTGGTAGAGTCTCTAAATACTCTAAGACTTATTACCTTAGAATGTACATTTTTGTAAGCAGGGACGATGTCTTGAATATCATTGCATTTCTAGTACATGGCACAGTACTTAGCACACAGAAGGCATTCATTCATTCTTTCAATCAATATTTATTAAGTGCCTACTATATGGAAGGCATGTTCAAGGCCCCTCAATATTCATGAAATTTCTATGTTTGAGTGCCAGCTTCAGCATTCACTACTCTCCCAAGTGTATTTAATGGCTTTTTCCTGATACTGTACACAGACAACCACTTATGGACCATTCTGAACTTGTATTTCACAGGCTGGACTTACAAAAATGTTCTTGATCATAATTCTCTGTCCACCAAATCCTGTTAGCATCACTGTTGTGTAGTCCTGCTGTTTTTTCCTGAATCTAAACTCTGGTTCATGATTCCAGGTGATGGTTATATTAAAAATGGGTGAAAGGAGTGGGTGTAGCTCAGTGGTTGAGTGCCTGCTTCCCAAGTACAAGTCTTGGGTCCAATCCCTTGTACTTCCTTAAAAAAAATTAAAAAAATAAAAAAGGATGAGCCATGATCTAAAAGATGGGCAATATTTCTACTCTGCTTCTCTATACTTTTGTTACAGCTCTTAAAAACTAGTGACTTATTTTTTCTCCATGGACTGAAGTTAAACCTAGTGCATCATTGGCCAGTTATCAATCTTTTGCTTCTAAGCTACAAATCTACCCTTCATTAACTGGCTTTGATAATAGAACCTTTCTCTCTTGCCAGTAGAGGGTGCTGCAGGGACACCGGAGGAAGGGGCTTCTTTTCCTGTTTTCAGGTGTGCTTCGTTTTCTTGTTCCTCCAGTGTGGAGCTGAACAATTTCCCCAGTGTTCAGATGCATCCCCCAGGCAATGTCCAGGCAAGTTCTTTGGGAGCCTCAGGTCGTTTCCCAGTAGCACCCATCAAACGGCTCTCTGCCTGCCAGCCTTAGCCAATTGACTTTGGACTAGTTCTGGTCCTGAAAACTCAGCAACCCAGCAAAATTTTCCCCGTCCAGTGGGCCACAAACAAACCCTCTCAAAGTCTAAAACCCAGCCTTGAGGACAATCCCTTCCTTTGCAATTTTGTTCCTTCTTTAGGTAGCACTCTCAAATCCAAAAGATATGTAGACATAGGTATAGATATAGATACAGATAATAGTTCACAGTTCTCTATATTAAAACATCCCTGTTCAAATTAGTGTGTGGTTTCTGTCTCTTGATGAGATTCTGACTGATACAGTCATCAATTAAAGGATAGGTTTATCCTTAAATATAGGAATATGTCACTGTGGCGGTTTGATATAGTTATGAATTCCAAAAATAGATACTGTATTATGGGTGTAAACTGGTCTGTTCCTCTGGGCATGATTAAGTTATGATTAGGGCTTTGATTGGGCCAGTCTGTAGGACATTGAGGCCCCACCCCTTTGTGGGTGGGGACTCAGAGATAAAACTACATGGTAGAGCAGAGGAGTTAGTTGGAGTTTTGAGCTGGAGTTCTGATGCGGAGTTTTAATACTGGAGCCCGGGGAAGTAAGCACACAGAGGAGCTTGGTCGTGAGGAAGGAGAGAAGGCCCTGAGAAAAGAGACAAGCCATTTTCCTGATAGTCTACAGTTGACTTTGTGGAGCTAGCAGAGCAGCTGAGCCCAGAGACAAGCAAGCCCGGAAGGAGAGGAATCCAGGAAGCCTGAACTCTCGCAGATGTCAGCAGCCATCTTGCTCCAACACATGGCCATAGACTTGGCTGAAGGAAGTAACTTACGCTTTATGGCCTGGTAACTGTAAGCTTCTATCTCAAATAAATACCCTTTATAAAAACCAACAGATTTCTGGTATTTTGCATCAGCACCCCCTCTGGCTGTCATTGCAATGTCATTCAGGACAATTCCCAAGTCCCAAAAATGCCTTCATATTACACCTATTTTTCCCTCTCTCTCCCCTCAGAACCTCTGGTGGCCACTGCCTCCACATCCATGATAAAAGTTCTTCCATTGCTGGAATTACAATAAGTCTATAGTAGAATACCGGTAAGTCTACTCTAGCCCATCATTCGTTCCCCAATCCTAAGGATTCTGGGATGGTGATGCCCACTCCGCCTCTAATTGAGAGGGTTCTTAGATCCCATGGGGCAAATGGATGGGACTCTCTTACTTGCAGTTGCAGACTCTCTCTGTTCCTTGGGATGGTCATTGTCCATCATCATCTCCTTGTTAGTTGTCCTGGGTGAGTCCAGTGAATTGGAGAGTAGGTATTGAAACTCTGTTGAGATTCAGGGCCCAACTGGCACATGGACAGCCCAAAGATTTAAGTCTCTTGGACATACACCTATCAACTCTAGTACTAACTATAAGTTCAAATAGAAGGGCCAGAAGAGCCATGTGTAGGGAAACTACAACTGAGTCCAACTCTGCCACACTGGGGAGCACAAATTCCAAAATAGGGCTCACTGGTAGGGCACCAAACTCCTGAGCTGTCTGCTCTGCCTATAATGTCTGGATGTCTCCTGAGCCCTCAGGGGCCCACAGGTCTTATCTATCCATAAATAAGAAATGAAAGCAATGGAATTTCTTTTCAAGGTCTCGATCATTTGTCCCTATCCATAGCTTCAGTAGATACTCCACAAACATGAATGTTTAGATGAAAGCATTGTTTTGAACCACCCTGTAAGAAAACTCCCTGAAGGGGTTCACTCTACATAATTCAATTTTTTATGCATCATGCATGTCTCATGTGTCACAAATATCTTATGTATGTTTTGCTTCTTATGCAGTTCCTAACATGTAGCATACATTCAATTAAAAATTATTTATTTTAATATTATAATGCAACCTCATAAACTAACCAAGGTACCACTGAAAAAGACTACAGTATTAGTCAGGGTTCTCTAGGGAAACAGAATCAACGGGAGATATCTGTCAATAATATGAGATTTTATAGGAGTTTCTCACGTGGCCGTGGTGATGCACAAGTCCAGGTTCTACAGGAAAGCTGCAAACCACGAACTCCTATGAGAGTCCACTGAAGGTCCTTGATGAGTTGCTGGGAGACTTTGGCTGTTCAAAGTTGAGTTGAGAAATTCTCCCTGAATGCTGAAATCACTTCCACTTTTAAGGCATCCAACTGATTGGATAAAGCATCCCTCATTGCTGACGGCAATCTCCCTGATTGATATAGATGTAATCAGCTATCTATGCAGTAAACTCACTGGTGACTGAAGTCCATAAATGGCCTTGTATTACAGTTAGGTCAGTGTTTGCTTGACCAAACCACTGGGCACAACTACCTGGCCGAGCTGACACACTAGCCTAACCATCACAGCTACCCATCTCAGTATTGAAGAACTCCAGAATGATCTGTCAATTACACTAAATTGAATGAAGCCATGAGTGCATTACAGTGAGCTTAGAATTTCTAAATGAAAACAAAGCCACCCATGATATGTTTGCCCAGTTTATTTTACTGTGTTGAAAGCTACGTTAATATTAGAAGTGTCTGACATTAGACTCTTTTGTAAATAAATCCTATTGAGAGAGTAGACTCTTAGATCACTTAATTACCAGGGCTTTGGCAGAAAAATAGCTAACCGTTTCAGTCTGAATGCAATAGCTACTACTACCAGCTCCAGTTTTCTATCCTTTCTTTCAACAAATGGTTCCAGCTGCAAAGCAGATGAAACATGCAGTAATCCTGCCTTAAATGAGCCGAGAGAAGGAAGAAAGGTTTCATGTCATTTGAGCTCAGTCTTTGAGAATTGTGATAGAGAGAAAATGACATATAAATTGGCAGTCAGTTGTGGTATCTCTGGTAAGATTCTCTATCAGGAATTTGTAACAGATTAAATCATCATGAAAACAATGAAAATGACCATTTGGGTCACTGGGGTTTGGGGAGAGGTAAGACAGGAGTAGTAGAAGGTAAAGGAAGTAATGGATTCTAGGGCATAAATAAAATCACCATTAAAATTACAAAGAGAGAATCTTGCTGGGGAAGAGAGAGGGAGAGAGATGGTGTCCACGGAGGTGGATTTCTGGATCAGCAAAACATGGATGGTTAAAGAGATAGAAAAATAGAGACAAAAGAAAAGAGGTTTCTACAAGTGAGAGGGAGATGGGGTTAAGGAGGTTATTAAGATGTTAAGGATAGGGAGAATAGATCTTAAGAGTTTGAAGTCTTGGAAACAAAGAATTGCTGAATCATGCTAAGGACCAAAATGTGTTCCCTTTATGTTTCCATTGCTTCATCCAGGAGTGGAAACATGGGAAATTGATCTGTCAGTCAATTTTACTTAACTTGATACATTGAGTATATGGTCTAAGGTCATCAATTGCCCATGCGTTAGAGAATGTCTAAAGGATGATATTGAGAATTAGGCCAGAATAGCATAGATTTGATTGAGAATATTTAATGACAGTCTGAGATAAAATATCCTATAGAGAAATAAAAATAAGAGTTCTAGTCTACTCTTCAGAAATTATTTTGTTACCATAAACATAGGACCTATAGGACAAAGATCATACCTCGAAACAAAATCACATGTGGTTCTGTGATCCAGATTCACTTAAGAATCAACTTACTAAATCCATCTCTAGTTATTTTACTGATGAAGATATTTTTCCCTAAATAAATCATACACTCTCTAAAGAAAGAGACAATAAATTCCTTGTCTTCTGTCCTGTGGTACTTACCCAATATAGTGCTATGTATGATATTATGAAGCAGTGAAAAGAAAATGGGATCTGAAGGCAGGGAGTTATGAATTCAAACCTCTGTACCTTTGTTTACTAAATATCCTCATCTGATGGGGATTGAAACATGTCCCTGACAAAAGGCAAGTTCAGGCCCCAAGCCCTAGTCCTGAGGGTGAGAACACATTTGTAAAAAGGACCTTTGAAGAGGTTATTACTTAAGGTGCACCCAAACTGAATGAGGGTAGGCCTTAATCCAATATGCCTGAAATACTTATAAGCAAAGAAAATTGAATACAGAAAGAGAAGCTACTAGGGACAGCTGGAAGCTGGAAGTCAATGGAACCCAAAAGAGAAAAGGGAAGATGCTGTCACGTGCATTGCCATGTGATAGAAAAGCCAAAGAAGCTCAGAGATCACCAGTCAGCCAGAAGATACCAATCCTGGGAGGAAGCAAGCCTTCTAGCCTATGAAACAGTGAGCCTACAAATTTCTGTTCTTAAGCCAACCCATTGTATGGTATTTGCTTCAGCAGCCAGGAAACTAAAACATCATCCACTTAAATGCTGATAATAGTATTTATGTAATGGGTCATCATGAGCATTTAATGAGTTGAGTATCTAGCACAGTTCCAGGAACATAGTAAGTACTCATAAATAGTTGTTACTATTGCTGCAACTGTACACAGAGCCTGAGCTTAATAAAGATGTGCTCAATGAATATAGTTTAACATAAGCATTAGCTTTTAAAAATCTGAGGACATGGCAATTTTATAGAGAAAAATCCAGATTACCCAGTAAAGACCTATTTCCTCTATAGCTCAGAATGTATCTACATGGAATAAAGGAAATGAATTATCTTCATGGCCAGTTTCATTCTAGAGCAAGGTATCGCAAGTCTTCCAGTTCACAAGATCTGGAAATATCTGCAAAGCAGCTTCATGCCTCACAGCAGGGAATTCAGGACAGACTTCAGGACCAGGCTATGAGATAGCACAGCCATTTGAAGTAGACAACGGGTTTGGCCACAGCAGGAAACTCTGCTTCCCTCACTTCACCAGTGCCCACTCTTTCCAGTTCACCTCACCATGTATCAAACTACCCCTTAGCCCTGCTTCCTCCCTTTCTGAAATGATAAACTCCAGTCCTCAGAAAAGACACGAGCGTATTTTGTGGACCAAAAGGATATTATTCAATTGAACCTCTTTTGGTGTTGACCCTCTACTATCTGTGATAAAAGAGGAAAGCAAATCAACCATCTTAATATTCCAGAAGTCAAATTAAAGAATATGATGATCCAAGACTTTAGGGAAGCATTTTGCCATTCTCAGTAGCCAAAGTCAAATGAAAGAATTTGTTAAACTGCACTTTATCGAAATATAAATAACAAATAAAAAGTAAAAGGAAGGGAGATAGAGGGTGCATATTTACATGGATACTATATTTTGAGTAATGTGTATTTTGGTTACTGTATTTTAAGTGTATAAAATAATCAGAAAAAAAGACTTTTTTTTACTAAACTGATGACAGCTGGGCATGGAAGTTAAAAATATGCAGGAAACAGAATAATCCTACAACCAAACAATGTCAACAGATATATGCCTGGATTTACTATTAAGAAAGAGGTAGAAGATAGGAAATAAACATTAAGTTGCCTACCATTTAATAATTTCCTTTCCAGGATTACAAGTGCTAGTAGTACAAGCAGAGTATCCTAATTTCTAAGCATTAAAAAAAGTAATCAAATTAAAGTATATCCATTATGGAAAACATAATTTAACAGAACGTGGAATCTCAAAAACAAAGCAAGTTTCATAGCAGGTGGCATGGAAAGAATTGGAAGATGCTCTATTTAGCCACTTGATATTTAAAGTTTACTGGCTAGAAACAAAATATGGGAATGTGAGTCTAGAACACAGAAATTCAATATTTTATCTAGAGCCAAATCATTTTCCTTGAGATAGAAACGGCCCACTCTTGTTCCAAAAGAGGAAATAAACATTTAATGCATCAGAATTAACCCAGCTGAGCAAATTTTCACTTAGTCAAAAACATCTTTTAATTTCTTAACACCGTTTACTTGTAGGTAGCCTCTTGGTAATTAAAAAAATGTAACTTGCTTTTATGTAACAGATGTGTTTCTTTTTTAAAAAGCTGAATAAATTCAAAATGTAAAAATTGTATTGTTTTTAAAATCTTTTCAAGAGGATAATTTACTAAACAGATGTTTCTAAACCATGAAAAATCCTTTGGTAAAATGAAAACCATAAAATAACCCTGGATCTATCCTTTGTATAAATCTCATAATCTGGAAGATTTTAAAGCAAGTTACTTCCCCCAATATTGCCAATCAGTAGAACAATTTCAAATATTCAGATTTATTCATAGCTCTGAAATGTTCTCTGAAATAATGCTATTAAATACATACAATTTGAAATCTGTGAGAAAGCAGAAAAATAAAAGGAATGTTTAATGACCTAAAAAGGTAAGGTATACAGGTGCGACACGCAAACACGCTCACTCATCATGAATAGCCTCAGGGAGAACAAAGAGGTTATGTTCACCACAGTGCTGGGGTTACCACGTACATTCCAGGATTGAAACAAATTTAAAAAAAAAGAATAAAGGAGGAAGATCAGGAGCAAGATCATTAATTTGTCTTCAGAAACTTGTAAAACTGTTTGGCACAGTGTCTTAGAATCAACTTGCTAAAATATGATTCTGATAAATAAGGAAGTTTATGGTAATGTATTTACATTAAATATATGCATCACTTATTACAACTAGATCAATTTGTTCTGTAAGCTTAAGAGTATGGAGTAAATTTGACAAATTCATTTTTATTTAAAAATAAACACAGTGATGTTATTTGGGTATGGGGTTGGCTGGGGTAAGTTGGGGGAAAAGTTGAGTTTCTGTGGAGTTAGCCTGCCTCTTACGTGCCACAGAAGTCTATAATTCAGGAGCAAGGAGACTGAGTGAACTTGCTTTATAGAAATAACAAGCTTAATGAAAGGAGAGTTAGGACAAGCAACAAATGCCTTAGAACTTGCAAAAAGATTGCCTTCTTATCACAACCCACCCTTAGCATTGTCTACCCAGCATTGTCCATTTATGCCACAGTAAAGTGATAGAAGAAGGGCTACACCCTTCCCCCACTGCCAGAGCCAAACACTGCACTGCAATTTAAGGTAAATGAGAAATTCTTATATTTCAATTTTAGAAATATGGATTTCCCTGGGTTCTTTAGAAGCAGCAGAAAATTCAGGACTTTTGGAAGTCCCCTTGCCTGTGCTTTACTTCATAGACATGAACCAGAAGAATTCATAGGCCTATCTTTCTTTTCCCAGAGCCAGTGGCCTCTGAGAGTTATGAGGCAACTTTACACTGACATCCAGGCAGCAGGAGAACCAGTCCTTGACAAATGTTCTTTGTGGGGAAGAAGTCCAGTGCTGGGCAGAGCATCCCAGCATGCCATATGGCATGCTGGTCCTATTTTCCTATCCTCTGTTCCACATTAAACAAGGATTTGCCTAAGAAGATTACCTTGGCAGACATTTTCTTGGTTAGAAAATTTTTAAATCTTCTTTAAAGAAATATAAAACTGTATTTCAGGGAGAAGGGAATTGCACTCAACAGGTTCAGTAATTGCTATACATTTATGATGTTTTAATACCACAGGAACTCACCACTAAAATTATGGGGAATTTACTTCCCATGGAGAATCATGTGAATTTCCTGTGTATCCCTTCTTAACTAAATAAACAACGAACACTAAAGCAACATTTTAAGTGTAAATTGGGATGCTCCCATTCTAAAATCGGAAAGAAGTTTCAAATGCCTAGAATGGAGATAAATCTTTCCCAAGGATTACATTTTCAGAGAAAAATGTGGTTTTCCATGGTAAAGAAATACTAACAAAATTCTGTCTTTGATCAGATTTTTTTATTTAATGGTATTCCAATGCAACATTTAGCTAAAATCATTTTTAAAAATAATTAACATATAAAATATATAGCCATTATTAAATATACTATGTGAAAATATGCTTTCAGAGGTATGCAATTAAAAATTGACTTACAGGCATGCACTGTACCTTCTCCAGGCACAATATTGTTTTATTAGGACTTTGATATTCTTGTAGTGGGTTTTACTCCCAGAAGATAGAATCTACTCAGAATTTCTCAGAGCTGAACCTCACATAAACCCTTTCTTTATAAAAAATATTTTCATCAGTTCTCCAGTGATTTTCCCACATAGAAATGACCCTATTTCCACTTTTACAATGTAAGCACATGCAAAATAAAGTTCAGTGTATGTAATTCCACATTGTTTAAATTTAACTTCTGCTAAAATAGACTAATGTTAAAGTGATTGATAGCTACATTGGATAAGGGTGATAGAAAAATTAAGGTCTCTATTCGAGAAACAAAGCTAAAAGTAACTTCTGGTTTGTGATAAAAGCTCATTGACAATAGACCTGTCCTTAATAAGATCGAATTAAATCAGCCTTGCCTTCTCCATACAGTGAATTGCTTTTGCTTTTCTTATGCAACAATCCCAATTAGCATATTCACTCTTAGGTACCATTTGTTAAAAAATTTCCCTTTCATTTGCAGTAACTAAAATATTTGCCCTTTGATTAAATGACTATGGCATCTTCTAGCTCTTAGGATCCTAATTTAAAGGAGAAATGTATCAAAACTTTTCCCAAACATTGAACATTTTGTATTTACATTCTTTAAAAAGTTGAGATTGGAAAGAAGATTTTGCATTCCTTTATAAAGCTCTAACTGAAAACAGAACTGTGTATTCAAAGGAAATTATAATAATAGAAAACCTGTACATGTTATTATTCCAAAGGGAGCACAGAAATTATATTTTTGGATGACTTTAGTGTCTTCTTTTGTCAGGTAATGATTAAAAACTTGATGGGAATAATGAGCTTTTGTTAGGTTTTGTGTTAATTTTAATAGGATAATCAAATAAGAATTGTTATTCTCAGTACTCAGAGAAAAATAACACTACTCGGGGGCAATAGTTCTGCTCTAATATAGAGCTCAGGGCTCCGAGGGCATTGAATCAAAGTTCTATATGATGCAAACCAACCCCAAAGTGCCAAGTGTTGAGCAAAAATCTATCCTAAGTAACTTCTTTCCCCCTTAGTTTAGAAACCCAGGACATGGTGATTTGTGCCCAGCAGACCATTTTTTCATTCATCCATCTAAGCTTTCATTCACTCAGAGAGCAGCTTTCTAAGGACCTACATAGAGTAATAGGCACTGAGACATTGTGATAGCAATCAGGACATATTTTGTGCCCTCTCAGTAGATTGGGCAAAGCAGGCTTGGAAAAAAAAAAAAAAAAAAAAAAACTGTACCAATGTATAGTGAAAAGTGCCTCCATCGAGTGTTGTTGGAGCTTAGAATCATTTACTCACTGGGAAGGGTGAAGCTTCGCAGAGGAGTTAAAATGAGCTGTTGTAAGGAATTTCCTATTTTCTAGCCTCTCAAAAAAAAAAAAAATGTGTTCTGTATGCAGTAAACTTAAGGGCCTACAGAAAGAAAGTAGGCAGATATTATATTTGAGTGAACTTCCTACTCCACCTTGAAGGAGCAATGATATTCTACTCTGTGGTTTGTTGCTGTGTGGGAATGGCAACCCAGGATTACTAGATTTTCCAGTTTTTCAAGAGAAACCTGAAATCCGATTTTTTAAAGCTGGCTACCGTTCAATGTTCTTAAAAACCTTGTGCTGGACAAATGAAACACCCACAGGCCAGACTGGTCCGCTGCCTACTGGTTTGCAACCTCTAGATTTTCACTTCAGATTAATAGCATCCCAAAGTGATGTCTAAGTAAGAAGTCATCAACTGCATTTTCAAGATTGTTTCTGTCACAGAAGCCCTGAGCTTTTGAAAATGTTACTCATTTTTTCCCATATTGTGGGCATCTCCTTTAGAGCCTCTATGCTCCAGCAATACAACTTCTGGAAATACATGGCCTAAGAGGCAAGAATTATTACTCTTTTGGAGAGGCGTTAACCCCCTAAAAACCACTGTTTTAGATGGCCTAAATGGGCAGAGTTAAAGTAACTGCAAAGGCTGAGCAATTTACTTCTTTCAGAGCTATAGAGGAGGTCCAGTGGGAGCTATGCCTGGAGAGGCAGGCCAGGTCTTTTTTATTCCTCCACACCCACCTGTTTCATGTTTCTTCTCCGTTAAGTGCACACACCATGGGAACTTAAGCATGACTTCAGCTCAAGAGTAAGCAAGAAACATGCCATTTATGGACAATATAGCTTCATGAGGTGAAAAAAAAAAGTTACTTGAATTCTCACCATTATAAGCACATAAGATGGAGTTGAAATTCATGGTTGAGATGCTCTTAAGTGCTCGACCTCATGAAGGGCTGCAGTTTTGATGTCACAACCTTATTGCTCTTACTACTTCTTTAGTCTTTAGAGAGGCAACTTAAGGGAAAAAGAAAAACAGAGAATTGGAAGAGCATCAAACAAAGCACAATCCTAATGCAGTTTTTGCAGAATGTACTAACATCCCACTCACACAGATGTCACTGAAAATAACCAGTGAGCAGTGGGAGTGGGTTCTGCAATGCAATGATCCATATGATCACTCAGAAACAAAATTGTATTAATGCAGAAAACAATTTCAGATCCAGCCATCAAATTTTGGAAATCTGTGAATATATTCAACATTGGCAGGGTTTTAGAACGATTTTGTTTGCTTCCCCCATTAATTTTCAGGTTTAACATTTGAAGAGCTCTTTGCAAAAAGTGAAAATCATGATTCTACTCGGTGCTATGATATTGTCTTATTTCTGACTATGATCACTGGACACTAAACTGAAATATGCCCCATTGTGAATCGCTAGGTTGTTAGTAGACATTTAAAATTTACTTCATGTTTTGACAACAATGTGGGGAAAGAGGTGCTCTTTTTCACTGGTAGTGTGACTATACATTGAAACAAACTTTAGGAAAGGCAATATGACAATGTGTATCAAAAAATCTTTTAAGTCTACACTTCGTACACAAGTTCAATTTTAGGAATTTATCCTAAAGATATAATAGAATGAATTGTTTCCTATGGCTAGCAATCAGAAATACAATCATCAACAGTGAATTGGTTAGGTGCATTATGGTACAGCCACACAATGGTACACTCATACAAGGAGATAGATCCTTATATTTTGCAAGATATCCATAGTATATCATAAAGTGAACAAAGCAGCTTTAGAATAGAAGGTATTGAATGTGTGTGTATGCATATTTAAAAAATAAAAATTGAGAAGAATAGATGAATATTACTATTGTAAAGAATAGCTTCCATAAGACTGAAGAGAGAAAAAAAATACTGAGAACTTTCAGTTCTATTTCACTTAGGCAATGTTAGCATGTTTTTAAAGTACATTTAGTCAATTTACTGAACATACTGGATTTGAAAAGTTACAATAAGAAAACAACAGCTTTATTTTTCTCCCATCACTTCCTTCAATAATGCCCTGTGGGATTTTCTTCCCCAGCCCTTGGGCATCCCATTGCTTTTCCGATCACTTTCAGGTATTTGAA
This sequence comes from Tolypeutes matacus, assembly GCA_026826555.1. NCBI lineage: Eukaryota > Metazoa > Chordata > Mammalia > Cingulata > Chlamyphoridae > Tolypeutes > Tolypeutes matacus. The sequence continues at coordinate 5,614,012 of JAKSZT010053784.1, read as the reverse complement.
TGGTTTTGTTTTCAGCTTTGAAAGGTTCATTCCAATATAATTCCAAACTTTAATCTCCTAGCCTAATGAAGCTTTTCCCTTCCCTTGGCATAATTCTGATCCCTGGCTTGGGGAATAGAAATAACAAAGAAAGTGACTATTCCGTTCTTTCATTACCCTTGTCCCACCTCTTTTCCTTACTCCCTAAGCTTGCTTTCTATCCTCCAGGTCAGCATAAGGGAAAGAGGGCTGAGAAGAAACTGGCCAAAGCAATTTTTCCTTTGCTGGTATTCTCTGTAGCTCTCTCTTGGCTAGCATCTGAATGCTGCTTTTTCATACTGAATGCATCAGTGCATTCTTCAGACTTTTGCAAGGACCACCACACTGCACCTTCCACTGTATTCTTTGGCTGGCCCTTGTGAGCCACCCCAACCCTCAGCTCTTTCTCTCAGTGGTCACCTCCAGTAATGCTGCCCTTGATCCCTGGCTCCTGCAGGCAGCAGCTCTCTAGGGTGAGTTCTTTAACAGGCCATTTGAGCCTAGAACAGTGTATTAGTCAGGGTTCTCTTGGGAAACAGAATCAACAGGAGATATCTGTCAATAATATGAGATTTTAAAAGAGTCTCTCAGGTGACCGTGGGGATGCACAAGTCCAGGTTCCGCAGGCAGGCTGCAAACCAGGGGCTCCGATGAAAGGTCCTTGATAAGTTTCTGGGAGAAGTTGGCTGTCCAAAGGCGAGCTGGGAAATTCCCTCTGAATGTTAAAATTACTTCCCCTTTTAAGGCATTCAACTGATTGGATAAAAGCATCACTCATTGCTGATGCAATCTCCCTGATTGATGCAGATGTAATCAGCCATCCACGCAGTAAACTCACTGGTGATCAAAGTCCATAAATGCTCTTGAATTACAATTAGCCCAGTGCTTGCTGGAACAAACACCTGGACACAATTACCTGGCCGAGTTGACACATTAGCCTAACCATCACAAACGGCTACGCATCCTAGTTTGTTTAGCATAGCCTGGTTTTTATCTGTTGTATCAACTTAATTCTTAATAGCACCTCTTTCATTTTCAAAAGTGTCCCATTTTAATAAATTAGTTGATCAACAACTGGTGAAATCAGGATAAAGTTTGTAATTAATAATTGTCATTTATCAAAGTGAAATTTCCTGGTTTTGATCATTGTATTATGGACATGTAAGTAAATGTCCTTGTTCATATAAAATAAGCACTGAAATAATAAGGGGCAAGGGACATAATGCCTGCCACTTACTCTCAAATGGTTATGAAAATAATTTTATGTAAACAGAGAAAGAGAGAGAGAGGAGAATGGTAAAGCAAAAATGACCAAGCAATGTGAAAAAGCAAATGTGACAAAATGTTAACAATTTAGGATTCTGGGTGAAGGGAACACAGAATTCACAAAAATCACACTTGTAATTTTTGATGAGTTTAAAATTATTTCCATATGAAAAGTTTAAAAAACTTTTTATGATCACTCTATTCATGACTGGCTCCCTTCTATAATATCCACTTGGTTTTATTACCTCCTCTTTACCCCATTGGTGAGGGAGGGATTTCCACTCTAGGGTTCTGGGAATGGCCAAACACACAACTCCCAACACTGGAAAGATGAGATCAACAGCAGTTCATTAGTCACATATATTCATAGTCTAGGGGTGCAGGACACCACATACCGTGCAGGACCACACAGGGGTTGTGCTTGGGAAGAAAGAGAACAAGCAGAAGCAGTGAGAGGTAGGCTTTGTAGTAACAAGAAGATGGTGTGACCCCTAGTTCCCATGGGAGGATATGATTGACTTATTGACTTATCTGACTAATCCTGTGGGCTGGCAGGGAAGTGAAGCCTGCTACTCAGGGATAAGCATGCACTGGGCCTGGTCTATCTATGAGATAGACTAGGAGGTCATATCTATGAGAGTTCAAGGAGGAAAGGAACTTGCAGTTAGGACTTCTGAGGCCCCCAATTTTCCCAGATGTCAAGGCAGCACATAATATTGCATTTCAATTTCAGGCCTTATGGCATACCATTTGACCCACAGGAAACTCACACTCTTATCCCACCCAAGAGTGGGTGTAGAGGCTGTCCCCAAACTTTCCCTCACCTCACCCACCACCATCAGTGCATTTTCAATTTTTCCAGTCAAGAGGCAGATGACTGTCCCCAAGTCCCTAATCTCCAGGGGATACATGCCAAGCTCTCCCAAGTACTTATCTGGCTAGCAGCACAGGCAGTATCTAGAAGTGTATAGCCTGCCCAGCAGCCAAAGGTGGAATACAATGACAATCTCCCTTTTTCCCAATGGGTTCTCTTAGTTGGCAGACATGTGTTGAACAGTTGAATTCCACTATCTTCTGGACTGTTACAAATTCCCTTCAGAAAATGAATTTCAAGTCCTCTTCTGTACAGACTCCTGGAGATAATGTGCCCTGGAGCAATCTGTTCTACCTTGGCAAAGGCTGCTTGGACACATCTAGCTCCACTATTCAGTTTGAACTCCAATTAAAATTTAACCAAAGTCAATAAGGAAAATTCCCATTCCACATGCTGTTACACATATATTATTTCCATAGCAGATATACTTATAATGATATTTTGTGTTTTGTTTGCATCACTAAAGGAGAAAGAATGAAAGCTGTCAGTGTTTTTACTCTACATGTCCTTTTGCCACATTTCAAGAAGGTATGTAGGTCTTTCACTTTTCTCAGTGTTGTGAAGACTACCTCCCTATCTGGCTTTCCTCTGTGTGAGACTGAGTTCACTGAAGCAAGAAGGAGAATAGCAGCAGCAGCCCTGAAGAGCTGAAGACTAGAGATTGCTACATAAGGTCCTGCAGAGGCCCTAGGCAGTATACAGGGCCTTCTAAAAATATTGAGATTAAATTTCCCGACCAGGCTGGTAGAACTGAGTTTTAAAGCTAGATATAATTTAATTTAAAGAAACAGTATCAATTGTTGTATAAGTGAATTTGTGAAATCATTAATACCAGTAATGCTTGTATAATTAGAAAAATATATATGAGAGTTCCATTTCAGTTACAAAAAATTTACTGGTGCTCAATCACATCAACTAGGCTTTGAAGATATATTGACACATGTCATTGTGCTTGCTATATAATAAAAGACCACCACACTTATAGATATTAAAGTGAGAAATATGAATAAAATGATTCTCCATATATATTTTTTAATGGGTTTAATTTTGCAATGAGTCTACATATTTGTTGTAAATGGGCCAGCCTCCTTTGATCTTTCCACTGTATGTCATTCTTCCTGTGGTTTGGGGACCTTAACTTTGATTTAAAGACCATGAGCAGAAAAACTCATGATTTCAAATATTGTCATTGTTTTCACTTTCAAATCTATAACTTCAGTTTCAAATTCACTCCAGACATATTTATTTCTCTATAGATGTATATATACCTATATATTTATATCTTTATAAATTATTTTTATTAAGGATAAATTGCCCAAAGAAATCACCAACTTTAAGTGTACCATTCAATGAGTTTTGATAAATGTATTCAGTTAAAGTTTACCACCACCAATTATGATATAGCACTGCACTGTCCCATATGCTGATCACTAGGCACTTCTGCTATTAAGCACTTGTTGTTAGGGTCAAGCATTGTTGTTAAATCCAGCTATTAAGTCAACTGCTGTGAAGTCCAAATTGAGATGTGCCACAAGTGTAAATACCAGAGCTTGAAGACAGTGCAAAAACAATGTAAAACCTCATTAATAACTTTAATCAAGATTGAAATGATAATATTGTGGATATATTGATAAATAAAATATATTATTAACATTAAAAAATAAATAAACAAAGACCATGAGCAGGTAGCTTCTGTAGCAATTCAGGTCAGTAGTAGAGGCTTCAGCAGCCTAAAAGACCCTTGATGGGGCTGTCATCACACAGCATCAAGCATTGGTAGTCTCTGCACAGACCTCACCAGCATCCCCAACAGCAGTGGTGGCTTAGCTGACCTCAGAGGCCTCCACAACCAACAGCTGTAAAAGTCAGAGCAGGAAAGCCAGAAAATGATAAATGATGAGTACCATGTGGAAACCCAAAATTTGAGTACATGCGAATTGACTGGTAAAAAGGAGAAATTTTGAAGCAGACCTGGACATCCAGTAACAGGATGAAGATGGGGAGATAAGGGGAAGAGGTTGAGAAAGACTGTGTGTAGTAGAGTCTGTGGTTCCAATGTTAGCCCTTTGGCTGTTGAATCTGGGTATATGCACTCCCCTGACTGAGTGGGATCCGAAAACTTCATATATTCCCTGCTTTAGAAGAAGTTCAAAGAAGTCTGCAGCCATGGCCAAATGAACCATCCAAAGTTCCAGTGTCCTCTGCCTGAGGCCCTTTGGGGTAATGAAGCAGAAAGAGCACAGATGGAGAAGTCCACAGATTTACATTCCTGCATCAACTCTGCCATTTACTGACTAAACTTCTGCAAGTCCTGGGTCACCTTATCCCTATAAATCTTGATTTTCTAATCTGTCAAAGGGAGATGATAATAATGATCCTGCTGGAGTCCCTGAATTACTGTGGAACTCACATTAAGAAATGAGTGTGCTATATTATATCTGTGCTATTTTCCTGTGGTTTCATGAACCCAAAAATCAGTGTCCTATTAGGTTTCCTGAACCCGAAGATAGGAGGAAGGGCTGCCCCCACCTACAATAAGATCATAATGATACCTAAAGCCCAGAAATTTGGTCTACCATTCTTTACACCAGACAGAGGAAAGCATAGTCGAGGATGTTCTAGTCAAGAATAAACGTATGTAGGTCAACTCATATTTGTAATAAAATCCATGAAAGCCAAGAGTCAAACAGAAGAATCTAAGTCTAGAAAATGATTATAGCTACCTCAGATCTGATCAAGAATTCAACTGAGACTCTGAGGGACTACTTACTAATTTCTTATCAACTTTTAAATTTATGAGTAATAGCCAGGTGATTTCTGAAACAGCAGAGATCTTTCCCATATCCCCAAAACTTTCAAATCCATACTGTTTCAGAGAAGAATCTATAAGAATGTGAGTCTCTTAAGTGTTATTTCTTTTGTCAGTATTTAGGGGAAAATTCTACTGAATCTCTTCAGCTTCTAGCTTGGTATACCCAATGGAGCCAAAGGAGCAAAGAAACACAATCAGAGGCAATCAGAGACAGGAGTTGCCCTTCTAGAGAAGCCCTGGAGAAAGACGTCTGCCTTTAATAATCATTTATCCAAGAGTTGATCATATTGCCAGAGAAAAGAGCCACAACACACTTTCTCTGGTAGTTTGTCATTGTCAGCTGGCATTTGGTTGCCAGCAATAAGGAACTTTACTTCAGCTTTCTCTATTTCATTCGAAATACATTTCAACAGTACACCTCACACCAGTAGACTTGGAGGCAAGCACAACATTTTATTGGTAGATCCTAGAATTTCTCTCCCTTACTCCACTTCCTAATCTAGGTTTTCAAAAATAAACTCTGCACCATTAAGAGTAAGTTACTTTCACAAATTAAGTGGCTTAGATTCCATTCAGAAAGTATAACTTCATGGTTACTAAACTGAGGAAAACAACAGTTCCTCAAACCTTTCAGACTTCCCCTTTCCTTGGCTGCTGCCGTAGTGGCATTTATTGGTTGAAGAAATGAACCAGGGCATTAGGTTTTTAGGACTGCTGCCATCGATGAAGCTATTGAAATATGTAATGAGCCCTTATCGAAAATGAAATGACCTCAATTATCTCTTTTACTACAAGACAGAAATCTATGAGATGTAGCATAGCTTATGGTTAAAAGCATCGGTCTTAAATCTCAGTATTACACTTACTAATTGTTGGATTTGTGTAAATAACATATCTTTCTGTGCTCATTTTGTCATATTACACATCTTTAGAGTGTATATAACAATCCACTTATAAGTTCCTACCTTAAAGAAAGAAATACATATCTAACACAGTATCTGGCAACTAGTACAGTGATTAAAAATGAAAGCTATTATTATTATTATTACCAATAGAAATAGATTGTTTTAATTTATCAGGGTTGTTAAGGATGTATGTTTTAAAAGTTCACTTTGTTTAGGTTTATAAGCCTAGCAAGACAGTCTATATTGTATTTAATAAGAGTCAAAATAGATTTTTTAAATGGCCACAGGTATACTTGAAATGTCATTTCAAGCCTTCCTTTTTATGTGTTAAAGCAATTTTATTTTTAATTGCAAAAGTATCTGGTCCCAGTTGGCAAAAAATAAATTCTACCACTATCTTACTAATAATGTATAGATGTGTGCTAGTTGAGGATAACAGAAATTTTCCAATTTCATTGTCTAAAACTCCATTCATATTTGACCCTTGACAATGACAATGTTAACTTTCACCTGAGCCCTGTGCTCCTTGAAAACAGCCATGATTAAGAAATCTCCCAACCTTTTGTGTCCCAGGAAATGGCTTATGGCAAAGAGCCACCCTTTCCTCATATAACTTAGATAAGACCCATGGATGCTGACTTTTTGTACCTATAACATGGCCAAGGCATAGACCCCCAAATTCCCATTCTTTGCCTCAAAAATGATGAGCTCACCTGTTTTGTCCCCACGGATCAGCCGGAATAAAATGTTTGTTAACCAAACTTTGGTTAAGTGTCTCTTCTTCAGCCAGGTCCCTTTTCTTTGACCCACCTGCAGCCAGGACCGAAATACAACCTCTCCTTAGAGGCCCCTCCTGAGAGCAGTCTGAGATCAGAGGAAAATGTTCTCTAATCTACTCCATGCACCTCCACCTTTTCATCCCATTCATCTCACTTCCCTCCACTGGGTTCTTTCTAGCATCATTTGCTCCTCCTTAAAAAAGGAAAATGCTTTCAGCCTAACCTAAATTGTCATTCAACTTTTACAAACTCATTTTTGATTCTTTGATTGTGATGGTCATTCCTTTGTTTTTTGAAACAACTGTTTCTTTAAGAAACGATAAATTAGTGAAATGACTTTTCTAGACATGGTTCAACCAAGTTGAAAGTTTTCTAATAAGAGCAGACAAATTCCCTCTAGCCATTATCGAGTTTGTTCTGTTTCTTTCATAGATGTATTGGATTTATTGTGTTGGTTAAACACTAAGAAAAGGAAAAATTCTATCTTCTAAGTCAAAATATAATAACCAGTTCAGTTTCTGAGAAATTGATTTTTTTTAACATTTCAAAAATCTAGTTACAGAAATGCTATCATCCTGACTTCATATAGAAGAAGAGGCAGTAAGTGTTCAAATCAAAGAAAGCATGGATGAGGCAGAAATTTAGAGCAACTGTTATCAAATTTTGATATGCATCTCAATCAACTGAAGGCCTTATTAAAACACAGGCTGCTGGGCCCCATCTCCAGAGTGTCTGGTTCAATAGGTCTAGGGTGGGGCCGCAGATTTATACTTCTAACAAGTTCACAGGTGATGCTGATGTTATTGATCTGGCTGCTGCACTGCTGATTAGAGCACATCCTCTTTTGTCATTCATTCAACAAAGATTTATCGAATGCCTACTATATGCCAAACATTATTCTGTGTGCTGAGGACACAACACTGAACAAGACACAAATCTGGTTTTACATTTCACTGAGGAAGACAAACAGTAAACAAGATGAAGTAAAATATATGGTGTGCTAGTGATAAATGATAAGGAGAAAAAAATAAATCTGGAAAGGGAGATATGAAGTAACAGTGGGCATGACACTGATGTTTTGATAGGAATAAAGGAAAGTTCTCCCTGACAGAGGTGGCTTTTGATTTAAAAGCCTAAAGGTAGTGAGAGAGTTGGCCATAAAATAATTGCAGAAAGAGCATTTAAGGCAAAGAAGAAATGCAAAGGCCCTGAGGCCAGAGAGAAACTTGCATGTTCAAAGAAAGCCACTATGGCTTCAGCAAAGGAATGAAAGGGAGAATAATGAGAAATGAGATTTCAGAGATGGAGAAGATGGAAATCACAGAGAATTTTGTAGAAATTTTTAGTATGCACTTTGGTTTTTACTATGAGTGAGATGGGAAGCCATTGGAGGGTTTTGAGCAGATTAAGTCTAACTTACATTTTAAGAGGATTGCCCTGGCTGTTATGCTGAGAATAGAGAATAGGAAAGAGGCAAGAACAAAGGCAGACAGACCAATGAGGAGCTATTACCATAATTATCTGGTGTAGCTTACTTCACCATAGACAAAAAGCATACTTTAATCAGTAGGAAAGTCTTTGCAGTGTGTGCATGATGATACAGTTAAACCCCTACGTAATGCTCCAAGAAGGGAACAATTGCACGGAAAATGTGGCCTTATTATTGCAAAGTTAATGAAACAAAAAAACACAAAAATATTGAGGCTCATTTACAAGATTGACTGTCCCCAGTACTTTTCAAGTCTCAAATAATTATAAGGCAATCACTGCCCAAGCCTTCCCTGGCTTAATGCAGAAGATAAGAACTTCAGCTCAGCCCTGAGTTTATCTTCTCACTCCCTTTGAACAAAGCAGAAGTCAGGAGCCAAATTACCAATCATATTACAGCCAAATTTTCATTTTTATGGGGACATTATTCCATTATATGGAATACTGTTGCTTTTTTATCTTTACCTGAGCAACAAATTTATTTATTTATTTTTTCCAGCATAGCAAAGACACTTTGGTACAAATCAATTCTTATGTCTCAAGAATTCTGCTTCAAAACAAAGCATCTAACAAATTTGATCACATCAATTGCTTTTGTAATGTTAAATGATCACAGAGCAAGAATTATTCTATTATTTCCTTCTGATTTATATACAAACTCTTAACTATAACAAAGAATTTATCAAGGCAAATGTCCTCTTTAAGAAAACTGTCTGGCTACTGTCATGAATTGTCAGAAGAATCTGATAATGCTTCCATTGAGGATTTGGCCATAACATTATTTTTTCCATTTCCAGTGCACTATGTTTCAGTATTGTTATTATTATTTTTTGGCTATTATACAAGACTTCTTTTCCTAATATGAAACTTAAGAAAAGTAAAAAAATGTCACACACAAGATAGCCAAGCTTTATTTACAAGTGTGTGTTATATGTGTCTTATTGCAGACTTTGATAAGAACAAGGATAGAAATTAGAATACATCTTCTTGTTTTACTGAAGTATTTATAGTAGTTTGGAATTATCTTTGACTCACCTCTCTAATTCATCTCCCAGAGCTCTGCAATGTTTGTTTGAACTGGCTCTCCTTTTCATCACTTAATTTCATCTCCTGCAGTTTAATCAAGAACCTCAAACTCACTTATTTTCATAACTCCAGGCAAAAAAAAGACAATGGAGAAGGGTTGCCAGATAAAATACAGGATGCCCAGTTAAATTTGAATCTCAGATACACAATGAATACACACTTAGTACTCCACATTATGTATCAAATATTGCATGAGAACCACATATACTAAAACTATTATTTGTTGTTTATCTTAAAATTCAAATTTAAGTGAACATCCTGTATTTTTTTTTTTTTTTTTTTTTTTTTTTGGTTAAATCTGGAAACCCTGTAACTAAGCAAATAGCAATCTCAATAGTTTCATAGCCTTTGGTTCTGAACCTTCCTCTCAAAAGAAAACAGTAGAAATAGAATGTCTTTCAATTCTCTTCCCTTACATCCCTTTCAGTGGAGGATCCAACCAAGTCCATGGACTTCCCTTCTTACTATTTCTCACAGAGGGTTAATTTAATCCTTATAAATGTGAAAAGGATAGACAGGACTTTAAAGACTTGAGTTTTTGAAAAGGCCATTAATTTGTGAAACCTATGAAAAGTCACCTAACTTAGCAAGTTCTTATTTACTCCATAATAACAATAAATGAGAGGAATCTGGTTATATCTGTGGACTCTTCCAGGTCAAACATATTATCGATCTGAGATATCCACCCCATTTCAGAGGATGCAGAGAAAGTAGCATCCCTAAACCAATTGCTTATGATTTTCCAAGAAAACAGAACTAGGTTGCACAAGGATACATAAGTATATCCTCATATCCCACAGAAACAATAAAGATTTTTAGTAATATAAGAGAGAGAAAAGTTAAGTCAACGATAAAATAGGATATAGAGACCTTGAATAATAAAATCAGTGAGCTGTTTTACATATATACAGAGAGTTGGAGATAGAGGAATTTTCACCCTTCAGATAATGTACATTCTTTAGTTATATTGATGAAATATTTACAAAATTTACCTTGAACTTGGTAACAAAAAATCTATTACATAGATTCTTCCAAAATTAGAATTTCGAAGGCTACATTTTCTGATCATTAACCAAATGAATTAGAAGTAGACAATTAAAAAGCCAACCAAAAAGTGCCAACTTAACCATTTGAACATTACAGCCCATTCTCTTAAGTAATCTCAAATAAAAGTGAAAATCAAAACAAATTTTAAAAATATCTTGAAAGCAATAAAATGGAGAACTATTTAGATAATTATTGGAACCCCAATAAATGTTTTTATCATTTAACAATAGTAACTGAAAATAAATAAGCTGAGTGTTCAAGAAACTAGAGAAAGAAGAACAAAATAAATCAAAAGAAAGTAAGAAGAAATACTTAAAGATAAAAGCTTAAATTGATGAAAAATTTAAAATTGGAATTAAGATAAAAGGGAGACAGTAAAACTCTACCAGGAATGTAAACATGCCATAATGGATGGATAAACATATTATAACAAATGTTATCTGAGCAAATTGATAAGAAACCCTGGGTACCTCCTATTTTGGCACCAGTGGGAGATTTAAACCACACCCCACAGCAGCACACAGGAACCCTTACCCTGGTCCCACCCCATAACCCAAATTAAAATACCAGCCAGTCTCCTTTTATTCTTCTCACTAGCTTTTTTCGGACCAGCTTGGGAGGTCTACCCTGCTCTCCCTAGAAAGTCTCATTGCGTGAGTAATAAACTTTTTTATACCTTCTTAAGAGTATGTGTGGTGTTGGAGAAAAAGGGGCGCTCACTGGGATGCAGAGACTGATGATTGCAGGCAGGAAGTTAATTGAGAAGCTCTCCCAGCAGAGGGGGTCTGAAGAACAGACTTTAGCCCTCCCACTGGCATGGCGGGGGTCTGAAGAGAGACTTCAGCCCATCCAGGAAGGGGCAGGTGTGAATTTATACAGTACATCAAGAGGTGGGGAAATGTTAGTTCCAGGGGAGGGAGTTAGGGTCCGAGTACAGCCTGGGGGCCAATAAGGGGCTGTAAAAGCAAATTCTTGGAAGCAGATGTAGCTCAAGTGGTTGGGCATCTGTCTACCATATGGGAAGACTCGGGTTCGATCCCTAGGACCTCCTGGTAAAAAGGCAAGCAGGCAAGCATGGCCCACATGGCAAGCCAGGCCAAGCCAGGTCAAGCCAGGCCAAGCCAGCCCGTGCTGCGAGCCAGGCATGCACTGTGAACCGCAGCAAGATGGTGACGCAACAAAAGAGAGATGCAGGCAAGACAAGCCAGAAACCAGACTGAGGTGGTACAAGTGACAGGGTGCCTGTCTCCTATATGGGAGGTCCCTAGGATCGAATCCCGGTGAAGACTGGTGGAAAAATTTATAAGAGAAGGCAAGAGACAGACACAGAAGATCACCCAGCTAATGGACACAGACAGCAAGGAGGTGGGGGTGGGGAGCAAATTCCTTCCCTTGTATGGCTAGAGGGTAGTGGCTAGGAGGTATGGTACTCTTTAAATGCAGGAGGGGCTGACAAAACCATGGTCAGGAGGGAGTGGAGGTCCTTATCTCCTTCTCAATCACCATGTGATTCCTTTGTTCTAGCGAGGAGAAAGTCTATCGCATTCTCAAATAGTCTGCTTTTCTTTATGTCTCAATCTGTTAATCATACATTGTGAGCCTTGCAATAGGGAACCTTTAACATGTGGCATCATCAGTCTTGACATCTGAACCACATTTTGGGTGGGCTTTTATCTTGTTTATACTGAGTGTCTACAACAGTGAGATATATTGTCATTAGGATGAGACAGACATTTACGACCAATTCATTTTCAACAAAAGTAAAAAGGCAAGTCAATGAGGGAAAGGATAGTCTTTTAAAAAGCAGTGCTGGGATCATTTAATATTTACATACAAAATGATTAATTTAGACCCATATATTATAGCATACAATAATTAAAGTGGACGTAAGAAGAGAGAAACAAAGAAGAATTTAAAAAAATAAAATAAAATTTAAAAAGTGGATGTAAGAACTAAAACTATAAACTTTTTTTGATTTTTTTTTTTTTAGTTTTGGTTTTAATCTAAAACTATAAACTTTTAAAAGAAAAAGTAGGAGAAAATCTTGAACATGGGCTACATGTTGAACATGTAATACAGCATTGAAAAGACAGTTCAAAAAAAAGGGAAAAATTGATAAATTAAATTTCATCAAAAGTAAAAATGCTCTTCAAAAGACACAATTAAGAAAATGAAAATATGAACACATACTAGGAGAAAATATTTGCAAATCATGTAACTGATAAAGGACCTGTATGTGGAACATTTAAGAATTCTTACAACTCAATATTAAGGAGCCAAACAACCTTTTTTAAAATAGACAAAAGATATAAATAGAAATTTCACCAAAGAAGACAAAAATGGTTAAGTTCATAAAAAGACACTCAGCAACATTAGTCATAAAGAAATGCAAATTAAAACCACAAAAGCTCAGTAGTAAAGCCCCAGGATATGTTTATCAATTGCAATGAATGTGCCACACTAATGAAGGATGTTTATGTGGGAGGGTGTGGGAGGTGTGGGGAGTGGGGCATATGAGAATCCCTATATTTTTTTGTGTAACATTTATGTAATCTAAGTATCTTTTAAAAAATAAAAATTATTAAAAAGAAAAAGAAGCACAAGAGATCATTCACACCCATAGAGTTACTGTAATGAAGAGACAATAACAAGTGTTGGCAATAATGTTGAAAAACATTATTTTTTTTAAATTTTTCTATAATTCATATTATTTTTGCTAGTTTTTTATTAGAGCATTACAATTAAGACAAATTATAAATTTATGTGGTACATTTAGAAATTAAATTACAAAATAATGCAAATACTTTAAGGTGTGATATGCCAACAAAGTTTAAATTTTTATCATTGATTTAGATTCAGATTTCCGATTAGGAAAATATTTTGGTTGATTCTATTATGTACTTCAGGGTTGGAAGGGGTAACGGTGGAAGAAAATGTTTGTAAATAAATCATTTCACAGAAAAAAATTCAATCACTAGAAGAAAAATAACTTTTTAAATGCATTGAATTAATCTCCTAACTTGTTGGCACAACGTACAGAAAATTCTTAAATGACAGGGTTTTTTTTTTAAGCAAACAGTAATACTTCTTAATATGTGTTTAAAGTAACAGTGTGTTAAAATTAACAACTAAACAAACAGTTTTCACTCTTTAAACAGTTAAAGAGTTGGAAACTGAATGTAGAGTTCACTACTCATTTGCACATTACAAGTCCCACCCCACCCACCTCCCCCAGAGCTTAAGAAATCAGACAAGTGCAACATCATTACTCTCAGGCACTGCTGATGGTGATGTAAAATGGTGCCGGCCCTTTGGAAAACCTGTGGATGTTTCTATCAAGGAAAAGAAAACATATATCTGAAAAGATTTATATATGAATGCTCATAGCAGCATTATTTATAATAGCCAAAAAGTAGAAATAAGCCAAATATCCATCAACTGGTGAATGGATAAGCAAAAAAGTGATATATCCACACAATGCAATAATATTAAGTAACAAACAAGAATAAACAACTGATAACATTCTATAACATGATTGAACCTCAAAAAAAGTCACATAAGTGAAAGAAGCCGGACATAAAAGACTTTATATTGTAAGATTCCAGTATATGAAATGTCCAGAAGAGGAAATCTAAAAGGAAAGAAGCAGATGAGTGGCTTTCTGGGACCAGGAAGGGAATGAGGACTGACTGCACAGAGACTCAAATAGTTTTTTAGGGTGATGTTGTTTTAAAACTGGATTATGAGGATGATTGCAAAATTCTGTAAATTTAGTAAAAATCATTAAATTGCAGACTTAAAATGGCTCTATTTTATAGCACATAAATTTTATCTTAATAAAGCAGTAAAGAAAGAAAAACAGAAACAAATTTCACTAATAAGTATGTGTCTTAGTGTGGCGGTTTAAAGCTGTGTGTACCTCTAGAAAAACATGTTCTTAAATTTAATCCATTCCTGTGGGTGTAAACCCATTTTAAGTAGGATCTATTGCGGTTACTTCAGTTAAGGCGTGTCCCACCTCAACCAGGATAGGTTTTAATCCTATTACTGAAATCCTTATAAGAGAATGAAATTCAGACAGAGGGAGAAAGCCATGGAAGCAAGAAACTGAAATCAAGAAATCCCAGGAAAGAAGGGACCAGCAGAGGCTGTCATGTGTCTTGCCATGTGACAGAGAAGCCAAGGATTGCTGGCAGCCAGTCTTTGAGAAGAAAGTATCACCTTGAAGATGCCTTAATTTGGACATTCTCCCAGCCTCGAAAATGTAAGCTAATAAATTCCCACTGTTTAGGCCAGCCTATCTAATGGTATTTGCTTTAAGCAGCCTAGGAAACAAAAACACTTAGTTTCCTGGCTCCTATATCAAATACCACAACAAAAATTTGTTGACTCACAGTTTAGAGACTAGAAAGCTAGCTTCCTCCCAGAATTGGCTTGCCCACCACATGAAGATGCTCTCTCCCTTCTCTTCCAGGTTCCAATGATTTCTGGCTTCCAATGACTTCCAGCTTCTGCCTCCTCCCTGGGACTTTCTCTCTCTATGACTGAATTTATTCTGCTTACAAAGGACTCTCGTAATCAGACTAAGACTCACCCTCATCACATTGGGCCACACGATAACTAAAACAACATCTTCAAGAGATTCCATTTACAATTGGAACACAAGGACCAAGAACATGAGTTTTTGGGTGTACATAATTAAAGCTACCATAATATTCACTTAAAACTTATAAATAGAACATAGAAATTTAAATCCAGTAGTGATAAAAAATGGTAATAAATGGCCAACATTAAATATATCAATAGAAACATATCAATGGGCTAATATCATATAGTTATATAAATGGATGCTGAAAAGGTATTTAATAAAATTCAGCAGTCATTACAAACTTAAAATAAAATCTACATAATATTAGAATTAAAATAAACAACTTAAACATAATAAAGTCTGTTTACCCAAAACCAACTGTAATCAGCATTTCAAAGCTGTAGGGGGAAGCTGTTTCCATTAAAATTCTGAACAAAACAGCCAAGGCTGCATTTACTACAATAACTCAACATTCAATTGGAGTCTCTAACTAAATAGGGGGAATGATATTGGAATGTGAATATTTAAATATTAGGAAAAAAGTGACAAAATGTCTTTGAGATATGATTGTGAATCTAGAAAACCCAATTCTAGTGAAAACAGCATTAAAACTAATAAGAGAATTTGGAAAAACTGACTGCAAGGCAAATATAGAAAAATCAATTGTTTTCCTCTCTGCTAGCAATAACCAGTATGCAATGAAAATCTGAAAAAAATCATTTATAACACCACAAATTATAAAGTATATAGGCATAACTTTAATTTTAACCTTTTACAATCTTAGTAGTTATAAAGTCTTATAGAAAAGCATATAACTTGAGAAATTTACTGATAACAGGATTTCCAAAATTAATATATAAATGCACTACAACTTCATTCTGATTCTCGTTTGTTTTCATTTTGAGATAGATAAAAATAAATCTAGAGATTCTAAGGATAAGAAATATCTATGAATGGTTAAAAATTTATGAAAAAAGAATAGTGTGAGTACTTTTTTCTTACTGGATATCAAATTAAACATTATCATCAACAAAAGACACCAAAATTTGTGTAGACAAATAAATCAATAAAACACACTAGAGTCAAAAATTCCAAAAATATAAGGAAACTTCTTATTGGGCAGATGTAATATTTTAATTCTGGAGAACAAAAATGTTAGTAAATGGTGCAGTAGAATCTTACTTTCCCTGAAACACAAAAATAAATTTCAGAACCATGAACTTTAATTAATAGTACAATTATAAAAATATGCTATCATCAGTTGTAACAAATGTCCCACCCCAATGCAAGGTGTTGGTGGTGGGGTGTTGCATGGGAATCTTGTATTTCATGCATAAATGTTCTGTAAGCCCACAACTTCTCTAATAATAAATAAATAAATAAATAAATAAACAAATAAATAAATAAATAAAATTCAGGAAGACTAAACGCTTAAAGGTAAAATAGTAAGACAGTAAATTTATATGATGAAAACAGAGACTGTTCATACATCCTTGGGGTGGGAAAGAGTTTCCTAAGAATGACAAGAAATTTAGAAGCAATATGCCATTGAACACATAAAAGATTTTTAATTTAAAGTTAAGTCCTAAGGTAAAAGACAAATCAAAGCCTGGGAGAAAAAATGTAGCAATTTGGCAATCAAAAGATGACTATCCCTACTATAAAAGAAGTTCCCACAAATTATAACTAAATCAAATAAAAATGGATGAAAAATATGAAAAACTAATTTTTAAAAAGGGAAATTCAAATGTCAATGAATATATGAAAACTTGCTCCATATCACTAGTAGTCAGGGAGATGCAAAATAAAGCAAAGAAAACCACTGTTATGCACCAAATGGGCAAAAACATAAAGAATGATAATAATATTAACTGGTGGACAAGAGATGAAGAGATAGGCACCTGTGCACTGCTAGTAAGACTATGAATTGCTGAATTGGGTTTAGACGTAATATGAAAGTACCCATAAATATTTAAAAATACATCGTCTTTGGCTTACAAATTGACTTTAGGGCTCTACTCTAAAGATAGATGTATAAGGATATTTATCACAGCAATGTGTAGACTTGCAAATAGGCAAACTTGCTTCTGACTCAGGGGTTAAGTATAAACAAGCAAGATTCTATTTGCATCTACCAAAAATACCTTCAACTAATCCTATAAATATCCCATAAAAATAGTGTACAAAACTAAGTGCAGCAAGGTGTTCACAATAAAAAGCAGGTGGGAAATTGAATCCAACTGATACTTTGGCAGATTTCTTGTCTATAAACGTGTTCTTATCTTTGTTTTGAAGCATATGTTCATTGAATATAGTACCACATGAAGGGATTCACACTGTAAATTTTTCTCTCCAACTTTAACAAAGAAATCAAGGTCAACATCACCAAATGGAACAAAATGACACCAAACAGGACCGAACATTACTAATGTAGTGCTATTACCAAAAAAAAAAAAAAAAATTAACCTGAATTTAATCATGAGAAAACCATCAGAGAAATCCAAATGCAGAGACAGTCTACACAACAGTTGGCCTTTACTCGTCAAAATGTCAGTTTCATAAAAGGTGAAGAAATGCTTAAGAACGATTTCAGATTAAAAGAAACTAAAGGGATATGACAAGTAAATGTATTGCATGATCCATTGGAATCTGAATTTGAAAAGAAATTGCTGTAAACAGTACTAGGGGGAAGCGGCTGTGGCTCAATCAGTGGGGCTCCCGTTTACCATATGGGAGGCCCCGGGTTCGGTTCCCGGGGCCTCTTGCTGGGGGCGGGCCCGCACGGCGTGGTTGGCTGACCCAGCGAGCGCGAGCAGCAAGGGGGGGATAAATGAATAAATAAATAAAAATCTTAAAAAAAAAAAAAAACAGTACTAGGACAGTTGGTAAAACTTAAATAAAGGCTGTATATTAGGTATTTGTATTGTGTCAATGTTAAATTTCCTGAATTTGGTTATCATAGTATGGTTTTTAATAAAATATTCTTGTTCTTAGGAGATGCAGGATGCAATATTTGTGAGTAAAGGAGATAGATGATGAAATATTTAAGAGTCTGCCACTTACTCTGAAATAGTCAGAAAAATATTTATACTACATATATATACATATACACTAAAATCTAGGTGAAGGCAATATAATTTATTGTATTATTTTTGCAGCTTTTCTGAGTGTTAAAATATTATCAAAACAAAAGGTTACGGAAAAAAAAGACTACTCATACGTCCTCAATTTGTGCTAAAAGTGCTAAAGTTACAGAATAGAATATACTTAACAAAATCATTTGTTTAGAATAAATGTGTGTTATCTCTATTATTGAAATGCCCTCTCTCTCCTTCCTTCCCTCTTTCTGTCACACATACACAAAGAAGCAGGACAGCAGGACTGGCATCTGTGCTGATTGCAGTTATCTCCACACCAGCACCCCAGTGTCATCAAGGCAAGCTACAACATCAGCTGAACCAGTCCAGCAAAGTGAATGAGGGCATTTTTCCTGACAGTGCCCTAACCTCCAAGTACAGTTCTCCAGGTGTTCCAGAGATTCTGTGAACCACCCAATATTCTATTAATTAATATTTTCCATTTTTATTCAGCCAAAGTACATTTTCTTCCTCAAAAAGGGGTCAAGTCTCATGGCAAAGATATCTATTTAAGCCGTCTCTGACCATAAGCCAGTGGATTTGTTTAAAAGGAAACATTAAACTTTAAGGGATCTGTGTTGCCACACAATCTGCAACTATTCAAACCCAAGGCAATCCCTAGATCCCTGAACTTGCACCAACAGGAAGAGTTTGTTAAAGCTATGCATCCCCTAGAAAGAGGTTCTCTAGAGAAACAGCAATGGGAGATATATATATATGTATGTATGGAGAGAGAAAGAGAGGGAGGGGTTTATTTGAAGGTACTGGCTCCCATGATTGTGGCAGCTGGCAAGCCCAAAATCCATAGGGTAGGCTGGCAGGTAAGAACCTCAGGCAGGAGTTGATGCTGCAGACTTGAGACAGAATGTCTTCTCCAGAAATCCTCAGTGTTTGATCTTAAGTCGTTCAACAGATGGGATGAATCCCATTTGCATTGTTGAGGGTAATCTCCTTTACTTAAAGTAAACTAATTATAGATATTAGTGACATCTACAAAACATCTTCACAGCAACACCTAGAATAGTGTTTGATTAGTAAACTGGGTACTATATCCTGGTCAAGTTGATACATAAAATTCACCATCATAACACCATTGTATATGGGCAAGGAAGTTGCCCCAGAGAAGAGAACCAAAGATGATACATTGGTTGACCAAAAATAAGCAAACTAAAACACTGTATTGCTTGGGAAGAGCAACCTCTCATTTCTATCCAGTAGGATATGTACCATGGATCAATGGCATATGTGTGTTGTTGCCCAGTCTTCCCTTTTCCAATAGAAATTTGTATTGTAGTTATCCTGTTCATTCACCACTGTGGTATACTGGGTGTTGAAATGAATAAGATATGACTTTGCAATAGGTCTTCATGAAGCTCTGATTATGGAGAGGACTGCCCATTGCCTGGAGACCCTAGACTTTGAGTCCAATGTAGTAAATGGATGATACTTTGAGTTTTCTCCTTTTCGGGGGGGGGGGGGGGGAGTGAGTGATTTATGAGGTATAGCTATTTATTAAACTGTATTTATGAGATGATACTTGAAAATAGACATATAAAAACACAACTAATTATATCTGCTACACTGCCAAAGAGTGAGAAACTTTATATTATATATGTATTTATAGTATACTTTTAGAAGAGTCTAGAGAAAGATGTAAAAGGGTATATACCAGGTTACTAGAGTCAGGGAGGTTATTTATATTTATATGTAATTGTATTCTTTTCAATTTCTCCAATATGTTTATGATACATT
This sequence comes from Tolypeutes matacus, assembly GCA_026826555.1. Taxonomy (NCBI): domain Eukaryota; kingdom Metazoa; phylum Chordata; class Mammalia; order Cingulata; family Chlamyphoridae; genus Tolypeutes; species Tolypeutes matacus. The sequence continues at coordinate 5,594,260 of JAKSZT010053784.1, read as the reverse complement.
TCTGATTTTAAATAATTAACAAAAATAATAAAATATATTTAATCAGCAAGAAAACTTGAAAATAAAGGACAAATGAATTACAAATGTCCCTTCAGAGCTGTACTAGAGAAAAATAAGAAATGTTAGCATGCATGTTCTTAGGCTCTCACTAAGAAATAGAAGTACATGCTTTAAAGGACAAAGTCAAGATAATTGGCCAGCATACTGACAATCTTCAATATATGTGGAATCAGTCTGTTTCCAATTTTAAAAAAATCTAAGCTGCCACAAGTGACTTCTAAATATGTCTCAAGACTTTCTTTCTTCAAGAAAGAAGAAATATTGTGATTTCTTTCACAATATTTCAAATATTGTATTCAATCTCCATCTTCACCTCTAACCTCCCCCTTTTGACAAAACTTTAAGCAGCAACAGAAGCCATTATCTTTGGTACTTAAGCCTAGTAGACTAATTTCAAAAAATATCAGTGTAAGAGGTAGAAAGCCTCTTTGAAATCTCGTTATCCAGTTCCAGAAAGAGGAACAGCTACTTTACCCAAATTAAAGTAAAATCCCAAAGATGCATATCAAGGGTGAGTCATTTCCAGACAACAGCTACCTTCTCCTTCGTGAGGGATGGACAAATTATTCTTGTCTTCAGCTTCCATTTTAATGACTAAGATTTATTTGATCTTGGATATTATTACAACAAGAAAAAAAGTGAGGGACCTCAAATACTCTGGCTAGAAACAATCCATGTATAGATGGTGATACCCTCAGCCAAGCATGCAGCTGATAATTTATTACTAAAAGCTGTTCTAAAAACGCTTTCTTCCTCTTTCCAAATACTTACATCATAAAGTGATTCATTTCATATTGCAAATGAAAAACATTTCAAGATGCCAGGGAAGTGCTTCATCTCTGTAAAGGAAAAAACACTTTCCACCTAAATTCCCTGTTCATCTCCTGGCAGGAAATGGCCAGGTTATCAGGACAAAAAGGTCTAGGAAAAAAGAAAATATCTCATATGCAATCAGTCACCAATTATAATTTATCAGCAGGAGAACAGATGTGAAATGAGTTTCTTTTGATTGGTGTCCCCTATGTCTAACCCAGTGAAACTGAACTCCTCTAAATGAATAAATGCAATCCCTGCTATGCCATTTCCGTGCAACAATTTAACTGTTTGGTAATAGGGGATTCATTTTATAAAGGTTTACATTTTGTTCCAAATGAGACAAATTTCTATTTCTTTGATTGTGGATCAAAGCTAGGTTTTTATTCTATTCTACTGACATTATTTCAGTATTTGTAAAGATTATTTCCCTACATGGGACTACTTTTCCAACATCTGATGAACTCTTCACTGGGGAAAATCTAAATGCATCTAAAGATTGCTGAAAGAACCAGGACACAACAACATACTTTTAAGTACACATTGTTGCTAAAGTAAAGTTTCTTTAAAAAAAAAAAAAAAAAAAAAAAGTATTTATTGTACTAAGAGGCAAGGTTGTCTTCTCTAAGACTTGGATACTGCTGATCTAGCCAGACACCAAAAGTGGGTTCTGTTTAATTTGGCAAATTCTCTTAAAGCCTGACTGTTGATTTATAACAAGTTTTACTGCAAAGTTAGTTAGTATAGGATCACCTGGAACACAGCGAACTGTTATCCAAGAGTAAAGAAAAGTAAAAGCCTCCACCTAAACCTTCTCATCACCCCAGTTATAGCAATGGTGAGAAAGAGTGTTCTTACCCCCTTATCCCAATACCAGGTCTGAGTCAGCAATGATCTTCCAGTAGAGCCTCTCAATTACCTAATTTCAGTTTCAAAAGTGTGGACTACATCACCAAAGTTTTGGTAGGGACACAGATCAGCTACTGTTTTAATATATACATATTTATTTAAATATGTATTAAGAAAATAGGTATAATTAGCATACGGGCATAAGGATATTGCTGTTTAAGGTAAACATTTATTTAAGTAAAATAAGTGAATGATTTAAAATTAAAATATTAAGTAATATTCCACATGGCATTTGGATATGGCAAAAATATGAAGGTGATATTCAAATAGCTGAGATTGAGGAAATCATGACCATAGATGCATACACATTACACTGAGACCACTGACCTCCTCTGACCACAGTCTCCAGTAATACTGACGTATGTTCTCTAAAATCTCATGAAACTGTCTTTCCTTACCTTGTCACTGATGCCAACCATAGGCAAGCAGACCTGGTTCCATATTTGATGCTGTGCCTTGCCATCTATGTGAGTTTTGGTATTTAATATCTCTGTAGCTCAATTACTTTATTAGGAAAATATAAACAATTCCAATACCTACCTTATGGGCAGTTGTGGTAAGAAGTGTAGTGGTGTAGGGAAAGTATAAGTGGAGTTCCTGTATATAGTGGGCAATCAGACAATCATTCAATGGGTCAGGGTTTGGGGTTTATTATAGAAGCCCTTATTCTATATGACAGGGATAGCATCCCCCTTCTTCCAGTTCACCTCTTTCCAATTCATTCAGAGCATGATGACTAAGATTATATTTTTATCTTTCTATCACAAAAATTTCCTAATTAAAAAAAGCCTGCTTATGAATTACTTCCACTTCCAGAAAGTCAAAGTAGACATAATTTTCTCTTGAGATCCAAGGAACAGGTGGTGGTCCCCTGTTCCTTGGATCACATAAACACCAGGTATGGAGCATTGAAGGTGTCTTTTTGCCCACGGACATTATATAATGAAAAAAGTTTCAATCCATTGTATTAGTCTGCCAAAGGCATGCTGATGCAAAGTAACAGAAATCTGTTGGCTTTTTTTTTTTTTTAATGAAAATCTTTATGAATTTAGATACAGATATCCTACACAAAATATTGGTAAATTGATACAAGAAATATATGATAAGATAAATACATAAATTTGATTTTTCCAGGAGTGTAAATTTGTCTGAATATTGAAATCAAGGTAATCCATCTTAGAAATATCTTAAATGAGAAAAAGATGATCTTGTGGTCATGTCAATGAATGTTACCATTTTTTATATAATTTAATTATTTACATGAAAATCATCAGAAAAAAGAATGGGACTTCCTTATTTTGATAAGGGTAGATGACAAAAAGACCTTCATCTATCATACTTTCTTTTGAGCCCCTGAAAATTTCTTTTTTTTTTTTTTTTTTTTTATAAAGGGTATTTATTTGGGGTTAAAGCTTACAATTACAAGGCCATAAAGAGTCCAGCTCAGGTTGCTTCCTTATCAGTCAGTTGCCACATGTTGAAGCAAGATGGTCCCTGATCTCTGCCTGGTTAGGGCTTGTCTCTCAGGGCTCCTCTTTCTCCTGACATAGGGCTTTTTTCTTTCCAGCCTTTCTATATCAATCTCGGCTCTCTTCCCAACAGTCTCTGTAAGCTATCAGGCTTATCTCTCCCTGGGCCCACAGGATCGAAAATAACAAAGTTCTCTCCTCTTCTTATGTCTTCTTGAGTGAGTGTCCATTTTTATCAGCCCACCAGGGGGACAAGGACTCAACCTGAGTCACACCTTACTGATGTGGTCAAATCAAAACCCTAATCTTAACAGGTAATTTAATCAAAGACTTCTCAGCTGAATCTAATGAAATCAAGGGTATCACACCCAGAAGAATAGATTAGTTTACAAACATAATCTTTCTCTTTTTTGGGATTCATAAATAACCTCAAACTGCTACATCCATCAAGAAGACATAGCAACCTTAAATGTGTATGTATCAAACAACAGAGCTACAAAATATTTGAAAAAAAAAAAAAAAAAAAAAAAAAAACCAACAAACCTGAAAGTAGAAACTGATTAATTTGCAATGATAATTGAAAATTTCGACATCATTCTCACATGCTAGAACATCAACAAGGATATAAAAGAACTCAATAACACCATCAACCAACTAGATCTAATTGACATATGTAGAACACTTGATCCAACAGGAGCAGACTGCACATTCTTTTCAACTGCCTGTAGAACATATACCAAGATAGTTCATATCCTGGACCTTAAAACAAACTTCAACAAATATAAAGAATTGAAATTGTTCTCCTTCCACAATGGAATAAAACTAGAAATCAATCACAGAAAATATTCAAACACTTAGAAACTAAATAACACATTTCTTAATATTCAATTTCTCAAAGAAAACATCCCAGGAAAATAAAAATTACATTGAACTGAAGAAAAATGAAATTACAGCCAATCAAAATTTGTGGGAAACTGCTTTATTATTAGCAAATCATAAAAGGTTTTATCAATATTCTAAGTTCCCATTACCATCACAAGAACCTAGAGAAAGAAGAGCAAACTAAATCCAAAGCAAACAAAAAGGAGATGATAAAGATAAAAGCAGAAATCGATGGAATAGAAAACATAAAATCGATAGAGAAAAATCAATGAAAAAAACAGTTGATTCTTTGAAAACCATCAATAAAACTGACAAATCTCTTTCAAGACTGACAGAAAAAAAAAGAAGATGCAAATTTCCATTGTCAGTAATGAAAATGGGATATCTCTACAGACTCTGAAGACATTCGAAGGGTAATAAGAGAATGCTAAGAACATTTCTACACACATACTTTTGACAACTTAGATGCAATGGACCAATTCCTCAAAAAGCACAAACTACATTTTACCCAATATGAAAACCTATAACTATTAATAAAATCGAATTCATAATTTATAAACTCAAAAAAAAAGAAAAAAGAAAGAAAGAAACTTCTAGTGGATCCGCTAGAGAATTCTAACAAATCTTTAAAGAAGAATTAACACTAATTTTACACAATCGCTTCCAGGAAATAGAAGAGGAAGGAACACCTCCTGTGTGGTCTGAAACTGTATGTACCCCCAGAAAAACATGCTTTTAAACTGAACCCATTGTAAGTAGGACCTTTTCATGAGGTTACTTCAGTTAAGGTGTGGCCCAGCCCAATCAGGATGGGTCTTATTCCTATTACTGGAGACTTTTTTAAGTGGTATGACATTAAAACAGAGAGAGAGAAAGCCACAGAAAAGAAGCCAGAAGCTGAACATCAATGGAAACTGGAAGAAAAAGGAGAGACCAGGAGACGTTACCATGTGCCTTGCCATGTAACAAGCCAAGGATCAAAGATTGCCAGCAGCCAGTCCCAGAATGTCACAGTCTTTGGAAAGAAACTATCTCTTCACGATGCCTTGATTTGGATTTTTTTTCCAGCCTCAAGCCATGAGCAATTCCCATTGTTTATTCCGACCCATGCTATGGCATTTGCTTCAGCAGCCCAGGAAACTAAAACACTTCTCAAATCATTTTATGTATCTTGTATTGCCTTGATACCAAAACTAGACAAAGAGAGTACAAAAAAATAAAAGAAACTAGAGACCAATGTTCTTCATGAATATAGACACAAAAAAATCCCTAACAAATTAGAACAAAATAGAATTCAGCAATATAAAAAAATAGTTATATACCACGGCCGGGGGGGAGAGGGGGCTTATTCGAGGAATGCAAGGCTAACTCAGTATGTGAAACTTGACCAATGTTATTCACCATATTAACAGGTTAAAGAAGAAAAATCGCATCATCATATTAACTGAGGCAGAAGCATTTGACAAAGTGCAATACCCATTCATGATTTTTTTTTTTTTTAATCTTAGAAAAATAGGAATAGAGGGAACCTTCCTCAACTTGATTTTTTAAAAAACAAAAACCCGGAAGATTTTACTTAGTGGTGAAATATAGAATACTTTTCCCCTAATATCAGGAACAAGAAAAGATGTATGCTCTCACCCCTGTCATTCACAAAAGTGTTGGAAGTGTAAGCCAGCACAATAAGGCAAGAAAAACAAATAAAAAACATATAGACAAGAAAGGAAAAAATTAAAAAGCTATCCCTATTTGCATATGACATGATTGTCTACAGGGAAAATCATAAGGAGCTTATTATATAAAAAGTACTAAATAAGTGACTTCAGCAAGTTTACAGGATACAAGATGAATATACAAAAATCAACTGAATTTCTATATGCTAACAAAGAACCTATGAACACTGAAATTAAAAACATAATACCATTTATTTACAATCACTCAAAAAAATGAAATACATAGGTATAAATCAGTTGAAACATGTACAGGACTTGTATGCCTAAAACTTCAAAAGACTGATTAAAGAAACCAAATAATATCTAAATAAATGGATAGATACACCATGTTCATGGATTGAAGTATGCATAGTAAATATAGCTGTTCTCTCCAAATTGATATACAGGTATAACATAAATCCTATCAAAATTCCAGAAAATTTTCTTTGTAGATATAGACAAGATTATTTCAAATTTAGTTGGAAAAGAAAAGGGACTAGAACAGCTAAACAATTTTGAAATGGAATAAAGTGGGAGGAATCAGTGCACCTTATTTTAAGATTTATTATATAGCTACAGTAATCAGCACTGTGTGTCCTTGGGAAGGGATAGACATATAGAGAAATGATGCAAAATAGAGAACCCATAAATAGGCCACACAATTTTGCCCAAATAATTGTTGACAAAGGTGCAAAAGCAATTCAATGGAGGAAAGATAGACTTTTCAATTAATAGTGCTGGAACAATTGGATATATCTGACAAAGGACTAATATCTAGAATATCCAAAGAACTCTCAAAACTCAGAAGTAAAAAAAAAACCAAAAACAATAGAATTAGAAAATGGACAAAGATAAACAAAGACATTAAGAGATATTTCACCAAAGGCGATATAGAGAAGGCAAATAATATGTCCAACATCATTATCCATTAGGGAAATATAAATTAAAACCATAACATTCTACTACACACCTATTAGAATGACTAAAATACAAAATTTTATAACACAAAATGCTGGCAAGCATGTAGAGAAACGGGATCATGCATATATTACTGGTATGAATATAAAATGGTACAGTTTGACAGTTTTGTAAAAACTAAATACGCAACTACTAAAAGATTTAACAATTTAACTTCTAGGCATTTATCTCAGAGAAATGGAAACTCACACAAAACCTATACAAGAGCAATGGTATTCATAATAACCAAATACAAGAAACAACTCAGATATTCTTCAATATTAAACAAATTCCACACCATGGAATATACTACTTAGCAATAAAAAGGAACAAATTAATGATAGATTCAACAATCTTAGTGAATCTCCAGAGAATTATACTATGAAAAAGTCAATCCCAAAGGTTATATATTTCATGATTCCATTTATAAGACATTTTTAAATGAAAAAAATAGAAGTGAAGAAAATATTAGTGGTTGTTAGGGGTTAGGTAGAGGTTGGAAGCAGGAGGGAAATGGTGTGTGACTATAAAAAGACAATATGAGAGATCATTGATAATATGGAAATATTCTGTATCTTGACCATATCAATGTGAGTATCCTGGTTGTGCTATTGAACTACAGTTTTGCAATATGTTACCATTGGAGGAAACTGGGAAAACTTTAGACAGGATATCTCTGTATTATTTCTTATAATTATATGTGAATCTACGATTATCTCAAAGTAAAAATTTGAATTAAAAAAATCTAGACAAAAATACCTGCATATGTTCACCATTCAAGTTTGCAGTCCTCTTGCTGTCATTCAAGCACCCTCTATTGTGCTTCCTTCAAACACACACACACACACATACATACATTCTATTCTTTCTCCCCCCATCCTCTGTCTCTCTCTCTCCCCTTCCCTCCCACACACGTCTTCCTACATTATCGCCCATGATTTCAAAATATTATCTCTCAGACTCATCTTGTGTACCACAGGGTCTACATTCCCCTTCTGTCTTCATTTCAGTGTTTCCCAGATGCTGAGATACCAGCCCAGCAACCTTCTCCAGATATCTCAGTTTTCTTTCAAAAACCAGTTCAATTCCCATCTTCTTCAGGAAGCCAAACTTTTGCTTTAGGGCATACAATGAACTTTCTCAACTCTGAATTTCTATAAAACAATATTCACATATTATTTTTGGCTAATATTTTCTCCCTTTTCAATACAAAAAAAAAAAAATACTTTAGATACTTTCCCTCCCTCTGGAAAAGTACTTATCTTTCCAAGAAGATAACTTATTAATTGGGGACAGGGAAGTATACTGCATGCTCCTTACATCTTCTATACTGCTAAGTATAAATAGTTACTCTCATTCATCAGACATTAAAGTCTCCACTATGTACCAGATAAGAGCTAATATAACAAATTAATTTTACCTCAACTATAAATAACTGAAAATGGTATTAACTTTGAACTTTACTTCCAGCCCCTACCCCAATACAAATCATATATTTTCATATTGACAGCAGTCTTCAAGCTTTAATGCAATTTAGTAACATAAAGAATTCAGAGATCATGGAAGATATGTTCATTCAGCACAATTTTTTAGGTAACAACTAAAAGGCAATGTTTATACAGGTTTAAAAATAATAAAGAGAACTTATTCTTCTCATGGGACTGACTGGTTGTATATTGCCCTCAAGCATAGCTTTTTATCAGGGATCTTGCCTGAATTATCTGAATTTTCTTGAGATCCATCAGTCTCCACATGTGGTTTTATCCTCAGGCAAGTTTCCTTCATGTTAACAGAATGGCTTCAGCAGTTGTAGACTCCTCATCTGTATGACACAGTATCCAGTGGATGACAATGTATCTCTTCCAATTGTTCTCTTGGTGAAGAAGTTTTCTTTCCTCAAAATAACCAGTCTCACCTTCTATCTAGGTGATCTAAAGTGGAACACAAATCCATCTCTGAACCAATGGCAATGCTTTGCTTTGAATGGTTTATGCCTGGGTGTATCTAAACCATTTACTGTGGCAGGGATGGGATTACCCAGATGACTTTGGGCTGATCAGGGCCAAAGCAGTAGAGCAAAAAGTCTGAGTTTTAGCTGTGCTTAAGCATCATCTGGGGAGCTTTTAAAAATTCTAATTTCACAAATATTTGGGAACTAAATAATCCATACATGAATAAAATGTGGATCCAAAATTTAAAAGGAATGAAGTAAAATTATTTCTCTCAGAAATTGTGATCATCTTTGTAGAAAATATGATGGGATTTATAAATAAGCTCCTAGAACAACTAAGTGACTTTGTCAAAGTTGCAGGATCCTAGATCAATATACAAAAATCAATGGTATCTCTATTATTAGCAATGAGTAATCAGATACAGTAATTTTTAAAAAACCATTTATAATAGAATCAAAAATATTAAATCCTTAGGGATTTATTTATAAAAGATGAGCAATATCTGTACACTGAAAACTTTGAAACACTGCTAAAAGAAATTAAAGACCCAAGTAAATGAAGAGATATATAGTGTTCATGAGTCATAAGACCCGATATTGTTAAGATGTCAATCTTCCCAAATTTATCTATAGATTCTATGTAATCCCAATCCAAATCCTAGGAGGGTTTTTTTTTTTTTTTTTTTTTAATGGCAGGATGAGTCTAAATTCATATGGAAATAGAATGATGTGGTATAGCCAAAATAATATTAAAAAGAACAAAGTTGGTGCCATAATACTATCTGGTCATAAGACTTAGTATAAAGCTTCAGTAATCAACAGAGTGTAGTACTGCAATAAAGATAAACAAATAGGTCAAGGGAGCATAATAAAGGAACATAAATAGACAATTGATTTTTGACAAAATTTCAAAGGCATTTTGTGGAGAAAAGATAGTCTATTCAACAAATGGGACTGGAAAAGTTGCATATCCATATACAAATAAAGACTGAACTTCTAGTCCTGTCTCACATCATATAAAAAATAATGCAAAATGGACCATAGACCAAATGTAACAACTAAAATTATAAACCTTCTTGAAGAAACTGTAGGAGAAAACCTTTGCATCCTTGAGCTAAGCAAATATTTCTTAGATACAACACCAACAACATAATCTGTAAATGAAAAAATTAACTCCTTTAATGTTGTAACAGTTTGAATTTGGTGAATCCCCCCAAAAAGACTGTTTTTTATCTAATCCATTATCATAGTTGTAAGACCCTTTGACTGCATTAGATCACTTGATTAGATCACTTGATTAGATGTCTTTTGATTGTACTATGTCAGCAAGGCATCACTCAAGTTGTGTCTCTGCCTTCTTACTAGTGCTTTATATAAACAGAAACACAGAAAGACAACATACAGAAAAGGGACCTCCACTATTTTGACCCAGCCATGTTTGAAAGAGGATTCAAGGACCGCTAGCAGCAGAAGCAGAGGCAGAAACCCCCAAGAGGTTGGGCCAATGGTGCAGCGCAAGGCTGAAGAGATGAGCCATTTGCCTGATCACCCACAGCTGGGCTCCGGGAGAAAGTGAAGCAGCCAAGGCTAAGAAAGGAAACGTGAAAAAAGTCAAGCCATATGCCTGATTGCCCACAGCTGAGCTCCTGGAGATGGCGCCCTTGAGGAGAAGGCAGGGACCTTGGCAGAGATTGGCTGCCATCTTGCCTCACCATGTGGCAGGGCAACACGATCACCAGTAGCTGAGTTTGGTGAGAAAGCATCTCTCCTGATGCCTTGATTTGGAATTTTCACAGCCACGGAACTGTAAGCTTTTACCCCTAATAAATTTCCCATTAGAAAACCAACCCATTTCTGGTATTTTGCACACTCCCTTAAAGTGTGGTCTTATGTCAAAAGAACACATTTGTAGCAAACTGACTGTGATGTTAACCAAACCCAATGAACGGTTCTTATTACCTTCTTGTGAGAGGTCCATTTAATATATTGCTAAGTCTTTTTGCCTCAATGGCAAGGCATATTTGAAGGATGATGACAGATCATCAGCCATTCTTACTTCATACCCCCTGAGTATAGTTTTCTGCTAGAGTGCTTGGATGAAAAGTCAGGAGTCACAAAATTCAAACTTTTCTGAAAAATTTTAAGGGAGCAAATGTTTTAAAGGCCTTTTCCCCACAGGGCTAATTCTTCTCTCAAGCAAATGGAAAATATATCTCAATAATGCAGACAGAGCCAGGTTATAAAGTGGGTTGCTGTCATTCCACTAAGTACAGGGGGTCAGAGGCAAGTACATATAGAAGGAGTGTGAGTGCTAGAACGGACCATGGAGATAGTCAGCTAGTGAGAAAAGCAAAACTCAAGAGTTTTGGAAGGCAGTTGTTAAAGTTAATCCGGATTTGAAAGGAAAATAAGAAAAAAATGTTACATTTTAGAAACACCATGCCTTTTATTCATAAAGTTCACAAGAGGAAAAATTTACAAATACATTTTCAACCTCAAGCAACACAGTCTTTCCATATAAGCCCCCAGGGTTAGCTTGCGTTTGTTGTTCCAGTCACAGGAGCCTACATATGAAATAAATCTCACCACACCAACACTATTATTCTTTTTCCTTAGAAATTTCCTTCTCTCTCATCTCCAAATTTCTGATTGGTTAAATAAACACAGTATTTGTCTCACCGCATGCATATTTTTTGTACATTAGTTCCCCAATGTAACGAGTATTAGTCAATTTATGCTTCTCACTGATGAAATCTTCTCTGACGTTAGCATTACCTTTACTTCCATATTTATTTTGGTTCTTTTCTCAACTCCCTAGAGCAGGGGTTCTTAACATTTTTTGTTCCACAGACCCCTTTGCCAGTCAGGTGAAAACCATGGATCCCTTACTAAGTCCGCACAATACTGTGTATTATTTAATAAGTATATCATTCCCACATCAACATGTCCCCACAAGAATAATGTTTTTTTGAATTTCAGTTCAAGCTCACAGAACCCCTGCCCCAGAGGATACTGTATTATTATTTTTTAAGTTTCCCGAAATGCCTCACAGTGAACGCTATATTCATGGGACCCTCACACTCATATTGAGATTCAGAAAATCCCATTAAATGAGAATAGTAAATTTCTAGGAGTGTAATCTATGATGATGACAGGTTTAACATTAAACAAACATCATCATTTCTAAAATGCTTATAATTATAAATGTGTCCAGAAAGAGATTTAAAGAATTATTTGGTTCTATGACTATAAAATGTTTCCTGATAAATTAAAAGGCAAAGATTAAAAGTTCTTACTCCCATAGAATCACATAGGAAATGCCTGGGCATTAAATAGAAAGAAATGAATGGTGATCTTATAAAAAGAGGACCAGAGTATACAATGAAAAATAATTCATGATCTAGGCCAAGCTAAAATGCTTTGGGGGAAAATGTGCTGTGAAAATAAGAGTTAGACCCATTCATTTATTTTTTTATCTTTTTTACATTTTTATATATATTTTTTGTTGAAGTATACAATTCATACATAAATATACATAAACAATAAGTGTATAGTAAAAGTTGTGAACTTACAAAATAAATATGCATTATATCATACAGGGGTCCCATATATCACCCCTCTACCAACACTTTGCATTGTTGTGAAACATTTGTTACAAACTATGCAAGAGTATCCAAAATATTACTACCAACTATAATCCATATTTTACATTTTGTGTATTTTTCCCTTAACCCACCCTATTATTTTTAAATATATTTTTATTACAAAGGTTGTGGACTTACAAAACAATCATGCACATGTGTAGAATTCCCATACAATACCCCTTCACCAACACACCACATCGTGGTGGAGTATTTGTTTCAGATTATGAAATAATATCATCAGACTCTTACCACCAACCATGGTCCATAGTGTACATTTGGCACACTTTTTCCATATCCTTCCATTAACAACACAGTACATCTTTGGCATTGGTACAAGAATATTACAGTATTGATGTTAACCACAGTCCATAGGTCACACTAATTGTATTTTTCCCATGCTTCTCCACATTCCCACCACCCTGAAATACACCTGCTCTAACTCACGAAAGGACACTCTTCAATCTGTAACATCAACCACAATTCTCATCCACCTCTGGGTTTACTATGTTATTCAGTCCCTAGATTATTCTCTAGCTTTCTTTCAATTGACATGTATATCCCTAGACTACCCTTTTCAGCCACAATCCATTTATAAACCAGCTGCTACTCACTATAATGCTTTACCATCAACTCTATCCATTACCACTCTTTTACAGACAAGTTTACTAAAACTTCTACATACATTAAGCATCAGTAGTTCTTCTCAAATCTCCTCTTATCTCCTAATAACCTATACTCTAGGTTTTAACTCCATGTGTTTATTCTTCATATTTATTTCATATTAATGGGACCGTGCAATATTTGGCCTTTTGTGTCTGGCTTACTCCACTTAGTATAATGTCTTCAAGATTCTTCCATGTTGTCATTCAATTTCATTTCTTCTTACTGCAGCATAGTATTCCATCATATGTTTATACCTGAAGCCTCCCAAATCCTCTTAGGTGCCTCCTCTGCTAATCCATCCATGACCTAAGTGGAAATTTCATGTTCTTTAGGTAGAAAAAGTAGTGGTAGCAGGCCAGACTATGACTAGTGAGGAATATTTGGAATCACTAGCATAGTCTTTGGGATATGAATGCTCTGGAAGTATACAAATAACACTCCTTGTATACAGATGCATTTGTCATACAAACTGAATTATCTGGGACAGCTTTATTCAATTTAAGAAATATTTTTCCATTGTACCCATGTATTAGTCAGCTAAAGGGGTGCTGATGCAAAATACCAGAAATCTGTTGGCTTTTATAAAGGGTATTCATTTGGGGTAGAAGCTTACAGTTACCAGGCCATAAAGCACAAGTTACTTCCCTCACCAAAGTTTATTGCCACGTGTTGGAGCAAGATGGCTCCCAACATCTGTAAGGGTTCAGGCTTCCTGGGTTTCTGTAGCAGTTTGCCAGTTTGATATGGTTATGAATTCCAAAAATAGATATTGGATTATGCTTGTAAACTGGTCTGCTACTGTGGGCATGGTTAAGTTATGATTAGGGCATTGACTGGGCCATGTCAGTAGGGTGTTGAGCCCCATCCCTTGGTGGGTGGGGTCTCAAAGATAAAAGACATTGCAAAGGACAGAGTTGGAGTAGTTTTTGAGTTGGAGTTCTCACGTTGGAGTTTTGATGCTGGAGCCCGGGGAGGCAAGCTGACAGAGGAGCTTTGTTGTGAGGAAGGAGAGAAGGCCCTGGGATAGAGATGAGCCATTTGCCTGAGTCTACATCTGGCCTTGTGGAGAGAAGCAAAGACTAGGGAGCCTCATAGTCTACAGCTGACCTTGTGGAGAAAACAGGAACTGAGCCCGGAGAGAAACAGAGCCCCAGGAAGAGGTTCTTGGATAAGAAGCCTGAACTCTCTGATATCGGCAGCCATCTCGCTCCAACATGTGGCAATAGACTTTGGTGAGAGAAGTAACTTATGCTTTATGGCCTGGTAACTGTGGACTTCTACCCCAAATAAATACCCTTTATAAAAATCAACCGATTTCTGGTATTTTGCATCAGCATGCCTTTGGCTGACTAATACATTTCCTCTCTTCCCAGGGCTTGCCTCTCTCTGGGCTCAGCTGCTCTGTCATCTCCACAAGACCAGCTGTAGACTATTAGGTGAATGGCTTAATTCTCTTCTCAGAGCTTTTTTCTTTCCTCATGACCAAGCTCCTCTGTGTACTTACTTCCCAGGGCTCCAGCTCAAGACTCCAACCTCCCTTCTCTGCAGTGCAGTTGAGTCCCCAAGAGGTGGGGACTCAACATCCTATTGATGTGGCCCAATCAAAGCCTTAATCATTATTTAATCAAGTAAAAGTAAAACCTCTGAATACAACATACTCTAATATGCCCAGAGGAAAAGACCAGTTTACAAACATAATCCAATATTTCTTTCTGGAATTCATCAATAATATCAAATTGCTATACTCCACCCTCCGAATTCCACAAAGACAATACAATATTCAAAAAAACCTTAAATCAGTAACAATACTAAGTACAAAATCATATCATAATCAGTTTAAAGAAATACAGTTTGTCTTGGGGCAAAATCCTGTCTGCTGTAGACCTCTGAAACTTAAAAAAACCATTCATCTTCTTCCAATACACAAATAGACAAAGGAAAAACATTTTCATTACCATAAGGAGAAATTGGGAGGGAAACATGAGTCACGGATTCTCTACAGTTCAGTAAACCTGCAGGGCATTCTCCATTCGATTTCAAAGTCTGAGAGTCATTCTTAAGAAGATGGTTTCTTCTCCCTAGGGCCTCATGAGGACCTACCCTTTCCACAGGCTTGCCCAATGGCCATTTTCTTGGTTCCACCCTCATCAAACATCTGGTTATAGACCAAGTTCTAGACCTCACCCTCCAAGAGTATTAGGGTGATTGCCACACCTTACCCAATCTTTGGGTTAGAGTCTTAGCCACCCTAGTACAGTGAAGTGAAGACAACATCTTCCCTAACCTTTGGCATACAGAGGAACAAGTTGACCACCTGGCCTTCCCTAATCCATGAGGAGCAGGCCTACCCCTCTCAGACCTATGGGGTGCTGAACTTAACCACCCTAATCCTTGAGGAATGTGCTCCACCCTCTCTGTACCCTGGGGCAGCAAAACTCTCCCTGAACATTGGATGGGAACATCCACCCTCTTCAACTGCTGGGGCAAAGTCTGTACATATGGGTGGGGTTCTGCTCTTGGCCCAAGGTAATGTCTTAATTCCAGACCTCAGCTTCCATGGTTTTCCTCTTAAAGCTGTTTTTCCTTCAATCTCTCCTTTCCATGTCTCCTTTAGTCCAAGCTGATAGTGGTTTTGTTCATACAGCTCTCTCAAAAAGCTTATTGGTTTAGCATGCAAGAAAAGCATTTAAGCCATCAGACAGTAAGACTTTCCACAAGTCTTGCCAAGATAACTGCATCTTCAATCTTGATTTATAAGTTCCAAGTTTAGTTAAGTCCTCAAATGGGGCACTATTGTCTGGGAGCTTGATTTCCAAAGGCTGGGAATTTCCAGATTCAGTTTCTGGTTTCTTTGTGCCCAACAATTCAGTCCTCAGCTTATCCTGCTCATCTAACATTTTGCTATAAGCTGCAAGGAGAAGCCAAGCCACATTCTCCAAGTTTACCTTGGAAAGTTCTTCAGCTAAATGACCAGGCTCACTATTTTCAAATTCTGCCTTCCATAAAACACGAGGAGTTAATCTTGTTTCTTGCTAAGTTCTCTGCAACTTTAAAACATGGATCACCTTTCCTCCAGTTTCCAATAATAGTTTCATCATTTACTTCTAAGGCATCATAAAAAGTCTCTTTAGAGTCCATATTACTATCAACGGTCTCTTCAAAGCACTGTAGGTCTTTTCTTTTTTTTTTTTCTTTTTTTTTATTATTATGGGTAAAAATCAAAATTCTCACAATACATACAAACATTTGCAAAATGATATATAAATATATATGCATATATGTGTATTTGCTTACAAAAATGTTATTTATATATATATATATATATATACATTTATTTTAAGAGGTGCTTAGATTACCTAAAATATTACACGGAACCCTGCAAGGATGGTTCAATATAAGAAAATCAATCAATGTAATACACCACATAAACAAACTGAAAGAAAAAAATCACATGATCATCTCTATAGATGCAGAAAAAGCATTCGACTGTAGGTCTTTTCTAACAAGCATCTCACAATTCCTCCAAAAAATACCCCTTACCTTTTTATAAAATCGTTCCAGCATTTTGGTAATTGCAAAAGCACTACTCCACTCTCTGGTACCAAATTCTGTATTAGTCAGCCAAAGAGGTGCTGATGCAAAATATCAGAAATCTGTTGGATTTTATAAAGGGTATTTATTTGGGGTAGAACCTTACAGTTACCAGGCCATAAAGCACAAGTTACTTCCCTCACCAAAGTTTATTTACATGTGTTGGAGCAAGATGGCATGCCAATGTCTGGATGTCTGTAAGGTTTCAGGCTTCCTGGGTTTCTCTCTTCCCAGGGCTTGCCTCTCTCTAGGCTCAGCAGCTCTGTTATCTCCACAAGGCCAGCTGTAGACTATTAGGTGAATGGCTTGTTTCTCTTCACGGGGACTTCTCTTTTTCCTCATGACCAAGCTCCTCTGTGTGCTTAGTTCCCAGGGCTCCAGCTCAAGACTCCAACCTCCCTTCTCTGCAGTGCAGTTGAGTCCCCAAGAGGTGGGGACTCAATGTCTTATTGACATAGTCCAATCAAAGCCTTAATCATTACTTAATCAAGTAAAAGTAAAACTTCTGAATCCAATACACTCTAATATGCCCAGAGGACATATTAGACAAGTTTACAAACATAATTCAATATTTCTTTTTGGAATTCATCAATAATATCAAACTGCTACACCCCCTAAATTACTACTATTAACATTTTAGCATGTTAAACATATATTCTATTCCCTTGTATTAGCTGGATAAGGCATTAAATGGGAAGACAGAGAGCCTTAATAAGAGATCATCAGGAAGCCACCTTCGATATTTCTAAACCCATTTAAATTAAAATTGTGATAATATCTGAGTTCCTGGCCATATATTAAGGGGATTTTCTCTAATCAGTGTTTGAAGCAATATTAAATTGATAGTATTGACTCTATGAGCCAAATCCACTCAAGAAAAAAAATCGTGGTATTGGAAACTTAAAATCATCAGTCACTCAGTCTGAAATTTACTAAGTGAAGAACTGTATCTCTAATGCATATGACAAATTAAATTTTCTTTTTGTTGCCATTCGTTGTATCAAAAACTTTTGTCTGTGGGTGAGGGTAGGGAATTGGGGATTTAGTGCTTAAATTGTACAGAGTTTCTGCTTGGGTTGATGAAAATGTTTTGGAAATGAATGGTGGTGATGGTAGCAAGACATTGTGAATATAATTAACAGTGCTAAATTATATATTTGAGTGTGGTTAAAGGGGAAATTTTAGGTTGTATATGTTATTAGAATAAAAATTAAAAAAAAAACAGCAGTATAGGATTATACAAAACAAACAGTGAACCTTATTGTAAATGATAGACTATAGATAATAGTACAATTGTAAAAATGTTCTCTCATGAATTATAACAAATGTACCACCGTAATGCAAGGTATTAATAAGAGGGTGGTTTATGGCAACTCTGTATTTTATGCATGATTTTTCTGTAAACCTACTTCTCTTTTTAAAAAATAAAGTAAAATAAATTAAAATAAAAAAGACTCTTGACTGTTGATAGAGATGAAAAAGGAACACCAGTTTAACACCTCAGTAATGCATAAAAAGGACTGTGGGTATGTCATACGATTAAAGTATTTGTCCAATATGGGTTATGGAAATGATACAAGAAGAGGAGAAGGTTTATGCTTATGCTTGTGTAATGCATATGAAGCTTAAGGACCTGCAATGCTTTAGGGAGCAACCATTCACACGATTACCATATCTCTGAGCAGCACCTTGATCAAAGAAAGAAAAGTCCAGGAACCGAAACATAATTTCAGAATAACTCAGATTTTACTTGTATTTTTCAAAAAACATGTAAAGATACATTAACCAGATCCATGTTCTTTCAATCTCCTTCCCCTTTCCTTATCCATCCACATTCCACACACACCATGGCTTCTCCCTCATCCCTTACTCCTATTCTTCCTCAAACACATTTTGCAAGCTCTTGCAAATGCTTTTTCTCCTTCACTGCTTTTCTACTGACTCAGCATCAACAAAAACTCAGAACTACTCTTCTGTTTAAACCAGACCCTTTTTGAAGAATGGGCAAAAGAAGAGAACAAATCAGGCCAAGTCAGAATCCTCTTTAGAGATGAGGGGGTTGCTGAGGATTGAATCATGTCCCCCACAAGACATGTTCAAGCCCTAATGCCCAGTCCTGTGGTATGGTATAAATAGGATCTTTGAAGAAACTATTAAGATGAGGCCAAATTTAATCAAGGTGGGTCTTAATCCAATATGACTAGAGTCCTTACAAGCAAAAGAAATTTGGAAGTGGAAGCAGAAGCCACAGGAGGAGAAAGAAGACAGATCACTCTGAGATGGATGGAGGCAAAGATTGACTGCCAGCAAGCCACCAGTAGACTTTGGAGCAAACAAGGCCTGTTAATACCTTGATTTTGGACTTCTAGCCTCCAATACTGTGAGGCAATAAATTCCTGTCAATTAAGCCACACAGTGTGTGGTATTTGTTATAGCAGCCCTGGAAAACTAAAACAGTGACTCATATGTTATTCATTTCCCCTCATATATGGATCTAAGTAATTATCCAAAGTACAATGTCAATATCTGAGTTGGCACTATTCAGTTTAATTTCATCTGAGACAGAGGGAGTATATAAAATTATCAAAATGAAGCTAATGTTTGCTCACTTTTAGATTAGTAATTAACATATAAATCAAACCACTTTTAGGAAAATGGAAAGAAACTCTATTTCCAAATTTAAACCTTTGGAAATATGTTGCAATTCCAAAATGTAGGAAATTAATGTTGTGAACACCAGCCCCTTTCCTTCAATGTCTGCTCATTATGGTTTCTCAATAAATGTTTCTTTGTTAATTAAAACTTTCAGATTACTTTTCTTTCCTAAATATTTCAAGTTAAGTGGGTTGTTCCTTTTTTTATATAAGAAGTATCCAATGCCAAGTCCATACTGTTAAATTTATAACATTTAGTGAACTCAGGATTGTTTCCAGGCTTCACTTGTACTTCCATGTTGTGTGGCTATCTAAAAGGGCTTTTTCTCAGACATAAACAACCATGTATTCCTAGAGCATCCTTCCAGAGGAAGTAGAATGATTATCCACGAAACCCATTTCTGAAACATCAGCTGGAAGTGATAAGATACCATCCGAATGTGATTGTGAGTAAACAAATTCCATTGTATTGTGATTCTTCAGATGCAAAATGAATCACTGATTTTCATTTGTCCAAAAATGAATATATAATGGATAAAAGGAACATCTCAAGACTAAAAAGGGTTCTAATAAAAACACACAGCCATAAAGGAATCCACTTCAATTCCTCAGAAGAAAAGCTTCATCTGTTAATGACCAAGGCTGACTAACTTATTTTTAATGTAGAAAAGAGGAGATGTTGGTATCATATCTTGATAAAGTTTCAAGGGCTCTTCCTCTCCTTACATTTTCTGCAACTTGTTCCATGTTCCTGTTTTCACATTGGTATGCTGATTGGTTTCTAAAATGGAACCAGCAGAGGTGTGACTGTCGATAGATTTGTATAGAAATGAGTTAATGCTAAACCTTTTAAAAGTGGCGAGATGTAGTACTGCATGCCATTCAATCATTAAATAGAAATATGCTGACTGCTTACTTTGTGCCAGGTTTGTGTGGGGCTCTGGAGTGTATGTTAAACAAAGTAGTCATGATTTCTGAACTTCATAGAACTTATAGTCTAATAGAAGAGTTTGAACAAGGGTTGGAAAACTATGGCTCATGGGCTAAATCTGGACCACCACCTGTGTTTGTAAATAAAGTTTTATTGGATCACAGACACACCTATTTATTTAAAACAGCAGAGTTGAGCAGTTGCAAGAGAGACTGTAGGTCCCACAATGCCTAAAATATTTACTACCTGTCCCTTAACAGAGAAAGTTTGAACCCCTAAACTATAAAATAAATAGATACATAAAAATTGCAAATGGTCATATGCAATTTGAAGGAAACAAAATGCTGTGGTAGGGAACAATGGGGGTGGTGTGGACTGGGCTGTTTGACTATGATGATCGATGATCTTTCTCTGGGGGTAACATTTAAACTGGAATTAAATGGTGAGAGTAGTTAACCATATGAAAAGCAAGGAAAAAGAGCAGAGCAGGCAAAGAAACTAATATCTAAGAAGGAAAGTGGTATTGGGGTGTGGTAAAGAGAATGGCTTTGGAACAGATCACCTCAGTTCAAATCTTGGATCCAGTTACTAGTAGAAATACCTCAAACATCTCTTTGTGCCTTAGTTTCCTCATATGTACAGTGAATATAGTAATACTCTCATTTTTAAGTATTAATGAATATGTATGTATCAGAGGCCTGGGACCACAAAGACCTTGACATAGTCAAGGGACAGAAAAAAGAAAAATATCATGGATTGAAGTGGGTATGAATGAGAGCAACAGAAAATGAGTTGGAAAAATAGACAAGGTTCATATTAAATTGCACCTTTTCTAATAAGTACATGGGGGAGTCATTGAATGTTTTTAACCACGAGAGAGATTGATGTTTGTTTTACAAATGCCCCTGGTTTGTTTGCGTGGAAAACTCACTGGAAGAGGACAGGACTAGGAGTGGGAAAAACAATTAAACCAATTAGGAAATTATGGTAGTATTCCATGTAAGAAGTAATGGTGACTTGGTCTAGGACTGGAAATGTAGAAATAGAGAAAACTGGAGCTAGAATCAATAGAACTTGCCAATGGATTTTTATAAGATGTGAAGGAGACCAAGGAATTAAGAATGCTCCAAGGCTTCTAGCTTGAGCCACCAGGTGGATTGTCCTACAATCTGCTAAGAAAAGAAAGAATAAGAATGTGAAGGTAGGGGGTGGTGAAGTTAAGTTATCAGCTTTGGACATATTAACTTTGAGTTGCTTGTGATACATCCAAATGGAGCTGTCAAGTACTTAGTTAGATATATGAATCTTTAGTGGCTTATCACAACAGTTTTATTTCACACTCATAATATGTATGGGTGTTGGCAGGGGCTTTACTCATTGTATTAATTTAGGGAACTAATTGATTGAGGTTAAATTTCAATGTACTTCTACAATCATGACAGCAATAGGGGAAGACTATAGCCAATCCAAATTAGTTTTTAAAGCTCATGCCAAGAAGTTATATATATAAATTCTGCCCACATTTCACTGGCCAAAAGACACATGGTCATGCATAACTTCATAGCAAATGAGAAAGTAGAATCCTATTATGTGCCTAGAAGATGGAAAGCCCAAACCATTTTATGAACGGTCCTAGTGCATACTACATTATATCTTTCTAGACACCACATATTTGGCTAATTCTTCCTCCATTCACAAAATTCACACATCAGCCCCCCAAATGAGAAAACCTAAAATTTCCAACCCATTAATAGCATCAAGCCCAAAGTCCAGGATCCATGGTGGTGTGGTTTACATCAGGTCCTGATGTGGCTCCTCTTAATCTGGAGATGTGTACATACAAGAAAATGTATCTGTCCCACCACTGTCAACATACAATGGTGGAAAAGGGACAAAAAAAACCCTCAAAAACATTTCCATTCAGAAAGAGAGACAATGAGAAGCACATAGCAAATATTTGTCCGTGAAAAATCCAGATCCCACTGAGCAGATGTTTTTGAGGACTCCTTATCCTGGGGATAGGAAATGATTCTAGACTGGCCTCATTTCTGGCCCCTAGTAGGGTTCATCATTCTCTGTGTCCCATGATTCCACTTTTGGTGGGGGTCTGTCTCTTCTTTTGTCCTCCTTGACTATGGCTAAAATAAGCACCAGAAAATATGCCCTCCTTAGGAGAGGACAGATTTCTCAGACTACTTTCTGCCCATAGATGGTTGGCAGCAGCTTAAGGGTCACCTTAAGTATTGACCTATTACAATCCATTCTAGTTTGCTTTGCTGCCTGAAGCAGATACCCCAAAATGTGTTGGCTTTAACTATGGGAATTTATTAGCTTAGAAGCTGACAGTTTTGAAGCCCTGAAAATATCCAAGTCTAGGCATCATCAAGACAATGTTTTCTTCCTGAAGATTGGCTGCCAGCGACCCCAGACTCCTCACATGGCAAGTGTATGGCAGTGTCTGCTGTTTTCTCCTTTCTCTTCTGGGTTTCATTGCTTTCACCTTCTTGCTTCTGTGGCTTTCTGTCTCTTTATCTGGATTTAATTCTCTCATAAAGGACTCCAGTAAGAGGATTAAGACCCACCCTGAATGAGGTGGGTCACATCTTAATTTAAGATCCTACTCATCAAAAGATCCTACTTACAATGGGTCCATATCCACAGAAATAGACTAACTTCAAGAATATATTTTTCTGGGGTACATACAGCTTCAAACCATCATACTATCTCTTTAGTCCCATTTAGTGAATTTTTGATATTAAATACTTAGTCATTTCTTATCAATTTTTTCAAGTCAGGTCCATGTACCACTAGTCACATTTGTAATTCTTTTCTAGACATATTTTTAAAATATATTTTTATTTTGTTTTTTTCTCCCCCATTCTGTTTTCCCTCTTTCTTTCTCCAATAAATTGCTGGAAACTTGGACCAATTAGGCTTTGTTGGGAGAGCCATACCTTTGATATTTTTTTTAATTGAGCAATTTTGTCTTATTGCTAGAAATTGCTGAGTCCCAAAAACTTAAGTGGATCTTTGTTCTAAAGCACCCTAATCCACTAAAAGGTTTAAACAATGGTTGTGATAATCATACCCTTGATTTGATTCCTGCCTTAAGGCTGTTTAAATCAGACTTTGTTGTTCAAAGGCCTTCTCATATTTATATTTTATTGGTTGGCATTGTGAAACAGTTGCATGTTTCAGACCTGAAAATCCCTGAATGATCTGAAAGCACTCTATTTCCTTTCATTTTTGCTTTTAAAAAAATAGTCAATTATTTTTTTATGTACATCTATTTCCTGTAGAACTTGTTAAATGTGGCTAACAGTAATCAAACAGACTATTAAAGTTCTACTTTCTAACCTCCTTTCCTGGAGCAATACATTCATTAGGTATATGATCTGATTTCCAAATTATCATAGGCAAACGTTTTACCAACTTTTCTGGCACCCATAACTGTTAATCCGCCAGCCTCCAATAATAGTTTCCTCACCACCCAGTTCCTAAGTCAATGCCACTTAGATTTACTGCTTTGGAAAAATCCCACTTCTAATACTAATTTCAGTAATAGTCAGATAGGCTAGGTGATGCTGTAACAATAAACAGTCATAAAATGTTAGAGATGTATTGCAACAAAAGTTTGAGGTGCACAGTTTATGTACAGCATGGGATGACAAGGAAGCTCTGTTCATGTAAACACTCAGAGATACAGAGATAATAACATATTCATTTCAATGTTTGCCGTCATGATCACTGAAATATTGGAAAGATGGTATGGCAAATTATGTATAGCCTCTTAAAGCTTCTACCTGAAATTGACACGTGACATATATTCTCACATTTTATTGGCCAAAAGAATCACATGGCTACACATGTTAAAGGAGGTAAGGAAGAGCACTTCTATATTTTCCCAGAAAGTTGATAAGATAACCCAAAATATTTATAAACTTCACTAATGACCACCACACACCCTTATGACTGTCTCTACTCCAGAAGAAACTAGCATTATTACTCACATGCTAGTGTGCCCCATGTGCTCAGTAAATGTGGAATAAATTAGTGAAATACAATTAATGAAAGATTGATAATTGAATGTGTATAATAATTACAGGAGTATAAAAAGATAATTTAGTCAACTATATTTATTATTTATAAAGCTTCATAGTTATCACCATATATGAGTTGCAGTCTTTGACCTCAAACTGGTGACACTACATATTGGTCCACATATAGATGGATAGATGTAAACAAACAAACAAGAATATTTACTGCAACCATGATTTTTCAGAATAGTAAGGGGGTGAAGTGTTTTAATAAATGTAACTTTTGTAAACTAAGCTTTAAACATAAAAGCAATTCACCTATTGTTTTAGAAGAACTTTCTATTTTGTCAAACTTCCCGCCTTTCGTAATGAATGTTCTTTAATCTCTCTTTGTAACTGAGTTATTTTTTAGTGATCATAGTCATTATTCTGACCAGAAATAGTCATTGCACCATACAGAAAATGTAGGTGATTGGGACAAATGTGTATTGATTTCCTATAACCTAACACTTCTGCTTTAAAAGTCCTTCATTTTTTTCACAGCATTTAGTACACAGTAGTAAATTAATAGTTGATTTTATATGTGAGCTTATTTGTTGTATAAATGATAAAAGCCATTTTAATTGGATAGTTTTATTTATCATGTTATTTTTAAATATTGATTATTTCTAGACTATGCATGAAATATATTCATTAAAGTTCTTTGCAATAAATGGGCTAGTTAGAGAAATGCTAGAAAGATTAAAATGACCAAGGCCTTATAAACCTTAAGAAAACTTTCTTAAATATCCATTACTATTCAACTATAAGCTCTTTGAGGGCAGGAGCTGTGTTCTTTCCACTTTTTTGGTAAATACTGGCTATTCTTTTTCCAGTTTTAATTATTTTGAAAATGGAAAACTTAAAATTTATAAAGTTTTACACTATATTTCCATTACATTTAATTTGGTTCTCCAGAGCAGGTTAGCATATTGTTTTATATTTAACCAAGGCTTGTTAGGCTTTATTCAAAGTAAGGGTTAGGAAGATGGAGGAACATTTAACTGGAGAGGCTTAAGATCAAAAAATCTGGAATTCCAGTGACCATAAGGAAATTTTACATGATTGGCAATCAGAGATGAAGGGTCTCAGGTTTCATTTAATCCAACCACAATCTCCTGCTTGAATACCCTCTATAGAATCCTCACCATTTAAGGCTCCTTGTGATGGGAAATGCTTCACCTCTGATGCAATCCAGTTCATCTCTTGAATTACTTTGTTCACTGACAAGAAAACTGATACCTAAATACCAGAATTCTGAAGCATATAGGGAAAGTAGCAATAAAGAAGTCATTAATCAACACAATCCAAAACTAGGAGTTGATATTTATAAGTACACAATTTGTGATTTATTTCACCTTTTTTCCCTCCCTACAAGAAAAAGAATTTAAATACAATGTACTTCAAATCAATGTAACTTCTAGTTACACTGAAGAACACAGAAATAAATTGTAGAAGCATATTCCTATAACATTAACTAAGGAAAAATTGATTTCTAGATTTAATATAATTAATATTTCATTGCATTCTTAGAGAGTTGTTCTATATATAAAATGAATTAATGCTTACATCAGATGGCAAACTACCATTTCCTAATAACTGGGTACTTGTTTTTGTAACTACTCTATTTAAACCACTATTCTTAAGCAGAATTTACAGTTTAATTTAACATTTATAAGATAAAATGTTTTCCCAGTAGAGTACTATCAAATATGAAAAAAAAATCTATAAAATCACCATATAACGTGATTGTATTACTACCCTTTCACTGCACTGATCTAACTGTGGTTGTACTAAGGAAAATATAAGTGAACCTGAGTTGATGTTGAACCAGATTTATGGAAACATCTCCTAGATTCTGTTTCTATCCTAAGTTATGACCTGGATCAGAAAAAGCAGAAACACTATATTAGAGCTTCTCTCATCGAGGGTCAGGTTCCTAAAGTCAACTGCAAGAAGGACCCTAGATGTTTTCCCAGTGGGGAACAAAAAGACAAATCTTATAAGCCTGAAATTTAAACAGATGTCCCAGGCCAATTATTAGAAAACAGTGTGTCTTCTTCCTCCCCACACAAATCAAACTACTAGTTGCATATATGAATAAATATTAACTTTCCAAAATACTCAAGGCTCCCTAACACATTCTCTGAAGCCTCCCTCAGAGTGCTTGCCAGTTCAGTTTTGCCATCTCAGCATCCCAGGCATGGGCCTGCACCCCTTTGTGAATGGCCAAACACCCTTCCCTGCATGGTGGAAAAGAGCGAGAAGCAAGAGGAGTAGCACAGTGGGAGAAGCAACATCTAAGGATTGGTACTAAAGTTCTTGTTTATCTGCTAAAAAAAAAAAGAGGGCATTTACTGAATGTCTCCCTGGTGCCATGACATTCATATATGTTAACATATTTTATCTTAAAATCAATCAAGTGAAACAGGCTTCCAGAAGCCCCCTGAATCCACTGCAGCTTTAATGCTAAGCCTGACTCCTTCCTGGCTATAATGACTAAGCTTAGCAGGCTATTGGAGCCAGACCATTGCAGACCAACGAATAACTCTGATAAAAGGCAATTTTTGCTCAGTTACTCCATTGGCCAAGAGTTTCTCAGAGCTGTGAGTAGTCTAACTTGCTTTCTACCCAATCCTCTTCCTTCTCTCTCTCCTTTCACAGTTGTCAGACATGTATCATAGTCTGAAGACTCTCCACCTCTTCCTGCGCTCCTTCCTTGCTATCCTTCACAAGTGTTTCCTTCCATAAATCTCCATCAAGTCTAATTCTCTTTAAGTGTCTGTTTCTTGGAGGACTCAAGCTAACACTTACAAGCAAATGTGGTTTTTGTTTGTTTGTTTTTATCTCAATTGTTACTGACTTCAATCTTTAAATTTGTAGCACTTGACTTTTATAAGTTTTCTCTCTGATTTGGATACTATACCAAAATATTGAGACTAATATTAAAATATCTTCCTATTTAGCCAACTACTTTTTGGGAGTAAGAGAAGAAAGGGTAAGATGCTTTTTTCCAATTTCTTCCTTCCCCACTGAAAACTGATTTTTTTAAAATTTCCATTATTGGAGTTTTTGCTTGGGCTTTCAGTTTATTAAGGTCTCTTTCTGAATGTCTTTGTAACAACAGAAGGGTATAATTTATAGTAAATTAGTCCCTGCAGTTATAAATAGAAAAACCAGGTATTAGTGTGATCAGTGGGAGCTCAGCCCCCAGAAAACTGAAGACAAGTCTTTCATGGCATGATCATCCATCTTTAAAACCTCTGTCCAGGGTAAAACCTATTTCATGACATGAGCACAAATATTGTTTTTTTTCACAAATGGAAAGACAAATGTCCCCCAAAATCCTATCTATGTAACTTTTAAAACTCTTGAACATTTTAAAAATTATTTTTATTTTAATAAAAGCCCTTTTCTCTGTATTTCCCATTCATTCTTTGAACCTAAAATCTATTAATGCAAGATATTCAACAGGAAAAATCCCATTTCCTCATTCAGTAAACCTTTCTCTCAGGGGTGGTGCTATTCTTAGATTACTTTAGAACATTTTTGGTTTTTCATTTAAGAATAAAGCACCACTCTGTCCAAGAAATAAATATGAGGCCAAATTACTTCCCAGTATAACCAAGCATTGCTTATGTCATGTCATGAGAGTTTACCAAAAAAAGATTAAAAAAAGAAAAAAAGAAAAACAAAACCCTCTTTAGTGGTTCTAAATTGAATAAAAGATAAACAGTTCATTGCTGAAATAATGTAATTGCAGTTATCCTATGTTGCTCTTTAAATGCAAAACAAGGGAAAATACATATTAGAGTATTGGGTCCATCCATGGCTTATTTGTTCTCAAATCTATTCCTCATCCTTCCTTCCCCTGCTCAGCACTCTATCCCAGGGATATGCAGAGCTGACACCCTCAGACTGCATTTCCAATGCTCCTGTGACAGCTGGATTCTGGCTGAGCGTAGTCAATGGGAGGCACTGACGGAAATCTCTGGTTTACTGAGGCTGTGTCTCCCTGCTCTTGATAACCTCCAACCTTTCTGTTCGGCTTCTCAGCTCTCCTGTCACCTGTGTAATCAATTACCTGGATTAATTTCCCCTGTTTTAAATAACTTAGAATGGTTCCTCTTCCCCTGGTTAGACTCTGATACAGTTCTTGTGGCTTTACTTATAGACTCTGATACAGTTTTTGTGGCTTTACTTAGCTCGAAGTGTTCCTCTCTTCTTACAGCTAATCATCAGGCAACTGAATCACAGTCACCATGTTCTCAGCAACTGAGCCAAATATATTTAGGATAAAATGTAATTCTTGGTGATTGTTCAGGGCTTTTTCCTTTAACTTTAGTTGCAAGTTCAATTTTTCATGCCCCTTCTGTTTCATTGTTTCCCCATCATCTATGATCATCTACACTCCAACTCGCCTTTCTACTATAGGTATCTACCTTAAAGAATATGATAAATGATCTAACACATACACACATCATTGTATACTATATGGTTTTATGTGTATATGGTTTTTAGTTGACATGAATGGTATTGTGTTTTAACTCTTATTTTGTTTCTTAGTTTTAATTTCTATCTATATTGCTCTGTGTACATTTAGTTTGTTGCTTCTAGTTGATGAAAATATTTCCATTTGATGACTCTACTATCTTTTACTTATATATGAAATAATATATTATTTCATAGTTACATTTACCATACTTTATCATTGTTTACTCCCTTCCTGTCTTCCATTGGGTAGCCTGAATTTTGGATAGCCTGAATTTCATTCAACTAGTTTTAAAGACATTTTAAATTTAGTCTCCTGATTGTTATCCAACTATTAATAGCCATACCAATTGACATTTTTTCTTTACAACGTTCTAAGCTTATTGAATTTTGCACTTTCCAACTACAAGCAACTCCATCCAGCCATGTTAATATTACCTAGAGTAGTTCCCAAACGTTTTGGTCTTAGGACCCTTTTGTGCTCTTAAAAGTTATTGTGGATGCAAATATTCTTGCTGACCTAATTTTGTGATAATCAGGGTAGGCTAAACATTCACTATTAGAAACCATGCATGTGTCCCCAGACTAGTTTTTCCTCCCTAGGTCTGGTTTTAAGAATGCTGGTGATAAACTAAGCCTGATTTATTATATGACCATCCTGCATGGGAAAAGAGTATAACTTTGATCAACCTTAAGAGATATAGTAGGGGGACAGATGTGGCTTGGGTGGTTGGGCGTCCGTCTACCATAAGGAGGGACCTGGGTTCAATCCCTGGGACCTCCCAGTAAAAATAAAAAAAGAAAAGTAGAGAAGGTGTGTGGGCTACCAGGCCCTGTGCGTGGGTGCGCCGCCAGGCCCCCGCGAGCTACGCAGCAAGATGATGACGTATCATAAGAGTGACACAAGGGAGAACCAAGACAAGACGCACCGAAAAACTAAGAACTAAGGTGGTACAGGTGGTAGGATGCCTCTCTCCCACACTGGAGATTCAGAGGATCAAATCCCAGTGAAGACAGGAGGAGAAGGATGAGAAGAAAGGGCAAGAAACGGACACAGGAAGTTGCTCAGTGAATGGACAGAGAAACAGCAAAAATGAGGGGGGGCGAATAAAAATGGATAAAAGTAAATAAATAAATAAATAAATCCTTTAAAAAAAATGTATAGGGGAGGAAGAAGCAGACTATAGTTAGTAGCAATACTTTGATGATGCTCTTTCATGATTTGTTAGCAAATGTTTCACAACAATGCAGGGTGTTGGGGGGGTGATGTGTGGGAGCCCTGTATGATGTTATACATGTTTGTTTTGTAAGTTCATGATGTTTACTGAACACTTATAGTTTATGTATGCTCATTTATGACTGATGCACTTCAATAAATTGTTTAAAGAAAATTATTGGGGGGAAGCAGCTGTGGCTCAAGCAATTGAGCACCTGTTTACCATATGGAGGATCCAGGTTTTATCCCCAGGACCTCCTGGTAAAAAAATAAAAAAACTAAAAAAAAATTTTTTTTAAGTTATTGTGGACCCTCAAAAGCTTATGTTTATATGAGTTATGTTTATCAATATGTACATTGGAAATTAAAGCTGAAACATTTTTAAAACATGAGAATACACAAACACACATTCCAATACCTGTCATATGATATGATCACATGTCATTTAAGCTCCAGAAAATGCCACTGTATGCTCATGAGAGAATGTGAGTGGAAAGGGAAAAAAATAATTTTAACCTTGTAGAAAGAGTCTTGGAGTCCCCCAAGGGGTACCACAGCACATCTTAAGACCTGCAGAATTAATGTTAATTCAGGATATTTATGGATATACTTATTGGAGGATGTGTCTTTTCCTTGATTTTAATTTTTTAACTTTGTTGATACATAATTTGCAAATAATAAAATGTATCCACATTATGTCTATAGTTCCACACACCTTCCCAATTTATATAACTACAATCACTTGCCTACTTTCTATCATTTAAATTAGATTTCCCCTCTTTGACATATTATATAAATGGAATCATATAGTATGTAATTTTTTTTGTGCCTGGCTTCTTTCACTTGGCATAATGTTTATGAGATTCATCCGTGTTGTGGCATGTATCAGTAGTTGGCTCCTCTTTATTGCTGAGGGGAATTTTATTTTGTGAATATACCAAAAATTGTTTATCCATTCACCTGTGGATGGAAATCTGGCTTTTATATTCTTTGTTATTATGAAAAAAGCTGCTATGAACTTTTGTGTACAAGTCTTTATGTAAACATATGTTTTCATTTCTCTTGGATAAATACTTGGACGTGGAATTGCTGGGGCATAGGGTAAGTGGATTCCTTACTTTCTTAGACAATCAAATATACAAAGTTATTTGCTCACTTGTACTTTCATATATCTCCTAGAGTTCTTCTATATTTATTTCCTTGGTTGCTAGAATACTTCCTTCAAGTGAGTTTAGAAATTATTTTGTATGGTAAGTCTTCTGAGGTCTCATATACCTACAGATATACTTACTGTCCTATCATATTTTAATGATATTTTTGCTGTATATAAAGTTCTAGATGCAAAGTTGTTCTGAGGGAGAACAGCAGTTTGTAAGATGTGGCCATCTCTGGCAGTGGGGAAAAGAGACAAGAGAAATGCCTAAGATGAGGGACACTTATTTTTCTACCTACAGATAAGGTGGGGCTTCCAAAAAGGAGACCTCAAGAATCTCTAAAAGAATAGAATGAAGGCATAGAGACAAGTGTACTAAGTCAAAAAGCAAGCTCAGGGACCACTGCTTGGGTTGGAATGATTAATAATTGGGGCAAATTAGAAGCACATTCAGTGTAAAAAGGGCAGGGTTAGTGAGATGGAAATAAACCAAAAGGAACTCACCCAATATACTTTGCAGAGTTGGTGCAAGAGCCCTTGGGAATTTAGTCTAGAAAAATTCAGCCCTCAGAGATTGTGAGTGACCTTGGATTACCCTCTCTGGTATACCAAGATGGAGGAGGGATTAGGGATGGGTTGGATATTGTGGGGTCCTTACAGATATACAGACCTAATAATGGTGACAGATATTATTTACTTTTCACTAAATCATTTTCTAGAATATGGTTCTAAATCTGCTTGGCAGTTGTGAATTTAGTGAAGTCCAGCATGTTTATTTCCCATTCTGCCCCCAGATTTATGGATGTGGTCTCAAGCTAATTAAAGCATGACTTCCTCTTCAAGTCCATTGAAAAAGCCTGAGTCTTTCATGCCAAAGTTGTCCCTGACATAAGAAGTATATTTGCAAGTAAAAATATTGATGGTCAGGTTGATATTACTTCCTCTACTTTTTACTTTGGCTGTCCATTTCAGAATGCAAGCTCTGTACCACACATTAATTTCCTTCTATATTTCTCCTATTGACATTAAGCACCAAATCAGCCTGACTGGGGGGCATATTCTCCTCTCCAGTAATGCAAGACTGACAGTCCTTCAACAACTGAAGATTGGTGGTAACTCAACCTTGATGCTCCTGTGCTGTTATAGATCCCTTTGACAAAAAGTCACCACTTCTCAATAACACATCCCTTGCATTCTTTGGCATACCAAATTAATTTACAGAATACAAATATATTGTCTCTCCATTGCCAAAGAAAATCTTGACAGGAGGAGCTAAACTGTCATGAGAAATCCATTCTGCTGGCCACAGTGATGTTCCAGTTTTGTCACTAACTTGCTGTATGATAGTGACAAGAATATTTAATCTTTCTGGGCTTCAATTTTCTCATCAGTAAAAAGAGAAATTCCTCCCAATTCCAGCAGTATGTCATTTTCAAGGAAGTTTTATATACACATCTTAATCCTTTCTCCTTTCATCTTCCACATCCCTGAATTTGCTCTTTCCTTTCCCTAACTTTACTCTATCTTTGAATTTTTACACACTTTACAATGTCACAACTTTACAAACTGTATCCCATCTTAATAAGCATAAAAGATTACCTTACCATAGATTGTATAAACTATAGAAATTTAGATCAGGTCTTTCTGTTCCAGAATCCCTCTTTTACCTGATTTTTTAAAAAAACAAAACTAAAATCCCACCTTTACTAAGTCATCCCTTTGATTTTTATGTGCCTGGATAAGCAAGAGAAAAAGGTAAAAGTAAGAAAAGGCCCTGAGGTACAAATTTTGCAAATTAAACCACAGTCTATTTTGCACTCAACCAGAAATTCCAAAATGATAAATGACCGCTAGAAATGTTTTGCAAATAGCAGTTTTTCTAATGACTAAATAACCCTATGTTCCTGACCACAAGCTTCAAGTTCATTTATAGTGTCTGAAGTAGGGGAACAGTATGGGAAGAGACCTGGAGATGAGACAGAACAGGATGTCCTAGAAGAACTGAAATTATTTCAGGATGGCTGAAGCTCAGAGTATGAGATGCGAAGTGGTGAGAGATAATGTTAGAGGCATAAGCAGGAGCCAGATTTTTATAAGCTTTAAAAACCATCATAAGGGCCTGAGGGCATGGGAAGCTGCTAAGATATTTTAAGTGTGAGATTATCATGATCCTCTTTGAGTTTGGGAAGATCACTGTGATTTAAGTGTAGAGACTAGATTGGAGAGAGGGAACACTGTTGGTTAAGGAAACCTGTTAAGAGGTGATAGGAGTGGCCCAGGCAACAGTGGATGGTAGCCAAATCTATATAGTAATAGTGGGAAAGATGGGAGCCAGTTTGAGTGAAATGAGCAGGAAAAATTGATAGGTCTTTTTTACTACATTTTGGTTAGGGAAAGATAAAGAAAGAAGAATCAAGGAATTTGCCCAATTTTTTGACTTGGGTAGCTGGGTGAATGATGGTGCCATTTACTAAGATAAGGTACATAGCAGAAGGATTAACTATAGATGAAAGTTCATGGTCAGTTCAATTTGAGATACCCTTAAAGAGCAACTACTATTCCTTTGGCAAAGCTTACACTAGTTTAATAATGGTATTCTTTACAATGATCTTTCTTCCTGATTTGAGCATGGTTATGATTACTGATCCCCAGAAACTGAAGCACCACTACCACCGTCACTAGGACACAACTCTAACAGGCATCACGTACCTTATAGTCTTATTGCCACATATCCCTTTCTCTCTCAATTTAAAAAAAAAATAAATGGAACTCTGGACCATATGAAAATATCCCCATAGTGTTTCCCAAATTGTGGTGCTCTCTTCTTTATAGCCTTGAAGTGGAAGAGGTTAGACAAAACAAAATGTCCCTATCTGGATAGTGGAAGTGATGACCAATATTTTTGGTTTCTTATTTTTTTTAATTTGGGTCTTATTTGATAAAATTTATGATGCACAAACACAAACCAAGTATTGGACAGGATTTCTCCATTCTGATAGGCCAGATATAACTTAATTGGAAAATTTCTCTAATTTCTTTAAGTCAGACCACTCCAAGGCTGCATTTATGACAACCAGGTTTTAACTAATAATATTTGAGTTTTATATCTGGAAAAGTGATCAAAGTGCCAAGGAATAAACTGTGGAGTAGGGGGAGGTAAGGAAGCACATTATAATTGAATAAGCAGCTATGCTGTCACAAAGTCCAAAGTTTTCAGAAAGAAAACTAATTTTCCTTCTTAATTATTCAGTATTTGGACATAAAATCATTACTACTAAATCAAGAATAGAACTTGGAGATAATCTGGCACAATTTCTTCATTCTGTGAATAATGAAACTGAGGCCCAAAGAGGCTAAAAGTTTGTCCATGTCATACAGTTGACTAATGGCAGAGCTGTGCATAGAAGCCAGGTCTGCTAACTCCAGGCTGGTGCCATTACCACTAAGCTACATAACTTCTCCATGAACTAACATGTATACAATCTACAGAATCCATCAAAGAACAGAGAAGGCTGACAGTACATCTACCTAATTCCCTAATGTATGTGGGTCCCAAGTAATGCAACCATCCGTTTAACAATATAAAAATAGCAGGTCCTTCAACCGTGTGTCCAGCTGGCCCTGTCAGGATTAAGTATCCAAGTGTCCATATAATACAAAACATGGCATATTGTCAATTCACAGTCAAGATCTAGCAAAGTGGTTCTAAATTGGGGTGATAATGTCCCCAAGGGATATTTGGCAATGTTTGGAGACAGTCTGGGTTGTCATGACTGGGGGTTTGCTATCAGCATTTAGTAGGGAGAGACAAGGAATGGTTCTTAATATCCTTAAATACATATAAAAGCCTCCCACAAAGAGAACTATCTGACCAAATGTCAATAGTGCCGAGGTAAGAAACCTTGGTCCAAATTAATTATCAAAGCAGAAACTCAAAAATCCTCCATCACTTGGTAGAAGAAATGGTGTTAGTTAAAAAGAACGAAAAACGAACAGGTAAAAACCGCTATCTGGGAACAGATCAAATATGTTCCATGTTGTAAATACAACATACCAACAGAGGGCAGACTCTCAAGTCCAGGTAGAAGCTGGAGTCAGAGGGCCTAAGTTCATTCTCTCCTAGCTGTGTATTCTTGGGGAAGTTACTCTAATCTTCCTAAGCCTTGGTTTCCTTAAGTCCAAAATGAGGGTTAAAAAACAGTCCACTCTTCCCAAGATAGTTGCAAAGAGTAAATGAGATAACACATGTAAAGTGTTTCACACAGTGCCAGCATCTAGTGAATGCTTAATAAGTGGCTATTGTCATGAAATTCAGAGCTTGACATAATTATTTGATTAAGCCAATTCTCCCATTTTAACAAATGACAATACTAAGTCTCAGAGACATATAAATATAATACCCTATATTTTCTCTGCTATCCATGATATGAGATCTAGATGGTAGACATTCAATAAATATTATATGGATTTTATTTGTCACTAAATCCTCCACATCTCTGGAAAAGAAGGAAAAAAAATGTGAACACCTTTGACCCCTTTAACAAATGGCCAACTGAGGTCAAATATTAAATATCTCATTGAAGGCTACCTCTCAGCAAAGTAGGACCCTTATCCTCATTCTAACAGCTAAGAGCTCATTCTGCTAATGTATATCAGGACAAGTTTCAAATCATTTCTATTTCTTTCCTCAAGGCTTTGATCCTAATTTGATCATTTAGATCATATTTATATTCCCCTCAAAGGTAAAAGCTTCCAAATGAAAGATGATTGATCAATTGCTGGCAGCATAAATCATTCATAGGCATTAGCTCAGACAAGGCCCAGTTCATTTCACATCTCCTTGACAGTAAAATATATTGATCCACCAGCTCTAATAATCCTTGTAGCAAGCTGTCTAAATTGGTCAAGAACAATAAAAAATCAGCAGTTACAATGCTAATAAGGATTCTGGATTAGTGGTTTTTTGAAAGGAAATCTATGAAGCACTTGGAGGTCTTCAGGTAGAGCCCCTCTATCATGTGATGAATTCTGTGCAGTTCTCCAAACCCTGGGTGGGTCAGGGATCTATCTGACATGCACTTAGAGAAGTTGAGGGAGCTTGGATCAAGGAGTAAATTCTTCAGTCCTAAAGGAAGATAGTATGACTTCCCCTACCACTGCCTCTAATCCCCTGCCCCAACCCAGGTATACAGAGAAGAGTCAGAGTTGGTGGCTACAGAGACTAAGACTCAGGTCCCACATGTCTTCCCATTTAGGAAGGTAAAGCAAAGATCCAAAAGAGCCCTTTGAATAAGACATTGAGGAGGCTACACCATCACTGGGAGTCTGATCCCTACTGTGTTCCCATCCTCACTGAAGTGATGGATGATTCCCTTAATATTCTTGCAGAAACAAACACAACTCCAAAGTTGACATGTCACATATCTTGTTTTAAACAAGTATATTGATCCATTATAAATACCGTATCAAATAGATTCAGTGAGCCCAAAGCCATAATACAGGCTTCTTTCAGGAAGTCAAGACAGAAAACATACCTCTATAGTACTGTCCGACTTTCCTCTGAACTTCCACCAGGACTCTCTACTAGCAAACCCTAGAGAGCAAGGGAATCCAATGGTGCAGTTCATACCTGTCAGTTTCTTGGTGGCAGAGAGCAGCATGGGAAAGGATGGAGACCACATCTGGAGGGGAAGACAGAAGATAGCCAGCATTTACTTTGACCTGAATGTCCCTTGCCCTTTTCACAGAGAACTAAATAGTTAGGACCTGGATCTTTGGACTCTGAAAACCTAGGTGTTAAACCCAACTCTCTCACTGGCCATCTGTATGGTTCTAAGCAAATTACTTTACTTCTCCAAGCCTAAGTTCTCTCATCTAAAAATGGAAAAATAATATCAGCTAATTTTTATTGTATGCCCATTATATATCAGGCACTGTTCTGAGGGTTTTTAGATATTTAGAAATGAACTTAGTTAATCCTCACAGCAACACTGTTATCATTATTCCCATTTTACAGATGAGAAAACCAGGCACAGAAAGTTTAGGAAACATGCCCCACCTCACACAGCTAGTAAAAGACAAAACCACAATTCAAACTCATGGAGGTCAGCTCCAAAATCCATGCTTTTAAGTATTATTCCAGGTTTCATCTCAGTAATGCTAGTATACCTATCTCATGGGATTGTCTGAGTAATAAATAAAATAAATGCATAACAAGTACTTGGTGCTTTATAAGCAGGGAATTCTCAATAGATATTATCTATCATTAACTCCATCATTTTTTAATTTTCTAAGAATAATATTTTTTGTACTTAGACATAATGTAGGTTCAAAAAATAAAGGTACCAAAAATAAGGTTGCATTACCTTAAAGGGGAAAAAAGGCCTACTGGAAAAGAAGAATATGATGGTGATCCTTTGCCTAGGTAGAAACAACCTGGGACTTAATACTGACCTCAAGAGTCAGCTCAAGATTGCTTTCTCCTACTCTTCCCCCAGGCTAGGTCAGGAACAGGGGCAAGAGACTCACAGTCTCAGAGGGTTC
The DNA here is from genome assembly GCA_026826555.1 of Tolypeutes matacus. NCBI lineage: Eukaryota > Metazoa > Chordata > Mammalia > Cingulata > Chlamyphoridae > Tolypeutes > Tolypeutes matacus. The sequence goes on along the minus strand of JAKSZT010053784.1, from coordinate 5,556,545 downwards.
AGTAGAGGAAAACAATTATATCTCTCAACTTCCGGTAAACACAGTCCCTCTCTTTCCCACTGTCACTTAGAGTTCCCATCTTCTTCCTTGATTTGTTTTCAGTGGGATCTTTCTCCTATCACATTACCAAGGGAGTAAGACAAACCCAGGCTTACTCCTATTTAGAAGGGGGCACCCACCTTCTCCCCCTGCCTTTCTTCCCCTATAGTTAGGAGTAAACAATGCAGAATTTAAGGAAAAAGAGTTTAGGAGTTGCCTACTAAATGTTGCTTGACTACACATCTCAGAAGAGGAAAAGGAAATTCTTAGGACTTCCCAAGGTTCCAGTCCAGTTCCCCAGAACTTGGGACCAAAAGAAGACCTAGCAATGAAGATCTTTACATCCCTGTATCTTCTCGGCTTAATACCATCCTCAAATACTCATCAAGGTAAATGCTGCATACCAAGAATTTGGGATTATGGGGCCCTGTCTAATTATTTAATGCCATTATCAAAATGACTTAAAAGACACCAGCCTGAACCCAATTCTAAGTGCCCAAACACACTATCAACACGTTGAGTCCCTTCACTGCAAATGGAAGAATCACATTATTAATTTTGAGTCCTAATTTGGTCTGAAAGATCCATATTTATAATTAATTTTTAATTGAGCAAATATTCCTTGAGTGCTTCCCTATTTTTGACTAATATTTTGTATTCCTACAGGGTGGCTAATTTGAGAATGTAATTTAAAATTAGCACTTTATGAAGAAAGAGTCTGGATATTGGTATGAAAATCATAGGTGTTTGTCAGATAATATGTATTCTTGAGCCTATCCTTCTCACAATCAAGATCTAAGCAACGGCAAGCAAAAACTCAAGTGATTTGATTTACAATCTTATTGGTATTTCTTTTTTTCTAATTGCTGCCACATTGGTTTACTGTTTTGTTTTTTCTTTAAATTTCTTTTGCCAAAGAACATATTTAACTTCGCTGTGAAACACCTTTCACGAGTTCACTTTTGTGATATTTCATCCAACTGCAAACAAAAGAAAGCTTTCCATCAAGAAAGCCTCCGTTTTAATGACCTATTTAGTTTCATCTTTTCTCAGCTGAGCATCTACTCTTCTAAGAGTCTCACACATCCAGAGGTATCTTAAAAAATAATTTTAAACAACCAAGCACAAACAGCAGGAATGGCATGAGTTTCTGGAAGTCCCCCTGTGATGGTAAGTTTAACCTTTTCCTGGTCAAAATGAGAGGAGCTAACAGAGTAATGGGTAAGAGACTGGGACAGGGTGGCATCAGGGGCAACTCAGAGGACTTGAGGCAACTACAGTTTACCAACATGTATGGGACAACTTCATTTTGTAATACCGAAGATTGGCATGACCTACAACCCTTTATCCTCAGCCCAATCAGCGATATCTTCACCACCACCTACACTATTAGGCAGAGGCGAAAATGATGGCAAGTTAGAGCAAGTTGCTCAAATGATATTGAAATTAGTGAGACTGGGAAGCTGGGGATCGGTGGCTTCTTACTCCTGGTCTACTATTACAGTTCCAAGTTGTAGATTGAATGCTGATGTGCTTGAGTCCCTCAGCCATCCCCCCAGGTATATGTTTAGAAGGATTAAATCAGAAAGGGATACAGTCAGATCATAGACTAGATTTTTGCTTGGGTCAGTTAATATTAGTCAAGTGGTTTTCAACCTCAGAGGCAGCTGAAAATTTTCTAAGGAATTTCATTAAAATGCAAAACCCCAGACTCCTCTCCAAACTGACTAAAACTGAATCCTCAAGAGTATTACCAGGCAGTCATTCAGCCATTTAAAAACAAAACAAACTAGGAAAAAACACAAACAAACAGGTAAAAGCATATATAATTCTCAAGCACAGCCAGAGTTCTGTACACACCTCCACACTTCCCTACTTCATTAGTGTCATCATCCAGAGTTTGCAGATGTGGTGTGTCAAGAGTCAGGTGCAGGAACTCTCTGTAACACTGCCACACTGCACATCCTTATCCCCATCCTACCTACCCCAGCCCCATCAATGAGGCAAATTAGGAGGCAGCTAAGGCCATAGCAACAATTCAAGTAACAGGTATCTTTATTCACTTTTAATATTCCTGTTTCCTAATTCTATACTTATTTTATTTAACTTGTTCTCATTTTTATATAAGATGTATTGGCTGGATATCTAAATGTTCTCAGAACTGCAACTTAGACAGTGAGTCATGATTAAAGCTTTTCCAATGCAAAGCAAAGAGAAAAGGTGCACAGGACTTTATTACAATGCAGGCTTCAGCATATGCTCTGTATCACTGAGACATGTGAATTTTGTGTCTTTTAGGTTTGACTTTCTTGTCTAATTATTTGTTTGGTCCACCCAACTGCTTTGGATCTAGACAGGATGACAGTGTCATTTTTTTGGTATCCTAGTCATGTTTCACAGCCCTGAGTAGAACAGATGTTTGTGAGAACAAATAACGAGAATGGTCCACAGAGGGAAAATGAAGTGAAAGAACTGTCGCTAACCTTTCCCTTATGCATGTGAAATGTGGAGACAAGATAAGTATGTAAGTGCTGCTTTATTAAACTCAGGTAATTGAAGTTCACATTCTTACCTTGAAGGCTTATTGTTTCTCTCTGGCCTTGCGAATGTGCCTTTGTTAACACTCTGTTAGAATTTAAAACCTGAAAATTTTAATGGTTCACATGAATAAGTGAAGCAAATAAATTACAAAATTAAATGAATCATTCAGAACTTTTCATCTCTCCTTTGGCCTATTATATTTAATCTCCATTTGGATGTTTAACTGATAAATTCTGCAAAACTTGATAATAAAACCATTTAGCTATTTGTCAGCTAATTATCCATGATTTGATTCATCTTATACTTTTGGGAATCAAACATTTAAAACCTCCTTAAGAAACACCTGTTGGAAATTTGAATTCCAAACAAAAAAATGTAAAGGTTCCAAATATCTCATATTCTGGTATTTCAAAATACTCCAAGAGGATTAATAAAGTGCATTTCTGTGTTGAACAGTTAAGTTCCAAATGTGAAAAGTTCTAATTGTAGATATGTTAGTTGATATTTTATGACTATGTTAGCCTGCTAATTGTTTTCAAAAATGAAGAGTCAAGCAAAAATTTAGTCAACCTCTGTTTTGCATTAGCCCCCAAAATTTCCTTTTTCAAGACACTTATCTCATTCTATACCCATTTATGATGTTTCTCAATTAGTATAGAATAGCAGACATTCAGAAGATTCTGCTTTATATAGTCCAGGTCAAATCATATAATCCAGTTTGAATGAACTAAGCCAATGAAAGACAACTTAATTGAGTCAAATATTATTTTTTGTTATGTAAGAATGCAAAATAATCAATGGTTTTAATTTTTCACATTATAGCTTTTTTGAGGCTGTGTAGAAATTTAAAAGACTCTTACAGAAAACAAATAAAAAAGAAATATTCCTTTCTATCATGTTTAATTTGTTTGATTATACCCTTACTATGTTCCAAAAAATAATTTGAAGCAGCTTTACAAAACATATACAAAAGAAAGGAAAAGAAAATTACTTGAATGCAGTAATCAGGGAAAAAGAAAAAAAAAATCAAGAAAAGAGATAAAACCAAGAACTGAGGTTAGAATAGGAAATGCATTGGCTGTGAACTTTCTAGCAGTGAAAACAGCAAGGGGGAAAATATTAGTTATTTGACCCATATCCAAAGATAAAAACAAATTGGTTGTTCAAACAAACACAAGCATTCCTGAAACTAAGCCCTAAGAGGCATCATTCCCATGAATCCTCATGTAGAAGATGGCATGAATTGTAAATAGCAGCATTCTCAACAACATCCTGTAGGAAATACAAAAATGAGACACTCGGGACTGTTTCTAAACAATGTCTCTCAAGGCAGGACAACACAAACACAATACAAAAACAACAAAAGTCAGTTGAATGCACTTGGCCTGAGAGAGGGATGGTAAAATGGTATGATCCAAGCAAACAGCTCTCTATCTCTTGTCTGACTTAATCCATGAATACATTTTATAGGCTCTAGAAGAAGAGCTGGATTGTCTGTCCTTCAAGCAATGATCCATAATCTTTTGATAAATATTGAGTGATAGTGAATTCAAGTTTATATTTTTGACAAGTAAAAGTAGAAATAAAGGATTCAAAATTTCTCCATGTATCTTTATCTGGATTTCATTTAAAGTCCATATTTCGCTAAAATTTCTCTGGAGATGTCTCTTATCAAGGGTTAGCAGAGCAACGTCTTTGGGTGCACCCCTCCTCCCCACCCCACCCATTCCAGATGTGTGATAAGATATGGTCCTTAATTCTCGACCTCTTCCCTACATATTAGAAGCAAAGACAAGGCTTCATGAAACACTAACACAAAATGAACAAAGATCAGCCACCCCTGTCCACCCTCATTATTTTTATGGGGAATAAAAAAAAATATTAAAAATATTAAGAAATTAAGAAAGAAAAAACCATACATAGATTATAGAATGCCAGCCTGCAGCGTTCCTACCTCTCTGGGCTAGTTGGTACCAAATTAACCATGTGTCACATTACACAATGTTCTGGGACCAGATGGAAAATACACAGGTTGCTTTGCAAATCACTGGAAGCAATTTGAATTGGCTTGGTGTTCAATAAGCTCCTCAACATTTTTTCCTACCTACAAACACAGACCAAGATCAGCTCACTGGCTCCTAAAATAGGCCACTTTCATTTGTTATCCCTCGCCTCAAGCCCTAATTAGATCCTAATTTGACCCAACTGAAATGACCGAGCAGTTACGACTTCTGGAATGAGTCAGACCTTGACTGCCAATTTGGCTGAGTCAGCTCTTGTAAACCACATCCTTTTCACTAATATTTCCCTCTCTCCAAGCTCAGGACAACTGGACTCCACAACTTAAGACTTACTCTTTGAAAGGGGACCCAGACTGATACTAAAAATTTGTTTTTATGAAATCACTATCACTGTCCAGGAAGCAATCTGAAAAGAGCTGTAATTTCAGTGTGGTCCAAAAGTCAATATTTCCTAACCATAAGCTCAGTATTTTGAGAAAAAAGCTTAGTGCTTTAGCAGTCAGGGTTGTGGAAAGAAATAGAACTGCGATTTTGAAGATATATTAATAAAAGACTATTTACAAAGGTGAGACATGGATTAAGAGAACCAGTAAGGGACATCAAAGCACCTGAGACTACATCAGCAGGAAGCTGTTCCCACCCTCAGGCTCAAAGAGGCACAGGGAGAAAGTGTAATAAAGGCATGCCAGAACTGGTGGGAGTTGTACCTACAGAAGGAAAAAGCTACTGCCAGAACCACAATGCTGAGACAAAAGGGGAATGGGAAGACCTAGAAATACATGGCTCTCCTCCCATTAACTGAATACAACAACTAGAATTCAAGGCAAGAGAACCTTTTGGTGCAGCCTTTAGGAATAGTTCTGGGGCATAGCCCAGAGCAGAGAAAAAATTATTATAGGACTGTAGAGAATAACTAACCTAGTGACTTTGGGAAACAATGGCATTTCTGGTACTTCCAATGTAGGACTAAATGACATGTTGGAAGTCATGTGGATACAATTTGGGTGGGGTGGGAGGCACCCAGAAAACTGGCACTATGTAGAGGTGGGTCTCTCCATATAATAAACACATAATTTTTCTTGGTTTGATTCTCTCTCGGGGCAGAGAAAAGCTTCTACTCTGTGAAACAAATAGAATTTTTACTTCTGATTCTTAAACACATGCCAATTTCATTAACTTTTGCCTGGTCTATCTCTTTTCCAAAGGCAGACTTTTCATCTTTCTCCTAGAATGGCAGAGTATCATGTGGGAATATTGGCTGTATGGGGAATTGCATCCACAACTCCGTGCTTGTAGAAGAGAAACAGAGTAGACCATACTTAATCCAGCTGAATCCTCTCTGCTGCTTATTAAAGAACTCTGGTTTCAATTCCTTTATAACCAAGAGCTCATAGAGAACCTCATTTATTTAATAAGGGGGAGGAGAGAGGAGGGAGAGTGGAGAAAAGGAGTAAAGACAAACAAAAGAAGCTTGATGGAAGGATGCTAGCAAAAATTATTCATGGACATACTATCATTTTCACATATGAAATGTAATTTGCACATATTCAACAAGGAAACATATTGCAAGAAGTAATTTAAACTTAAGCTAAACAGCTGGTCCGAAACAAAAGCTAGCTTTCAAGAATTTTTTTATGTTAAATGTAAAGCTTGGAAGAATGCTTCCTAAAACACCCCCATAAGCACACACTGTTAGTGAAAATTATACCCTGCAATGGGTACAATGACACAACCTAGTGCACATTCACCCGATACTGCTCTATACAGAGAAAAAGGAAACTAAGGTCAACAACAATAATTTGAAGGTATTAAAGTTTCAGAATTATTCCAAAAATCATGGAATTCCCAGACTGAAATTCAGCCTGGGAGCTGGAATGTTCCTCACCCAGAAGGGTTATTAGATGAGAACACCTTATAGATTTAAATAAGCACCTCCTAACGATGGAAGGGCATGGGTGCATGTAATTCAGAAAACAAAAATCATGGTTATAAGAGATAAGATTAGAGATAAGGATTGTTCAGGGACATGTAAAGTGCATGATATATCACAATCCTTTATTTTCTTCAAAGGAATTAGAAGTAGTTCAAGTCACCACCCACTGAAATTGACAAGAAGACTGGTAATAATGAGTTTGGGCTTCCATCCCTCCTCTCTTGGATTGCAAAAAACAAAAGAACAAAACAAAATCCCTGTTCTTCCAGCCTTCCAGTTCTTGAGCAGGGAAGAGCTGTAGTCTGTAGCTCCACCATTACCATTTGCTCTTTGGGACCACATGGTGCCACTATGAAGCACTAGTCTCTCACCATCTGTCCAAGCTGTTGTGTTATGGCCCAACCCAACAAGCTTTATCAGCTGATAGGTGATCCTACGGCAGCTTTACTCTCTTTCCTGCCAAGGCTGGCCACCGTGAAGCCTTGCCTGTTCCTAAGCCCACAGCTCTGACCTCAAGCCATCCCCTCTGACTCCTGGCCCTCAGGGTTACAGCATCTTAGTGGGCTCAGGCCTCTACCACCCAGATGACCTACAACCCTTTTTCCTTCTCAGTCCTTGGGGATAAATCCCCAGGTGAAACATCTTTTCTCCTTTTAACGCCATAAACCTAGATTGGTTCATTGTTTTTCCTTTTTAGGAAAATTACACGCAATTGCTTTGTCTCTTTTTCTTTAAACACACAAGCCTTTTTAATTGCATTGTTCAGGGAAGTCCCAACCAGTGTGCCAGTGTCATCAAAGTGGAAGGCCCTCTGTGGGTAAAGAGGGATCAGACATTAGCAATCCATAGACTAGAGAACTTCCTGAGACAGAAAAAAAATCAATTTTCCTCCTTCTTGATGAAAGTGTTGCAAAGAAAAATCAAATAATTTCTTAGCAGGTCACCATGCCCATGGATCTCATTCATCTATTTATTCATTTATTCAAAAAATATTTATTGAACTCCAACTATGTTTCAGGCACTGAGATGGGCACTGGCGATAGAATGGTGAGAAAAAAATGTACTGTTCTCCCTTATGGAAATTGTAATCTAATAATCATCAACAACCAACAACAATCAGTAAACTACCATGATGCAGACATTAGACTCGTTCCTGCAGAAACAGGAAAAGCACAAACCACCAGCCTGTATTTGAAGAGTGTTTTAACATAGCTAAAACAGGATATATATATAGATAGATCATGCCCTATACAGAAAACAAAAGGTTCCATACACCATCCCAAGAGGGACTGAACAGACACCAGAGTTGGGGAAATCAGGGAAAAAACAAACAAACAAACCCTCAGGAAGAACCTAGAAATTTAAGTCAGAACCCGAGGAAGGTGAAGGACTTTGACAAATCAAAAAGAAAGAAGAGGAAATTCCCAACATGATTCCAAATCACAGTACAAAGTAGAAAACGCCTGAAAATTCAAATAATTTAAAGAACTTTTTAAGAAAAGTAAAAACACTTAGTTTTGTTTTAAAATGAATATTTGAAATGCACAGCCTATTTGAAATAAAAGCCTATCATTTCTTCCAGCTGTGTATTCAACTAGGCTGTAGCAGATAAACTCATGACCCATCAAACAATTCTTCAGTTTTCTTTTATCATGAAAAATGGTGTTTCTTTTGGCTGCTTCCTCCTCTAGTTTCCTTCATGGTGATGAAGTATGAGGTAGAGAAACTCCCCTTCCAGAAACAGACACTACATGTAATCCCATTGAAAGAGTAAATTGGCATGATCTTTCTGAAAGGTAATTTGGCAATAAGCATCAAAAGTCTAAACATGGGCAAACCGTCTGACCTGATGAATCTAATCTAGGAATGTATCTAGACAAATAATCAAGAATTAAATACTTTGGTAAAAAAAAAAAAAAGTTCATTGTAATGATATTTATCATAGTAAAGTAAAGAGAAGGCAACTTAAATAACTGAAGTTATAGAAACAGCTATATAAATTATAGTATAGGTGTATGGTCACATAATACATTGATATTGAAAAGAATGAATTTTCTTGATAATATTTAGGGTATATGAAAATGCTCACAACATATTAGGTGAAAAACAAAATCAAGCTACAAAATATGAATAGTATGATCTAAAGTATAGAAGTGTTATATGTGTGTAATATATACATAGAAAAAAAGATGTTAAAAATATTAGAACCTGTTATCTCTGGGTGGTAAAATTTAAGTGAAATATATTCCTTCCCTACACTTTCTTGTATTATTTCAATATCTCCACAATGAACATATATCTATATTCTCAGTTCTAAAGGGAATTTTCATATTTTTGAAGCAGGCCAAGGAGTAATTAATCCTATCAAAAACAGTATTTGGAAGTTCGTGGCCAGGTTTATCTTATGAATATTAACCACATATAGTAGCTCTCCTGCTTCGTTATTCCTTCACATGAGTGACATGGAAGGTGAGCACTGTGCCCTGAGCCTGCCAAAAATGAAAGCACTGGATCCCACCAGTAACATTTTTTTCTGACGTGCCCACTAAGCCTTAGTGAGCCACTAACCATCCATGCATTCAGGCAAGGAAGCCCATTTAGACTTTAAACACTCATTTTCTTTTTCGCTCTTTAAAATTATTTAATGATTATATAATTTATGCACATCAATGAAGAATATTGAAAAAATGCAGAAAATATTGAAAACAACAATGGATTAAAATGCATACACTAACAAGAGAAATACAAAACTTATATCCCCAAAACTACAAAACATCTTTGAAAGAAAATTTAAAAGACCTAAATAAATGAAAAGACATTCCATCCTCATGGATCAGAAGACTCAATATTGTCAAGATGACTATAGTCCCCAATGCCCGTCAAAATCTCATATATCTTCTTTGCAGAAATTGACAATCTGATCCAAAAATTCATACGGAAATTCACAGAACCTAGAATAGCCAAAACAATCTCGAAAAAGAAGAACAAAGTTGGCGGACTCACACTTCCCAATTTAAAAAATGACTACATAGTAGTAGCTATAGTAATCAAGGGAGCATAGACTTTTTACACTCATTTTTAAATCCTAAATTCTCTCTTCACTATTAAACAATGTGTTGGTTTCCAACCTCAGGAGCCCACACTCATCACCCAACAAAAGTCAGTTGGGTGGCTGACTCTCCTGCCATCTGCGACCCTGGGGCTCCAAGGCAGGTTCTCCAAACTGTCTCTACGGCCAGAGTGAGCCACATGGGAGCACAACCTACAGGGCTGACTCCAATAGCACAAGATCAAACTGAGAAGGGACACTTTGGATTTCTGGATGAGAATCAAGAAAGCTGGAAAGAGAATCATTCCCACACTTATAACAACAACAAGAAGGAAGTCAAATTGTAATTTATAATTTTTCTTGAATCAATAAGAGAGCTGAGGTTATAGGATAACCACATTAGCCTGAAATCTAACAGACAGGTGCCTGCCGGAAGAGATTAAACACAAGCACATGTCTACCTGGAGCAGATGCAACTGGTAACTGAAGTCAGAATAGTTGGCAAATTGGTGGAGACTAAGTGTGGTTAAGAGTGTGGGTCCCTGGAGGTACCATATTTTAGTCCCCAATGGGCACTCACAAATATGGTTAGCAAGGATACTGAGAAAACATCCATCATGGTATAGACCTGAAGGAGGTAAACAGGTCTATACCTCAGAAGCCACTGAGGTTGGGACACAAAGCTTCACCAGTCTCCTTTATCTCTACTATAGAACAAAAGCCTTAATCTGTGTGTATATGGAAGGGGTAGGATGGGAGCAACAGATACTATCAACATTTGTGAGAACCTACTGCAGCTAGAGAAAGGGAACAGAAGGAACATGTACTGGACACAAAATTAGAGCTTGAAAATAGCACTGAAATGGCCAAGCCCTCAAGGACATGGTGTTTGCCTAAGACAGAAGTTTAATTAGAATAACGGAGAATACCCTCCTCACCCTTACCAGTCTACCAAGTTTTGAGTAAAAAGTAACAGGGGAATGCTACTTTGAGAATTGCAAGAGAGTGTGCACAGAACAGCTCTGAGGCACAGCACAAATGGAAGACCCAAATCTGAGAGTGAAGCAGGCATTGTAAAAACCCATTGGCTAACTAGTTCCACCAGAAACACAGGGTATCCTTTGAAGTCTCTGGTGCACAGAGTAACTATAACAACAATAAACTTCAAACCCAGCCCAATTTGTGGCCAGATTGATTCAAATCCCCTAATCACAGACCTAGCAGAAGGAAAATCATGTCCTTTTCCAAGCATAGGAAAATATTAACCTTAATCACTACTGTCTTACACAAGATGACTAGCTTTCATCCAAAATTTATGAGACATATGAAAAGGCAAGGAAGAATATCACACTGACAAGACACAATGCCATCAACAGAATCAGACTCAGACATATATGCTGAATTATCAGATAGAAATTTGAAATAAGTCATATAAATAAGTTAAATACTGTAATAGAGGATTTCTCAAATTTGACAATATTGACATTTTGGACTGGATAATTCTCTGTTGTGGGGAGCTGTTCTTTGTATTGTAAGACTAGATACCAGGTGCATCTTACCCGAGTCATAGCAACTAAAATGACTCCAGACATTGCCAAATGTCCACTGGTAGGAGGATGGGAAGACAAAGTTCTCACTTCCAGTTGAGAACCAGTGTTCTAATGGAAAATGTGTACAACATGCAAAATCGAATGGGTAATTTCAGCAGATCAATGGAAACAATAAGAAATATTCAAATGGAAATGCAAGAAAAATGCAGTTATATAAATGAACATAAATGAAGAATGCAATCAGTAGGATGATCAGGAGACTCTACACAGGTAATGAAAGAATCTGTAAAATTTAAGGCAGGTAAAGAGAAATTAAATAACTGAAACACAAAGAAGAAAATGCAATTAAAAAAAAAAAAAAAAGAGATTCCAAGACTTGTATGACAGTATCAAATGTTCTAATATACCCACTTTTGGAACCCAACATAAAGAAGAAAGATAGTAAGGAAAAAGAAATTTTTGATGAATTAATGGACAGGAGTATTTCAAGATTAATGGCAGACATCAAATTCACACAGATCCAAGAAATTATAAAAACATCACGCAGGAAATAAATACAGAAAAAGGAAGAGGAGAAAGAAAGAGGAAGAGGAGGGGGAGGAGAGCAGGAACACAAGGATAAGGATGAGGTGTATGAAGGAGGAGGAGAAGGAGTCACTGCTGTCATCATCCTCAGGAAAACTCTACTGTGGATTTTATTCCTCCTTATTTCCTCTGGGAAGAACACCCCTTTCTCTATAATATTTTCAATGTCCCATTTGCAACAGGTTGGTTTCCCATTATCTCATTTGGTTTTTCAGGTCACTTCTTTGAAGTGTATTAAGTATTACTGATGCTTTACTGACTGGTCTCACAGTCACTATTCTGGCAAGACTTTCTTTACCCTATATCTAGCATGGGCCAGCAGCTTTGTCGCTGTCCTCCGGGTCACCAACCTCTTCACATAATCCCCCTTACATGAAATACCTTTACTAAAATGCTACTTGTTCCTCATTTTTCCCCAGTCAAAAACCCACAATAATCTCCTGTCACCTACCACATTACATGTGAATTCTTCTTCCTAGCTTGCTGTAGATCTAACCTTATATCTTTCTTCTTTCTAATATGAAAGCAAATTCTAATTATACAAACTGCTTTACTTTCCTAGTCATAAGCCATTAATCTTTGCATCCAAGCAACTTCCTTTTCTTATTCACTGATTTCAATTCTACAGCCTTTTAAGGCCAAGCTCTTCTGACTTCATTTAAGAAAGCAGAATGAGCTGATTGCCCAGATCCCTTTAAATTCTATTGATTTCCTGCTGCAAATTGTATCACCCACACCACTTACACTGGATTATTTTCATTTCAATCCATCTAATTGTTTCCTGTGTATATTCTTGTCTCCACAAGAATATATTAAGCAAATTTTTAATGGATTATAGCTGCTTATAAAATGCATCTCATGTGGCAAAAAATATTTGCTTCAGACTCTCAAAAGCTATAACAAAAGCAATATACTTTTTATAGAAATAAAGTAATTTCTACCACCATTTAATTTTTTTATTATTTTTCTATCACACAAATTATGACAATTTATGGACGAGAATATTTTTTTAAAAAAAGAAAGAAAAACAAAACCATCCTTAGTCTCAACACAGAGAGATACTTGTTAACATGTGGGCATCTAGTCAAGACTTTTTCTTTTTCATACACACAAATAGTTCTTCATATACAAATACTTTGTAACTTGCTTTTCTCATTAATAATGTATTACTAACATAGTTCAAAACAACATAAATGTGCTTATACATAACATTTTTACAAAGTCTATATAGTATTCCATTGTATGGATTTCCATAGTGAACTTACCCAAATCCCTAGCCCCTGTCTAGTTTTTCAATATTATTAATAATGCTGTAATGAACAGCTCTGCTAATGCACTGTTGACCAGTGGTCTGATTATTTACATAGAATACTCTTCCAAAAATGAATTACCAAACCAAGATAACACACATTTAAAGGTTCAGGGTATATGGCATCAATTTTACCTCAGGAAAATTTATAACAATTACGTTTTTAAAGCTGTTTGAAGTATGAGTGTTCCTTGTCCTCACACCTTCACTAATAATGATTTTTTTTTCTTAAATCTCATTCACATTTTGTGTCATGGTTTTATCCACTGGTGTGTTTTTTCAAAATCAATTTCAAGGTTAAGATTTACCCTATTCACCGCACATTTGCCACCAAGTTTTCAGCTCGGATTGGGGGGATTTTTAAAGAGATGCTGGTTCAGGTGTGTTTTTCACAGATCCCTGCTCTCCATCTCCACTGCTACTTCCCTATTCCAAGCCATCTGGGAAAATCCTAAAAACACCTTCTAAGGGGGCTCTCTCTCTAGTCCTACCTACCTTAAATGGTCCATCCACTGCACAGCTGCTACAGAAATCCTTCTAAAATATATGACATACATCAGGTCCTATCATTGTCATGCTCCAACCTTCAGAAGCTTCCCATTTTGACAAGAAAAAACAATTAAAGATCCTTACTAGGACTCAGAAGATTCTACTTGACCTTGTCCCCTGGTTCATGACCCAGGGATGAATCCATATTTTTGAGGAACCTAAAGTTTATGCAATTTACCATTGTGGTAAAGCCTTAGTCTCATACCCTGCAACTCTCAACCTCATTTACTCCACTTCAGTCATGCTGACTTCTTTGATTTTTCCAAGCCTTTGTACTCATTATTCCTCTACCTGGAATGTCGTTTCTGCAAATTTTCCTATGGCTGATTCCTTCCCATCATTCAGATCTCAACTCTAAAGTCATCTCTTCATAGATGTCTTTCCTGGCAGGCAATAAAAATAAAAAATAATTTAAAAAAACAACAATGCCTCTTTACCACCTCCGCAAAGCCCCATAGGAATCTTCTTTATTGCAATATCCTATTTTGCATTCATAGCCCTGTATCAGTATTGGAAGCATCTTATTTATTCATTAATTTGTGGATTGTGTCTTCTCCCACTAGAATCCCATGAGAACAAAGACTGTGCCAATATTGTCCAATACCATTGTGATCTCTGGTGCTTTGAACAGTGTTGGACACATATTAGGTGCTCAGTAAATATTTCTAAGTGAGTGAAAGGGTGAATGAATGAATGATATATTCCAGGCAGGCAAACATCTTTCAAAAATTCCTCAAATTATCTAACCTGTTAATGGCAGCTTTGCCTCTCTGCCCCCACTGATGTGATCTTTGTGGGTACTTTTTTCCATTTTTCTATTTCTTATTTGTTGGGTTAGGAATTTGGAAAGGATGAGAATTAAATGCATGAACTCAAATGACCATATGCAACTAGAAGAATCTTATACAATTTTAAAGTTTTCAATTTTTAACTTTAGCAAATTAGGCTGTAAGCATGATATAAACAATATATAAACAACTTTTAACAACAGTTTATTAGGGTGCAGAGGACAGCCAGGCCAGTTACACTTCAACAAAATTAACATCCATCATTATATAGTACTGGTCCAATCATCCTTTAAAACTTGCCCTAGGGAGTAGGTGTAGCTCAGTAATTGGGCGCCTGCTTCCCATATACAAAGTCCCGGGTTCAACCCCTGGTACCTCCTAAAAAAAAGTAGCCCTAAATTTCTCTCAGAGAACATAGTTTTGTCAAATAATCTGCATTTCCAAAGACATTCTTATTATAATATTGACAGATTAAAGAAATTGCTCCATCTATGTTAGTTCACATCTCTGTAAACAGTGCTTAAAGACACATTTATCAAAGATTTAGGACAACAGGAGATTAAAACATTGCACTTGTCAAAATTATCACCAACCTATCTTCCAGCTCCTTGTTAATATTTCCTTTTTGCCCTTGAGTTATTGCATGGACCAATCATTTCCTTCATTCCACACCCACAGGGTTATGGTTTATCTTTCACAAATCCAGATTTGAACACTTCTTTACCCTGCTATGAATGTGGCTTCTGAAATGCATATAGCTATCTCTTTCCTGACACTGAGCAGCGAATGTTCTGCCATTGATAGAGCTTTTGTTCTGGTTGCCAGCCTTTTCATCTCTGGCAGTCATTTCCTAACTGTCACAAGTCCTGAAACTGAAGCATTTGTATAATGCAGACATCCTAAATATTGATCTCTCTGTTTTTACATTCATTTTCAGTTAGTTTTATTTATGATGAGTTCAAACTTGTCTCTATAACAAATGTTCCACAACAATGTAAGGTTTTGGTGGAGGGATGATGTGTGAGAATTCTGTACATTATGCATGATTGTTTGGTAAGCTCACAACTTCTCTAATGAAAAAAAATCTCTTAGTCCAGGGTATCCCCTGAAGGAAACATGCTCCCTTTAGCCCAGGGAATGCCAAGCCACTCAGTAAATTAGGAAATATCATTGTTTTTCTTCCCTATCCCTTCTGCACTGGGTCCCATGAGGTTCCCTAAGATAAGCAGGACACGAAGAGTAAAGTTTTATTGGCCTTTTCTCATTCTTTCCCAAAGGGCAGAAAATAGCCCCAAATGTTATGTTTCCTCTGTAAAGTCTCAGACCTATAAATTCACCAGATCTTCATATCTGATGAAGTCCAAGAAACACTATCAGATGTTTTAACCCCTTTGATCCCCGGTATTCTGTGTTTTAGAATCAGCCATGGAGTTTCGTTTATTAAATTATTGATAGCAATTTCTTAGCCCTAACCCTAATACAATCAATCAGAATCTCCAGGTGGGGCTACAGTCATCCATATGTTTAAAAGGTCGACTTTTAAATTGAAGGTGCAGCCAGAATTGAGAACAACTGTTAGAATATAAGTGCTTATTTACAATTCTTCCATCTTCAATGCACTTCTTTAGTGGATAATGTGGGGAATTTTGATTATGGCGCACCTCCCAGACATTCAACTAAGTAAACATCTTTGAAACTTTGCTGTGGGGTTGTTTCACCCCGACTTCCCTTATTCTCTTATCCTTCCCTCAGCTTTCTTCCCACCTACGACAAAACTAAAAATTCCTAGGAATTTCTTTTTTATATTTGTTAAGTCATCACTGACAGTCCTTCTTCTCCATTGCTGGTCTACTTTCATCTCCCCAGGAGTCCTCCAGAATTTACCTCAATTAAAAATTTTAGTAATAAAACTTCAGTAAACATGTATGAAGCCCCTGTGCCTCTCTGGTGTACCCACATTGCTAGATATCTGAAAAATACAGAGTAAATATATTGAGATCAAATCCTTAGTCCAATCTGGTAGACCGTAAAATTTCAGGGAACCTTTGATTGACAGATTGGCAAATTGATAAAGTCATCTGGACAGCTTTGTAACTTTTCCCTACACATTCTCTTTCAGAAGTTTGTACAAGTTATTTGAAGACATTTAAATAGAATTTATTCAGAATGATCAATATTTAAAGAAAAATATTTTAGACTGTGACTCTATTTCATTTAAACTTAATTACCTCAACTATTAAAAAGAAGATATTATTTCATAATGTCAACTGTCTCCAGATTGGAGCTTGAAGATCCTGGCCAAAATAACCCAGTAGGAGCAACTTTTTGGATGGAAATGCAATGGATTTCTCCTCTAGGCTAAATACTCTGAAAATCACTGACACCATTATCCAAGGTCAATGCCACGGTTATTAGGCATCAATGCTATTCCATTTCTCATTTAAATCTGTACTCTGACCAATGGCATTCTGTTGTAAACTCATTTATTATTCAACAGTGAAAAAAGGATTCATGACAGAACTTGCAGAGGAAGAACATGGAAGGCCATATGCTGAGATATCTCAGATTCAGCATGTCTACAATAGCAGAATTTATAGTATCAATATGAAGTTTACTTCCCTTGAATCTATGATTAATGCTAAATGTGAATTCCAAGGTAACATATGTGGATTTAATTCAACATCAGTGAAGAAATATATTTTAAATGACATGATGATCTGAAAGTATCCAGTATTTAATAATAAATAGAATGGTGACCTTATTCCCCTTGGATTTTTCATATTACTCAGGAGAAAGGAAATTAGGATGGAAGAGGAGTGTATTAGTCAGACAAAGGACTGCTGATGTAAAATACCAGAAATCTGATGGATTTTATAAAGGGTATTTATTTGGAGTATAAGCTTACAGTTACCAGGCCATAAAGCATAAGTTACTACCCTCACCAAAGTCTGTTGCCATGTGTTGGAGCAAGATGGCTGCTAGCATCTGCAAGGGTTCAGCCTCCCTCTTCCTCTTAAGGGTCCATGGTCCCAGCTTATTCCAATATCAGCTGTAGGCTGGGATAAGTCTCATCTCTCTCCTGGGACTCATTCCTCTCTGGGGTCAGCTGCTCTGTTCTTTCCACAAGGTCAGCTGTAGAGTACCAGGTTCTCTCTCTCTTCCCAGGGCCTCTGCCTGCCATTGTCTCTATTCCTCTGTGTTCTACTCCTGTGTGTTTACTTCCTGGGGCTCCAGCATCCAAAATCTCCAATTAACCAATGTGGCAGGGACTCAACATCCTACGGACATGGCCCGATCAAAGCCTTAATCATTATTTAATCAAGTAAAAGTGAAACCTCTGAATTTAATACAATCAAATATGCCCAGAGGAACAGACCAGTTTACAAACACAATCCAATATCTATTTTTTGGAATTCATAAACAATGCCAAACTGTTACAAGGAGAAAAGATAAAGTAGATCATTTTGCATATCAGCAGCTTGGGAGCATAAAAACTCACCCTCTTAATTCAGCTCCTATCATTATTTTGGAATTCTGTCTCAAGGGCTCTGTGGACAAGGAACTGGGATCACAAAGAGCCATGTAACCTTAGGATAATAGGATAACTCCTTAAATTCTCTGTGTCTGTCTTGAAACTGTAAAAAATCATATTTATCTATAAATATGTACATAAAGACATATGATATCTTGTCATAGTGTGTTGTATCAGTGATTAGAGACCCACACAATAAATAAGAAATATCAAACTCCCATCCTGGGGAGTCCTGCTATATTCTCAATTAGAGGGACAAGAATCCCTCAAGAACATAGGCAGTGCTTAATAAAAGAAAACAGACTAATATGTCAAGCCCTCAATATTATTGCAAGTAATGATTAATCTTATTCTTCAAAAATTGAAACTTAGTGGTTAGCATAGGTTTTTGAGGGGAGGGGGAGGGATGTATAGAATAGATGGAACATAGGGCATTTTTAGGGCATTGGAATTGTTCAGCATGATCTTGCAATAATGGATACAGGCCACTTCAAATTTTGTCAAAACCTATAAAAGTGTATGATCCAAAATATAAACCATAATGTAAACCATTGACCATGGTTAGTAACAATTCTTCAATATTTGTACATCAATTGTAACAAATGTACCATCTGCATGTAAAATGATACTAATAGGGGAGAGAGGAAAAGGGAGAGGCATTGGGTATATGGGAATCCCGTATATTCTCTATGTGACTTTTCTGTATCCTAAAGATTCTTTGAAGATAAAAAAAAAAATAAGACACTGGGGGAATATATAGAAGAAAATGTTACTGTACAAACAAGACAACAGATCTTACAGAGATGAAAGACAGAATGCCTAAAAACATTTTTTAATTATTTCAATTTTTAAAAAACTTTGTATTTTATTTGGTTATTTTTTAAAGTATTATTTCACTTTCTTATTTAATTTTATTTGGTTATATTGTTTTCTTCATTTGTGGAGAGGTTTTGAATCACAAAAGGGTCACAACTGTGGCAGGGGTGGATCACTGGTGCGGGGTGTCAGTGATAAGGGGATGCATGGGAAGGGGTTCACCTGGAGCATGCTTCTAAGGCATATGAATATGTTCAAGTATTCATGGGCATTGTCTCAGTGGGTGGAGATCCACACAATAACAGAAAGAATATCGAATTCCTATCCTGGGGAGTTCTGTAACAATCTCTAATAAGACAGCAAGAATCCCCTGAGTGCAAGGGCAGTAATTCATGAAGGAAGACAGACCATTATGGTAGGCCCTTCACATTGATGATTGTACTTATGAACCTTTTTTTGTGAAATTGAAAATTAGCCTAATATTATATACTGCCTCAGAGTTGCCTCCTGAAAGACTCCTTGTTGCTCAAATATGGCCTCTCTATAAACCAAACTCAGCATATAAATGTACTACCTTCCCCTCTAAGTGGGACATGGTTCCCAGGGATAAGTTTCCCTGGTACCAAGGGATTATAACAAATCACCAACTAGCAATGCATCTGGAAAAAGACCTTCACCAAAAGGGGAAAATTGTAAATATAAATGAGTTTTTATGGCTAAGAGATTTCAAAGTGAGTCAGGAGGTCATTCCAGAGGTTATGTTTATGCAAGTCTCAGTAGGATCTCATTGACTGACACAATAAATAGTGCCTCAAATAGCAGGGCTCCTGAGGGCTCTGGAGACATCCAGAAACTATAAGCATGGCAGACAGCTCAGGAATTTAGCACCTTGTCGGTGGGCCTTACCTTGGAATTTATGCTCCCCCATGTAACAGTGTTAGACTCATTTATAGGTTCTCTACACATGGCTTTTCTGTCCCTTTTATTTGAACCAATAATTAGCACTCTACTTGATAAATATATGTCCAAGACACTTAAATCTTTGGTCCATCCATGTGCCGGTTGAGCCCTGAATTTCAGCAGAGTTGTAACACCTACTCTCCGGTTCAGTGGACTCACACAGGACAACTAACAAGTACATGATGATGGACAATGCCCATCACAAGGAACAGAGAGTGCCAATTACAAGCAAGATAGTCCCATCCATCTGCCCCATGGGATCTAAGCTCCCTCTCACTTAGAAGCAGAGTGAGCAACACCATCCCAAAATCCTCAAGATTGGAGAATAAACAATGGACTAAAGTAGACTTATTATCATTCCACTATAGACTTATTATTATTCTAGCAATAGAAGAACTCTTATTATTGATATAAAGGCAGTGCCCCCTAGAGGTTCTGAGTGATGGGAAAGGAAAGAATAAGTATAATATGGGGGCATTTTTGGACATTGGAATTGTCCTGCATGACATTGCACTGATGGATACAGGCCATTGTATATTTTGTCATAACCTACAAAATTGTGCAGGGCAGAGTGTAAACAATAATGTAAACTGTAGTCCATGGTTAGTAGCAATGCTTCAAAATGTGTTCATCAATTGTAACAAACGTACCACACTAATGAAGGATGTTGTTAATGTGGGAAAGTGTGGGAGTGGGAAGGGGTGGGGCATATGGGAATCCCTTATATTTTTTAATGTAACGTTTATGTAATCTAAAGCTTCTTTAAAAATAAAAAATTTAATTTAAAAAAAATGAAGAAAAAAAGAGCATATTTATCTTGAAACTCCCCATTACTACATCCTAGGGATGATATAGGAATTATATGGTATTCTATGTGTAAAAATTGAGAACCACTATGGACATGTGGATAACCTGTGGACATAGAAACTAACTTGTCAAAAGTATATCATGCTTTATACAAATACACTTAAATATATTAAACAATAAATCATATGTGTATGTATATGTAAATGATCATGAAAAGAAATCCGTGATCAGACTGCCAAACCTCTAATTTGCACATATGATGGTATTAAAGTATGATTAAAAGGGATAGAGAGGGGAGCAGATGTGACTCAAGCAATTGGGCACCAGCCTCCCACATGGGAGGGCCTGGGTTTGGTTCCCAGTGCCTCCTAAAGAAGACAAGCCAACAATAAGCAAACAGACAAGGGAGACATCTGCAGGGTGAGGGTGGCGGGGGGAGAGAATTTTTTTTAAAAAGGGATAGAGGCATAGTAAACCAAACATCATAAAAAGTTACACATCAAAAACCACCAAGATAAGAGCACAATATTAGAAATTCACACCAATTTGACATTTGAACATGACCAAATAGTCTATTATCAAAACATAAATGCAAAATAAGAACCAGATAATTAGGTTAATTTTACATTAATGTTTTTCCTAAATTAGCAATCAGATGACACCAATCAAGTATGTGCTTGAGATGATCAAGGTTTAACTATTTAACAATGAAGAATGAGAACAATGACCTAGACTCTTAGTATTTTGTGAATTTCACAGTCAGCTATTGAAGTCCCTTTATTTAATGATCCTTTGTCAGGATTCAAATACAGCAAAAGAAGAAAATATCAGTTCCTTGCCTTTTATAGTTATTGTTGTTGTTTTGGCAGTTCAAGTACACTAGCCATCTGGTTCCTCTTAAAAGGAACTTAGAGTAGTAACAGTATAGTCCACTTGAAAACCATTACGAACTGAAAACAATGACAAGTGCTACCCACTAGAACCAAATATTACCTGGCATTGCACTTCAGGTTCAAGCAAAGCAGAGGAGGAGGAAGAAATATTATGCTAATTTTCTAGTTATTTCACCAGTTACCAAAGCTACTTTTATTCTTATGCATTATCTTGTTTCTTTCAAATAAAAGATGTATTATGTTAACAATGTTAGTTCGTAAATGCCCTCTTACTGCTCCCCCAGACTTTCGAAAAAAACATTGGTAATGGCTAAGTCTGACTTCTGCTTAACGCTGTCTTCTTTTTCGTTATTATAAAAAGGGTAGAGTTCATGGGGAGCGGCGGGAGGTGACATCGGTTTAGGTGGGCACTCACCATTTCTCTCACGTAAGATGGCTGACTGGGGACGGGATCCTGCCCAGGTGGTCTCTTCTGGGAGCCTGCAGAGCCAGAACCTTGGGGACATCGATCTGGAGGGGGCTGGACAGCGAGGTGGACTGCTCAATATGAAATCGTAAGATTTTTCCCCAGCTAGAAATCTTGGACACAGACGGCTAAGCCCTACACTTCCAGCACTCTCTGAGAGTGGGAGCGTCCTGGCAAAGGGTGAGAGGGTTTTTTTCTGTCAGTTTGGCTGCCTGGACCCCCTTGCAGCTTTTGTGAAACAAACAAGCTGGCTAGAAGTGGTGCTGGGCTGAGGGAAGAGGAGAATCTGCTGAGGAAGCCTGATTTACCTGACAGCTGTGGGACACAGAGGCTTGGCTCAGGAGGGGGCGGAGCCAGCCAATTTTATAGTTCCACGCTGAGTGTCAGAGTCTCAGCTCCCTTGGGAGGGCCAGGCAGTGGGAAGTGTTTGATAAGTTTCCACGAGCTTATTTAGGGTCTCCTGGGTGGAGGGGGTAGTCCAGAAGAGGCCTTCTTTTGGGTCCCTTATTTCTTCAAAAAATAAATTTTTTAACTTAATTTAATCACTACAATCTGACTCAAAACCTGCAGAAAGAAGGCTGCAGGGTAATTGATTGATGAACGCAGGCTGAGAGGCTCCATGAGGGTCCAAGAAGGAACGCTGTTCTTCCTTAGCTTTATTTGACTGCATGCTTGTGTGTTTGTTTGGTTTTTCTTTGTTTGTTTGTTTCTTGCTTTTCTTTCCTCTTTTCTCCCCGCCCCCCACCCTTTTTTTTTTAATTAGGTGCTGCTACCTTGTTTCTTCTTTGCTGTGCTTCTTCTTCCTTGATTTTCCATTCTCTGTGTATATT
This sequence comes from Tolypeutes matacus, assembly GCA_026826555.1. Classification (NCBI taxonomy): domain Eukaryota; kingdom Metazoa; phylum Chordata; class Mammalia; order Cingulata; family Chlamyphoridae; genus Tolypeutes; species Tolypeutes matacus. Next base: position 5,533,877 of record JAKSZT010053784.1, on the reverse strand, counting down.
GATTTTGTCTAACAACACTATCTCTTTTCCTTCCTTCATCTTTCCACCTTCTGCTTTCCTTTGTGGCTCTTATATTCCACCTTTTTTCATTAGTCCCCAACTTCATGGTTGTCAATTTCTATCTTGTCTATTCTGTTTTCTTTTTTTAAAATATATTATTATTAACTTTTTTCTTTCAGCCCTTTCTTTACTCTTTCCCTCTCTTCTCACCATTCTTGCCTTTTAAATCATTCTATATATTTTTCTCTATTTGGTTTCCCATTCCATTATAAGTACTCCACTTCCCCCCCCCATTATCTACACTGCCTACATGAGTTAAATATTCATTTCACTAAATCTGATACAGCCACTCCTCTAACTTTTATCAAAATTACTATTATCGTTTTTCCATTCTTACCTCTTTTGATTCCTCTGGTCCTGATCTTTTTCCTTCAAGGGAACATAGAAAAAAGCAAGGAAATACAAGAAGAACAAAGTGTCAAAGAGAAAACTTAACACACACACAGAACCACCAGCTAAATAAAACTCTAGAGCAGAGAGAGAAGCCAAGTAACTGAATAAATCCATCAAGATAAAATGATGACCAGAGGACAACAAAAAATTACAAACCTTACTGAGAAACAGGTAGACATAGACCATTCCAATGATCAAACTAAAGACCAGAAAGAGATGCAGAATATCGAACAACTAATCAAAGCTGTCCAAACAAATATCATGGACCAATTTAATGAAGTGAAGGAAGAGATTAAGGATATTAAGAAGACACTGGGAGAACATACTGGAGAAATTGTAAATTTACACAAAAAGATAACGGATATGATGGTGATCAAAGGCACAATCCAAGAAATCAAAAAGACACTGGATTCACATAACAGCAGATTTGAACAGGCAGAAGAAAGAATTAGTGATGTGGAAGACAGTACAGCTGAAACCAAACAGATAGATAAAAAGATAGAAAAAATCCAGCAGGGATTTAGGGATTTAACTGACAACACAAAACACACAAACATACGAATTATAGTCATCCCAGAAGGAGAAGAGAAGGGAAAAGGAACAGAAGGAGTGTTGAAGGAAATAATGGCTGAAAATTTCCCAACCCTATTGAGGGAGATGGATGTACATGTCCAGGAAGCACAGCACACACCAAATAGTATAAATCCCAACAGGCCTACTCCAAGACATATACTTGTCAAAATGTCCAATGCTCAAGACAAAGAGAAAATACTCAAAGCAGCAAGAGAAAAGAGAACCATCACATACAAGGGAAGCACAATAAGATTAAGTGCTGATTTCTCATCTGAAACCATGGAGGCTAGAAGACAGTGGTATGACATACTCAAGGTACTAAAAGGAAAAACTTCCAGCTATGAATTCTCTATCCAGCAAAGCTGGAATTTAAAAATGATGGAGAGTTCAAAATATTCACAGATAAACAGAAATTGAGAATATGCCAATAAGAAACCTGCACTTCAAGAAATACTAAAGGAAGTTCTACAGGTTGAAAGGAAAAATAACAGGAGAGAGAGAGTTGGAGGAGAGTGTAAGAACAACTAAAAAGACAAAAAGGGAAATAAAAACAACATATGACATACATAAACCCAAAGAAAATATGGCTGATGTAAGAAATTCTTTGAGAGTAAAAACACTGAATGTTACTGGATTAAATTCACCAGTCAAGAGACACAGATTGGCAGAATGGATAAGGAAATATGACCCATCTATATGTTGTCTACAAGAAACCCACCTTAGACACAGGGATTCAAGAAGGCTGAAAGTGAATGGCTGGAAAAGATGGGCACTATATATTAGTAAAAGGGGTAATCTTCTAAGAAGAGAGAATAATCATAAATATTTATGCACCAAATCAGGGTGCCTCAAAATACATGAGGCAAACACTGGAAAAACTAAGTGGAGAAATAAATGCCTCTACACTTATAGTGGGGGACTTTTAATACACCATTATCACCAGAGACCATAGTCTTTGGGCTGCCCATGTGCCAGCTGGCCCTGGAATCTCGGTGGAGCTGCAACTCTTACCCTACAGCTCAATGGACTCACCCTGGACACCTGGTGGGGAGATGATGATGGACAACAGCCATCCCAGGGAATGGAGAGAGTCTGCAGCTGTGGGCAGAATAATCCCATCCATCTTATCCATGAGATATAAGCCCACTCTCACTTGGAGGCGGAGTGGACATCACCATCTCAGATTCCTCAGGGTTGGGGGAAGAGTTATGGACTAGAGTGGACTTACTGGTATTCTGTTATAGACATATTGTGATTCACGCAGTGGAAGTAATTACAACATTAATGTGGAGCCAGTAGCCACTGGACACTTTAGAGGCAGGGAGAGGAAAAAACAGTTGTAATACAGGGGCTTTTTTGGGACTTGGGAATTATCCTAGGTGACATTGCAATGACAGATATAGGCCATTTTATATCATTATATAACCTGCAGAACTGTGTGTGAGATAGTGTGCGCTACAATGTGAACTATGGTCCATGCTTAGTGGCAACACCCCAAGATGTGTATATCTATTGCAGGTGATATGCCACGCTAATAAAGGATGTTTTATGTGGGAGTTTGCGGGAGGAGTGGGAGGTGGGGCATATGGGAATCCCTACAATTTTTGTGTAATATTTATGTAATCTAAGTATCTTTTAAAAAATAAAAAAATAAAATTATTATTAAAAAAAAAAGAAAAAAGATTTTAAAAAGGGTATTACCACTGACACTAATATTAGACATAATTTTCCTCCCTGCCCTGCAATTACAAACCAATCAATTACCCAATCACAGGCACTACTTTGAGTAAAGATTAAATAGCACGTGTTAAGTAGTTACTATACAGCAGACTATTTGCTAAATACCTTCAGATATTACCTCGTTTAATCTTTGCATCCCGTCAGGAGGACTTGGTCATACTGTGAGCAGTACGCTTGAATATGGGGATCTCCTTCCCAGAGTGTATTAATTTAACAGTGGTACTTAAGACAGAATGAAAAAGGAAGATTTGGGGAAGAAGAGGAGGCAAGGAAGACAATTTAGGAAGTTGTAAAAACCATGAAATCACCGAGGCATGAACTAAAACACAGAGTAAAAAATTGGGGCAATAAAAAAATGGGAAGGGTATGCATGTGAAACATAAAATGGAGGAATAAGATTCAGTAATGGGGGAAAGTGGGGCCAAATCATGAATAAAATAAGAGTCAGCCATTCGCATGGATCCAATTTACTGTAAAGCCTGACAGATGTCTAACATCAGCCGGAAATTCAGAGCAACATGACAATTCAAATATCCCTCTGTTATAAAAAGTCGCTAGAACAATTTAAGTCTATTCTAGATTTTATTTATCCTCCTAAAGACATTGTCCCCACCACTCCTATCACCTCTTAACTTACTTCTTAAGAAAATGCATCAGGCATAAATCCCTTCTCTCTTTCTTTGTCAAAGTTCCAATAATTAAGGACCCTGTAGATTCTAAGAGGAACAATGGTGAAATGGAGGAAATGAGATCAACTGCACAGCTCCTAGAATGTGTGCTTAGGCTTTGGCTACCCATTCCCTCAATTTGGGATCATGCCAAGGTTGGTGGAGGAGCAACCAGACCAGGAGGGATGTGAAAAGAGGACAAATTTTCTATAGCATGAAGGTCAGCATGAACTCTGAGGCTATTTTTAATAAGTACTGCTGTGGCTTCCAATTCCACCTTTCCATCAAGCTCCCACATGACAGATTCTCTAGTCCAGCTGTGCTTTCATCTTGCCTCCTTCTCTGGCACATCCATCTAGATATGCAATTCTCTGATGGAACCATTGACTAGTTGATTCCAATACAATATCTTCCTTCCTTTTCAAAGCTGGACTATATCTCTTCATCCATTCTCCCTTATCTCCTGTCTCATAGAACGTCTTCACTTTAAAGCTTAACCCTTCAATTTCTTGTTGTCTTCAAGCCTGTGCTCCTTCAATTATCCCCTTTTATCAGAATCTCCAGTTTCTACTTCTCTGTAGCTTCCATTTTCCCAGTCTCTATATACAACATTTGTCTCCCTTTATCTGAAGGAAAAAAAGAAAAAGAAATAGCTCTTTCACCCAATCTTTCCCTTTAGTTCTTGTCACACATACCCTCTCACACTAGTGCTCCACAGGCACCGACTGCACAGCTTCTCTGTGCCCTGTTATCTCTCTTCAGTATAGTTGGTTTCTTCCTCATTCATACTACTGAAATTGAATTCTGGAGATTTATCAAAGACCTTCTATTCTTCACCCTGCTTTTAATTTTCCACTTCCGAATCTATTCCAATCTCCTCTAGTCTCCAAATGTGACATGCTCTTTAACAGCCCCTTTCACATCGTCTCCAAGTTCTCTCAGCTATTTATTTGTGATGTCCTGTTATCCTTACTGCCTTTTCAGGTCTTTCTCCATCATGTTACTCTAAGCTATTAAAACTGCAATAGCCCCCAAAGTGTGCTAGAGAACTCTTGAATAGTCTCATGTAGTAAGTCAGGGGATGCTCCCTGGTCACTTGTCATCTGATTATCATCTCTTTACGTGAACAAACACATGAGTTTGGTAACCTATCACAATAAAAGTATTGCAGAGCTAGAATTAGACCATTTCATTCCCTTGGGATAATTTAAATATGTTATAATCATGGGAATAAACCAAAGCATGAGATGTTCTATAACATTTATGTTTTTTGCATGATGTCACAACTATTTGTAATATCTCTACTAGAAATAAAAAAGCTCCCTTCTCAGTGGCTCCAAATTAAAAAAAAAAAGTTGTTGTCATATGTCATCATCATGAGTCAATGTAGGAAGAAAGAAGGTAGCTAGGACATTTTAGAAAGGAGAGGTACAAGTTTTGTGAGACTAACAGGGAAAGCATGAAGGAGCAAAAAGTTGTCTCAAAGTAAGGAAAAGGCTATCAAATGGGAAGGATAAAGACATTTAAAATTAATTGTGCCAACATTATAATTTTCTCAAAGACCCAAGGAATAGCCAAGGATGTGACTTAGTTACATTATAAGTGCTCTCCTTAAAACCAAAGCCAAAGTAAGACTAAGTCTCTGAACTAAAAGTGACAGTCACAAAGCTTCCTGTTGTGTGCCAAGCACTGTTCAGACCATACACTGAGAGTGTGTCATCTTGGCCTAGTTTCATTGCTTCTTAGCAGGTTTATCACCTTGGCCAAAAAGTGAAAGCAGCTTAGCTACTTAGTATAACCTCACTGATAGCACACTATAAAACTTTTATTCAATATATTACCTCTGGATGTTTTAATTAATCCAGGTTAGCTAATTGCTGCGCAAACAAATAAAAAAAAAAACTCAGTTTAATTAAATTAAGCTCGGGCTTAATTCTATTCTTATCACAGACCAAGGTTGGTAGAGAGTTGGGTTAGGGAAGCTCTGCTCCAGGTAAAGCTTCAGAGATTGAACCAGGCTCCATATACCTATGGTCCCATCCTTCCCTAGTTCATGGACTATTCTCCATTCAGTGTCCTATGGGGAAAAAGGACCATTCAGGAAGGTTTTAGGGTCCAAGTCTCAAAGTTGTGATGTCACTAGTGCATACACTACATTGGCATGAAACCAGCCTCATGGCCACAACTAATTATAAGGCAAGTTGAAAAATATATTCTATCTGTATATCAAAAATGACTTAGCTGTTGGTGAGTACAAGTATGCTTCGATACATTATTAAACTGCAATAAAATGTTGCTGAAACCAGACAGAAATTCTGAACACTAATGTTAGTGTCATTCATGGTTATTAAAGTTGTATCTAGAAGTGTGAATGGCTACACAGCTCCTTACCAGGGCTGAAATCTATTAGGCCGTATATAATACCTCTATACATGGTTGATCCCTCCTCAACTTTAAAATACTTCTGTATGCCCACAGACAAGTCATCATTTTACACACATCATGCCTAATCATTATTAAAAATATAATTGGGGAGCAGATGTGGCTCAAGCAGTTGAGTGCCTGGCTTCCCACATGGAAGGCCCCAGTTCAGTTCCCAGTGCCTCCTAAAAACAAAACAAACAAGAAAAAATAACAACAATACATAAACTAATGAAAAAAACAACTCAGGGGAGCCACTGTGGCTCAGTGGTTGAATGCCGGCTTCCTACATATGAGGTCCTGGGTTCAATCCCTGGCCCCAGTAGCTAAAAAAATTAAATTAAATTATATATATATATATAAAATAGACAGGCAGTATGACCCTGATATCAAAACCAGACAAAGACATCATAAGAAAAAGAAAACTACAGAACACTATCTCTTATGAATATAAATGCAAAAATCCTCAAGAAAATGCTTACAAGCCAAATCCAGAAACCAATTTAAAAATTATATACCATGGCCAAGTAGGATTGATCTGAAGAATGCAAAGTTGTTTTAAAACCTAAAAATAAATAAATATGATATACCATATTGATAGGATAAAGAATTTAAAAAAACATGATCATCTCAATAGAGTCAGAAAAAGCATTTGATAAAATACAACACCTTTCAATGATTAAAAAAGAATATTCAACAAACTAGGAATAGAATGAAGCTTTGTCAGCTTAATAAAGTATGAATGAATGCTTTACCGAGGAAGAAGACAAGAATGTCTGCTCTCACCACTTCTCTTTAACCTCATACTAGAGGTCCTAGCCAGGGAATTAGGCAAGAAAATTAAATCAAAGGCATTCAGATTGGGAAAAAAGAAGTAAAACTATCTCTGTTTGCAAACAACATGATCTTGTATACAGAAAATCCTAAGGAATCCACTAAAAAACTACTGTAACTAAGAAACAATTTCTTCAAGATTGCAGTATACAAGATCAATATCCAAAAATCAATTGTATTTCTATACACTAGCAATGAACAATCAAAAACTGAAATTAAGAAAAGAATTTCATTTACAACACATCAAAAAGAAGAAAATACATAGGAATAAATTTAACAAAATAAATTTCACTCTGAAAACTACAAAACATTGTTAAAATAAATTAAAGAAGACTTAAATAAATGGAAGAACATTTATGGATTTGTTTATGAATCAGAAGACTTAATATTAAGAGGATAATAATCCCCAAACTGATCAACAGATCCAATACAATCCTTATTAAACTCCCAGCTGCCTTTTTTTCTGAAATTGACAAGCTTATCTTAAATTTCATATGGAAATACATGGGACCCAGAATAGCTAAACTGATCTTGAAAAAGAACAAAGGTGGAGGACTCACACTTCCCAATTTCAAACCTTACTACAAAATATAGTATTCAAGACACTGTGGTACTGCCATAAGGATAAACATATAGATCAATAGACTAAAACTGAGAGCTGAAAACTAAACCCTTGAATTTATGCTCAAAAACTTAAACATTGAGGTATCTTATGACTCAGCAATTCCAATCCCAAATTTATATCTAAGAGAAATTCAGACCTTTGAGGACTCTTTCCCTGAAAACCATTTACAAAAAACAAATAGCACACCCTTCCCCTCTACCTCGGCACTCCCTACATTTCTTACTCCAGTCTATTTTTCTCTATTGTACCTGTCACCATCTGATATAAATCATATATGTGTGTTTTTTGTTTATTTTCTCTCTTCTCTAGAATGTGAACTCCTTAAAGTCTAAGACTGTATCAAACTACCTTTTCCTATATAACAAACTACCCCCAAAATTTGCTAGCTTAAAATAATATCCATTAATTTTGTTCACAAATCTGTGCTTTGACAATTTGGACTGCACAAAGCTGGAAGACCATCTGGTCTTGCCCGGGCTCACTCTTGGGCCTTCAGTCAGCTGCTGGGTCAGATGCTATCTGGCAGGTCCAGGGTAGCCTTAGTTAGAATGGCTCTTCTCTACTGCATGTGGCCTCTCAGTCTCCAGCAAGTGAACACAAGCTAGTTCTCATGGCAATTGGGCAGGATTCCAAGGGAGCAACTAGAAGAGTTCAAGACCTCTTGAGGTCCCAAGTCAGAACTGGCACCACATCAATTCTATCCCATTTTATTGGTCAAACATGTCACACAAGGCCAGACCAGATCCAAGAGGTAAGAAAATAGACTCCCTTATCTTGATAAGAGAGGCTGAAAAGTCACATTGCAAAAGAAGAGGAATAACTGCAATCATTTTTGCAATAATCTATCACAAAACTGATGAAATCAGATCTGTTCACTGTTATATCCCAATCCCCGAGCCTTGTGCCTGGCACATAAGAGGGAGAGGGAAGAAAGGGTGTAACATGGGGGCATTTTTGGGACATTGGAATTGTCCCACATGACATTGCAATGATGGATACAGGCTATTATACATTTTGTCAAAACTTATAAAATTGTTCAGGACAAAGTGTAAACTATAATGTAAACTATAGTACATGGTTAGTAGCAATGCTTCAATGTGTGTTCATCAATTGTAATAAATATACCACACTAATAAAAGATGTTAATGTAGGAAAGAACGGGAGGGGGAAGGGTGGGGTATATGGGAATTCCCTATATGTTTGATGTAGCATTTATGTAATCTAAAGCTTCTTTAAAAATAAAAAAAATTTTTAAAGAATTAATGAATCATCTGCTCAACACTCCTGAATCAGAGCCTTTCCCACAAAGCATCTTTCTTTGTTGTAAATCCTTACAATAAAGTGTATGCTTGCAAAAAAAAAAAAAAAAACGACTTTCTTTGTGAATATTTGTAAATGATGTCCTATCTCTATGCTTCTTTTAAAGTTAAAACTAGCTTTTGCAGGCTGCTTCCTTTCTTCATTAGTTCTTGCAAAGACAAACTAATTCTTCCAGAGACCACAAAGCACACTGCATTTCATAGAATGTTTTCCTTTAAGGACCTTGGAAAATCTTCGAAATACTTTCTCATCTATCTCCACAAGGAATTCACAAAGTAGGTGAGTCCAGTTATCTCCTCTTTCCTACCTCCCCCCCTTCTTCTTTCCACCAGCCTGTTTCCTTTTCTTTTTTCAGGGATGAAACAAGCTGAGACACAACAGAACAAGCACTTGCCAATGCATGACAGCTCCTTGAAGTCTTGGCCTGGGGGACTTTCTGAAAGCCTAGGCTGTTGTACAGACTTACAGGCAGATGGCATGGAAATGCCTGAGATAGGATCAGATGTTGAAGTGTCTGGCTGGACTGCTCATTTCCCTATCCATGCCATTGCTATGCAAGCAAAGAGAGTTTGAAAATAGAAGGAGTCCGCTAGATGACCTAGCCTCATGGATCTAGATTTTCTAGGAATAGTAGGTTTAAGGATCAAAAGGGTCTGGTGTGGTACTTGTTAGGTGGACATGAAGAGCAAATTGCTATGCTCTCCACTTGGTCAACTAGACAGACTCTAAATCTTCTGAGCTTCATGCATCATTCTTAAAACACTGCCTAATATGGTAGGTTTGGGTTACTCTTCCTGAAAAGCTGTTCTAGTCCCTTGAAGTTGCACTCTCTTCAAAAAACAACTAGCATCTTCTACTAAAAAATGTAGCAATAATCAGGGAATTGATCCAATCTTTTCTTGATGAGGTGGCATTCCTCACATACTCACCAAAGTGACAGATTGTTCAAATGCTGTGTATCATGTATCAACACCTTTCCCAGCAGTCCCTTGCCATCTGGGCTGGGAGTTCTTTTTAGCAGAGGATGAGATGAAGCTAAAAAGAAAAGATCCATAGCAGAAACAACCCTTGGATGCCTGTTTTCTGTCATTCACCCAAATCTCCCTAACTCAAAACTTTTTCAGCATTGTCCATTCCCTCTCTCTTCACATTCAGACCCCAAATCCTGCCAGTTCTTTCTTTGTTGTATTTTTCAGAGCCCTCCTTGTTTTCCATTCATTCTGCCAACATCTCACATTCAAGCTTTTCTTTCTTTACACCTGCATCATTGAAGTTACCTCCAGACAGAACATTTCTGCTTTTATTATGAGTGATCACCACTGATTAAAAAAAGTAATAACTTTTTAGCTTGGCATTTAAGTACCTCCACAAATGATCTCTAGCATCTTTATCTGTACTTATCATTCACTACTATGTGGATCATCTGCTTTGGCCAAAATGGTCTAACTGCCATTTCCAAAAAGATCTGCTGCTTCAAACTTAAATGGTGTATTATGTGTGCAAAGCACTTTCAAAAATTTTAAAAACTACATAAATATGAATCATTCAGTCTTGCACCTAGTTCTGGTCATGACTTTTAATGCTTTAATGATTCTCTCCTCCTTCAAAGGCTCTACCCCTTATTCTGCTCACAACATACTTCCTCTTACCTAGTTACATAATTTCCATCCCTTTGGCTTTAGATCCATTCTCTCTCTCTTTCCAGACCTTTTGGGTTGACACAACATATGGGTGGTTTTGCATTTGCTTCTTTCTCTAAGATCACCACTTCTGTACCCAACCCAGACTATCAATATCAGACAACCCAGCACAAAATTTCTTTCCAGGCCCCCATGTGGCAGGAAGACAGAATCAAGCTGTCTTTTCAACCTCATCAAGAATGTCTACCTTTACACACACACACACACCTCTTTGCCCAGAGCACAATGTTGGACGCTCTAGACATCTTTTTCTACCCACCCCCAACCCACAGTGGTCTTTATCCTCTGAATGCTATGATCCATCCTGCTTAAGTGGCACTTATATCCCACCATTCATGGTTTACTTCTCCTTAGTAGTTTATTCTTGTACACCCAAGTAGGTTAAAAACTCCTTGAGGGAGACAATAGTATCTTATAGAAAATTTTAGCCTCATATTTCAACAATGTGGAAGAGTATCTGACGCATGATAGCTGTTGATTGGTTAGTTACACAGGAAGTGACTGATAAAAGTTTCCTCTCTTAGCTGAGGTTTTCTTAGAAGCCTAAGTAACGTCTGTAGAAAACATGAAGCCATTGTGCCCCTCAAAGAAGAAATGCCTGAACAGAGGACAAGGACCCAAAAGGGGGATATTCAGAATCCAAAAGCCAAATGTATCAACTTCATCATTTTACCCAAAGTCAGGCATGCATTTATTTAACACCTTTCAATTGAGAAACTGCAGAGTTCATGTTCTCTCAATTCCTCTGTCTTTACCTTTAACTATTGGGCAGATATGTATAGACATACATTGCCTGAACCAGGCTTCATGCATCCTCAGTGTGTTTTCTGATGTGGCCATAATAATCCTGACCTTTGTTTACCCTCGGGGTTTACTGAGGCTAACCTTGTCACGCAGCAAATAGTATTCTACCAGAAAACAGTGGGATTAGCACACCTAGATGATTTCAGGAAAATATAACATGGGGAGCAAGAGGTGTTGCTGATGATTTTCAGCAGGAGAAAAAAAGAGCATAAGACTATGTACACAGTAATAGATCTAACACGCAGGAACCCACTATCGAATGAGCCCAGCCAGAAAGAAAAATGCCCCTCCACTTTTAATTGAGTCAAAAACCCCAAAACAGATGGGCGGCTTCTTTTGAAACCAGAGGAGGCCATTTTCTTCTACCTGGAGGTTGTAGTGAAGACTGAGGAGGGGGCTTCAGCACCATCTACCACTTAAAAAGAACAGGATGGGCCTGTGACTGCAGTTCTCCTCAGCATGTCCCCACACCCTGGCCATATTCATTAGACAGATGCCTGATTCTTATCTGCAGGTGTCAGTCAGGGAAAATACACAGTTTCATGCACGAAAGCAGAGATGTGACTTTCTCTTTTCAGAGAAAGGATTTTCACAAAGATATAACTCATTTAGTAAGCTTATTTCACTAAATGTCAGATCCCCGAACTGTAAATCAGGATCTCCTTCTGATAACTGTGTTTTAAAAAAAATCGAATGAAATAAAGTAGACAAAGATTCTGATTAAAATAAAAATGCAATGTGTTCCTGGTATCAGTTTATTGTAGCATTACTGTTATTAAAGTCCTTTATTGTCACAGGGAAAAGTGAAGACCAGTTTTGATGCATAAATATTTTGCCTTAATACAAATAGTTTAAAAGGAAAAAAAAAACAAAAACAAAAACATCAGGGACTCTTTAGAGCTATACAGCTCTTTTGCACTTATTCCTGTAACTTGTCTATTGCTTTGGCAATTATATCCCAAATTGCATGCCCCTTCCCCATTCTTGTAAATCCTCCAATGCAGGAGGATTAAATGTCCAAAACTATTACTATACAGTTCTGTAAAAGACACAAATAAATGGAAGTCTCAAATTTTATAATGTAATACTTGTTGGCCAAGGGATAATTTGGATGAGCAAATTTTGATTTTGAATTATTTTATATATAGAATTTGCTCTAAAAAATTAGTGAAACATACAGAAAAGTTTGTTTTCTCATATAGCTCTATTTAAATTGTTAGGACCAAAAAAGATATTGGATTTTCCAATAAATAAGAATTGGGCTGGAGAAGTATTTTCTCCACCACATCCCCTGGTCAGCATTACATATGCGTAGACAAACAGTCGCTGAGTTCCCAGAGTTCTTATACTTTTCCTCTATTTTAATAGGATAGGATGCCCACCGTAGGATAGGTTAGAGAAAAAGACACCAAATGGAGTTTGACAAACAATAAAATAGCTTCAAGTGAGTTGCTTTTTCGCCTTAATGACAAACACGTGTGAACTTTTCACTGGCAACTTTTGCACTCTCTAAGTGCAACAGGGTTCTCAAAACGGCAGGCGCAAACACTCAAAAAGGGAGAGTTGAAGAGAAATGAGAGTAGGAGTCAACAATTTCTGCAAGTCCTGGAAAATGAAACCGCTCTTCATTAAAAAAAAAAAAAAAAAAAAAAAATTATAGGCTAGAGCTAACTACCACAAACCTCTTGATCCCGGTCATATGATTGGAAATTTACATTCAGACTGAGCACCGAGATAACTTCCCTTTCTGGGGGCAGCAAAGATTGTAAGGGGTTTCTCAGCAGAAGAGGAGAGTAACTTTTGAAGGGGAGGAAGTTTGGACCTCTAGAATGTTCCGCAAATTCCAATAGCAAGAAGCTGGTTTTCCTGTAGACTTTTGGAGAAGGAAAGTCAGGCCAAGAGCAAATATAATTCGAATCAGAGGACAGCAACCCGAACCGGTCCTTTGGGGCTCCACAATTCAGGGTACCGGTCGGTCTCTTAGATTATACATCGTGCTAAGCGTATCGGGACCCACTCTTCTTGAAAGCCCGGGATTGCATTTGGCCGCCAAAGTTCTGGTAACTTTCTCTATGTATTGAAGTCCTGCAGAACAAATTCAATGCAATATTAGATGCGCTAAAGAGAGCTATTACCCCACCCGAGAAGGACGAGGGGGTGAATCAGAAGGCAAGAGACCGCATCCTGGGGATAAAACTGCCCTTTCAGGTTCTGTGGGGAACGCCAGCTGGAGTCTGGGCTGGTGCGCACTCCGGTGCCCTCTCTCTGCCTCCCGTGCCTAGTCCCAAACACCGCTTAGTGCCTTCAAGGTCTCTCCCTCCCCGAAAGCTCAGCCAGACCTAGAGCCGAAGATTTCGGGCAATCCTGTCTTCTCCCGGATCGCCCAGGCGTAAGCAGAGGAATGGATACAATCTTGGGTGGGGGCAGTCAGTGCGCCACGCACACGCCAGATTGACATCTTTCCCAAAGGGTACACGGCGGCCGGCGCGCGCCTCCTGCAGTGGGTAAGTGGCGATGCCAAGCTATGCAGACCAGTCAACTACCTGTATTAAAGAAAGCCCCCTCTCCCCTTCCCATTTCAGGATTGTCAGTTTCTTTGGTGAGTGCTGACACCAAGGCAAGCCGGGACAACATCGTCCACACTCCCTCCTGGTTCTCCCCACTGGCCCAGCCTTGTACTTACAAGTCCACCTTCTGGTCACTTGCTTTGAGTCCAAGAAAACAAAGCAAGCAGGGGCTGTGCACAGTGGTAGAGTTATTCTGCCGAGTCTACTCTGGGAGGCAGGAATTCCCAGGGACACCACTGACACACGGAAAGCAAACCCTCCCGCCTTCCCGAAAGAGCAAATTATTGCCTACGAAGAATGAGGGCAGGCAGAGGAGCAGGGAAAGGAGAGAAGGAATAAGACCGAACGAAAATGAACGTTTCAGGAAAAAAGGGCGGAGAGATGGAGCAAAGTGCTGAGCATTAAGTTCAAGTTCTAGAAGTGGAGCGCACAGGTGGGAGCCAGTAGTAGGTGTGGCGGCTGAGTTTACAGTTTATGTTTGGATTTTTTGTCCGGAACTACCGAGGCTTAACATTCCGCTGAGAAGACTTGGAAGTAGAAGAGGAAGGAGGCAATTGCTGAAGTCAAAACTGATGCTAAGGCCCAAGTCTGAGCAAAAGTCGCTTCTCATGGAAACTGCATGTTTCGCGGGTCCTCCTTCCCGGCTGCTGGGGCCTCTGCACCGAGGGCGCTCCCTGGCGCGGAAGGAGGGGTGAGCGAGCAAGGCTAGGAAGCCGCGGCAGGGCAGTGAGGAAGTCAGCGGGAATGTAGCAGGTTATTATAGTGGGCCTTGGTTCCAGGGGAGATAGGGGAAGCAAAACGTGGGACGAGTCCTGTAGCCCCTACTGGCCATCTACACCTCTATCATCGGCGGCAGAACTTGCACTTGATGATCTTCTTAAACGCATTCTGGAAATCTTTGTTGAAGTACGCGTAGATGACAGGGTTGAGCAGGGAGTTGGAGTAGCCCAGCCAGTTGATTATTGCGCCCAGCAGGGTGGGCATGTGGCAGCTGCTCTCGCAGAAGGGCAAGACCAGTGCCACGATGAAGAAGGGCAACCAGCAGAGGATGAAGGTACCCATGATGATGCCCAGCGTCTTCACCGTCTTCCTCTCGCGGGCCAGGGCCATCTTGCGCTTGGCCTCAGCGTTGCGCTCGTTTTTCCTGTCGAAAGAGAACGAAAGGCTGGGGGCCGCACCGGCCTCGCTGGGCAGTGGCAGGTGCTCTTTGGAGTTGCCCACGCGATGCACCTCTATCACTTCCAGCGCGGCGCTGTCGTCGCCCTGCCTCACCGCGCCGTTGGCACACAGAACACCCCCTGTCTTGTTCTCCACGCCCCGCCTCCAGTCCCTGTTCCCCGGCTCGCCATTCACGCTCTTCTTGGGCTGCGGAGCCGGGGAGGCCGCAAAGCGGTTGTCAGCTCCCTTTTTCTCCACCTTCTTGACAGTCTTGCGGATGCGGAAACGCGCAGCTCGGAAGATGCGCCCGTAGAGAACCAGCATGAGCAGCAGCGGGATGTAGAAGGCGCCAAAGGTGGAGTAGATAGTGTAGCCGTGGTCCTTGCTGATGGTGCACGCGTCGGGGTCTGAGCGGTCTTCTGGGGTGCGCCAGCCCAGCATGGGCGGGATGGAGATGAGGAAGCCAATAAGCCAAGTGAGCGAGATGAGCGCAGCGGCGCGCCTGGGCGTCCTCTTGTTCACGTAGTCGATGGGGTCAGTGATGGCCCAGTACCTGTCCAGCGCGATGGCACACAGGTGCAGGATGGACGATGTGCAGCACAGCACGTCGAGCGCTATGAACAAGTCGCAGGTGACCTGGCCCAGCGTCCACTTGTTGAGCACTTGGTAGAGTGCGGCCATGGGCAGCACCAACACCGACACCATGAGGTCGGTGACTGCCAGCGAGCCGATGAGATAGTTGGCCACGTTCTGCAGGGAGCGCTCCAGGGCGATGGCGGCCACCACGCACGCATTGCCCAGCACTGCGCAGAAGATGAGCGTGCCCAGCAGCAGCGAGGTGATCACTTGGTAGCTGAAGGTCACGTCGGAGATGCCAGTAGAGTTGCCGCCTGCCCCGGAGGGACCCTCGAACGAGGTGGTATTGTTGCCCTGGCCAAGGCTGAGCTCATCCATGCCTGCGCGCCCTGCGAGGGAGGGGGCGGAGAGAAAGAGCTGCGCGAGATCCCCCTCGCCCCTCCCCCTGGGGTCTGCCGCCCCTCTCTCCTGAGGAGTTTCAGCTGGAGGAGATACCGGGACTCGGGCAGGAAGTTCTTACTTCTCTGGCGAAGGCATCCCACGGAGCAGCTTCTAGGCGCTACCTGGGCTCCTGGGTCGCGCGCGTTCAGAGACGCCAGCTGGGGTACTGGAGTTGGCCGGAGAGCAGCTCCGGGAGCGCTGGGCGGCGGAGAGGTGGCTGGAACGTCGGTCTCTCGCGGTCCATTTTATTTTGCCGTTGCCCAACTAGCTGACTGAGCTGGAGTTTCCCCCACTAGCAAACAGTCTTCAGTCCCAGAAGTAGCTGGAACCGAGAAACCTCATCCTCCACGGTCACTCTGTGACCCTCCTCTCTCTCCCTCTCTCCCTCCCTCCCTCTCTCCAACTCTCTCCCCGTTTCCCTTCTCTTCCTCTCCAGCTTCCATCCACTTTCTCCCTGCTTCTATTAGTCTTCCTTTCCAATATCCCTCTCCCTTCTCACTCCCCCCTTTTTTATCCCTCCTTTTGTTGCTCAGACAGCCAATCTCCCTCCCACCCACGCCAGCTCTCCCCTCTACACACTTCCCCAACCCAGAGTGTCTCCTTCCTTTGGCTCCCTGTCCCCCTATCCTTCTAGCTTGGCGTTTTTCCTTCGAGCCGCATTTGTCACAGAGACTCAGAACTCGTTTACACACACCGGATCCTTCAGGCAGACCAATATTGTAACAAACTCCGCCTCCCACCCAGCCATACTCGAGGACATGAAATTTCTAACTACATGTTGCTACATATTTCTGTCAAATTCTTAAGTAGAGTCAGCATAATAGAGTGGCAATAGGAGATGAGAAAAGAAACCACTCGGAGAGAGAGATTGGGGAGATGGACAACCCAGGGTCAGTCTATATATTATTGTTAATGATGGAAAGAAGTGTGTTATCTTTTAAAAAAAACCATCCCCCTTCATCAGCTTACAGTCCAGTCTGACTGCCTTGGGAAGGATGTTGTCTGTGACTTCTTTTTAACCTTGGGGAATATGGGGAGAATGGAATTATAAAGGACGTGTCAAAGGACAAGGATGGGTAAACAGCTGCATCTCAAAGTGAAGGAAAACCCAATTTGGTACGTATTTTACACACACACACACACACACACACACCTTTCCATCACCGGTACACTTATCATTTTTGTGAGCACTGCCACCTCCCATAGCTTTCAGGCAAAAATAATTTTAGTAAAGAAATTCGTTTGCCTGTGTATTATAAATGAGGTCAGGCATTTCATATGGCCTTGTGCATTTCTTACCAAAACCTGCAAACCTCTAGGGAGAACTTGGTGGAATCCCTGGTCTCTGGCTGCTTCTCTTAAGCAGAGAAACTGTGTTCAGCACCCGGGACAGCTCTAAGCAATAGGGCTTCTGTCGCCACCTTCCGGCAAACGCTTTAGAGCTCCATCTGGAAACCCTTGTCTTGCAGAAATTAAGCAAGTATTGAGGAAATCCTCCAACCTCAAGAAAGGGAAAGACTGTTTATAAAAGTTGCATTGAATTTTGTCCTTTTCTTCAAAATATTTTGATACCTTATTTACTCCTAATATTATATATCAAGCCTATTTATTATATTTTCTAGCTCCTCTTCAAAGTCTCAAGCATCTGTAATCCACAAATTCTATATCCCGGAATGCCGTTTTAAAAGACCTAGGAGACCTAGCCAAACACCTTCACCTGTGTTGGTTTTGTGCTGCCAAAATCTGCACGTTGGGACTCACACATTTGCACACATTCACCTTTAACTGGCAAAAAAAAAAAAAAAAAAAAGCCACACAAATAGTATAGAATTTTCCTAATGGGAATGATTAAGCATAGAAAATAAAGAGGCTTCTATGAATTTATTCTAAGCTGATTCTTTATCAAGAAAACCAACTTTAATGCCATTTGTACATAGATAAAGAATGGGATTCCTAATCAATTAGAATAAATAGAGAACACAACACATTCTGATGCATAGCTGAAGGAAAAATGTCAAATGCAGTCCCCAAAAGGGTGATCCTAGATACCATGCACAGATTCAGTACAGACTGAAATAGTCTTAAGCTTGTGTCCAAATTTGAGTTTTGCATTTCATTGCTTTGAATTCTCCAAGAAGCAACAAAAGAGTAATCACTAAAGCACCAAAGAAAATCCAGTTGGGTTGATGCATATAGTAGAAGAGTAGTGTGTAAAGTGTGTGGAGCTGGATTGTTTTACAATTCAGTGCTGACACAGTTCCCATGCAATCATTTCAGCATGCAACAGTAATGAACCTGCCATTTATGATGATTCATAGCATTGAGAACAAAAAGAGAAGTATATGCAGAAACACTGGATACAGACTCTGAAGAAGTATTTTTTAAATTTGTGCACATACCCATTCCTCCTTTTAAAATCCCCTCATAAAAATGCAGAACTAAATAGCTTTGTTAGACTACAGTTGCTTGTTGTAATAGGAAAATCTTTAAAATCTGGATTTTCCAAAGATGAAACTTTGAATAGTAACAAGGAGCAAAAGAAAATAGATTTAAATTATATATTACAATTATATATATACACACACACTTATCAGGGACATACTTGAACACGAAGTACAGCAGATTTAACACAAATAAATATGTAAATCACAAATAAATCAGTAAATATGACAGTCAGCAATCCTGCTTTTTTTCTATTGGATCCCAAATGGCTTAATGCATGATAAGCTCATTTTTCCTTTCCAAGGAAGCAAAAATGCTATAAAATCTAGTTATTATTCATGATATGAGACATTTGCTATTCTTCTATAATACTCTATGATGCAGCATTTTATTCAAGTTGGAAAAAAAAACTCAAATAACCCATGTTTTTTCCTCAGAAATAATGTAAAAGATATTTCAAATATTTCATTTCTTAATATTTAGGACAAGATTTTTTAGGCACTCTTATGAACACCAGGAAGAAAATAGAAGTATAAAAGGAGAGTCAGCACTGTGTATGTTCCATAACCTTCAAATGACTAAGAAATCATTATGTGTAACTCTTTATCCTTTTGAACTAATAATACTGTAATAGGTAATAAAAGCAGAATAGTATTGCATTTCTTCATGCCCACAATTTATAACCTCTTCTACAGTTAATCCTCTGAAGTACAGAATCCCAGCTATGCCTAAATAAAATGGTGCAAACCAAAGCTTTTGGATGAAGAGTCAGTCCGCTGTTCTTCAAGACCTCTGAAATTTACCTATGGGAAAGCTAGCTTTATAGCTAATATCAGTTACATCATTTGGAAAGGAAAAATCCAGTCATTCTGCTTTTATGTCTTCTTTGAATATACTAGATGCGAGTATAAACTCATCAGGTTATGGATTTGAGGTATGATACATCATCCTTCATGTGAAATTTCTTTAAAATAATTTTTGGAGATAAAGGTTTTTTAACATTTTCACAGGAAATTTGATTCAAGCCCAGCATTTCAATGTAGCTCTTTGGCTAGGAATATAAAATTAAAAGATCTTGAGATGATGTTTTTCTGTGAACCCTGAATGCCATATTGCCTCAAGCTCAGTAATGGTTGGAACTTCTCAGTAATTGATATATTATCCATCTCCAAATTATGGCTGGTTTTTCCATTAATAAAGAAAGAACCTACATAGTTAAGTGCTGAAAATTCACTTAGGAAAAAGGATTACTAGAGTTATTTCCAAAAGTTCCTGTTTGAAAGAAAAGTTATCACTCTTTTTCCAACTAATTGAAATTGGATTATCATTCCTATTGTATGGTATTAGACTTTTGTAACAGATATGTATAGCACTAACCAATATATAGAACTTTTATTGCATTTTAAAATTTTATATAAATCATATTCTCTATGCATCCTCTGCTGCTTCCCTTTTTTGCTCAGCCTATCTTTGTGAGATTCATCTGTGTTGATACAAGCACCTCTGCTTTGTTTATTTTCACTGTTGTGAAGCTTTTTGTTGTATGAATGCCACAAGTTATTTATCCATTCCACAGTTAGTATATAATACGTAAGGCATTTCTGAACTTTTCTCTTATAAATACTGCTATGAACACTCTTGTGTGTATTTTTTTGTATATATATAAATTAGAATAAACTAAATCAGTGTTTCTCAAACAAATCACATGAAGATTTTGTTATAACTGCACATTTCTGACTCAGTAGGTCTTGGGTGGGTCAAAATTCTACATTTCTAATAAGCACCAGTTGACAAGGATGTTGCTAATTCACACACCCTACTTAGAGTAACAAGAATCAATGGATCCAGAAGTGGAATTGTTGGATTCTAAAGTATGCCCAGGTCAACTTTACTAGACATAGCCTAATTTTCCTTCAGATTGATTGTATATAATTTCATAACCACTGAAATATTTCTACATTTCAATTGCTTCAGCAAGATAGAGTATTTTCACATTTCTTCACTGTGAGCTATCTGATCATATCTTTTCCTTATTTTTAAATTAGTTTCTTTTTTAAATTATTGGTTTTTAAAGTTCATTATCTATTTTATATATTAGTCTTTGGGATTATTGAAAATATTTTCTCCAAATCTGCTCATATTTTCACTTTTTAAAAGTGTCTTTTGCGGAATATACATTTTCAGCTTAATGTGGTTGAATGTTTTACTCTAATCTCTGTGCATTTTGTCTTAAGAAATCCTTTTCCACCTTGAGGTCATAAAGATATGAGCCAATTTTTTTCTACTTTCTTATTTAGCTCATTGATTTGCTTAGAATTGCCTTTTTTTAAATTAGAGAAGCTGTAGATTTACCAAAAACAATTCAGAAGAAACACACAGAGTTCTCATATACCACCTCCCCGTTATTAACACCCTATGTGGTACATGTGTTACAACTGATGAAAGAATATTATTATAATTGTACTGTTAACTATATGTAGTCCATGATTTACATTAGGGTGCCCTGTTTGTGTTGTACAATACTATGTGATTTTTCTTAAAGTTTTTATTCTAGTAATATATATATATATATATATATATATATCCTAAAATTTCCCCTTTTAACCACATTCAAATATATAATTCAGTGCTGTTAATTACACTCACAATATTGTGTTACCATCACCACCTTCCACTACTAAAGCTTTTCCTTTACCCCAAATAGAAACTCTGTACAATTTAAGCATCAACTCCCCATTCCCTACTCCCATCCCAGTGTGTGGTAACCTATATTCTAGTTTCTGACTCTGTGAATGTCCTTATTCTAATTATTTCATATCAGTGCAATCATACAATATTTGTCTGTGTCTGGCTTATTGCACTCTGCAAGATGTCTTCAAGTTCATCCATTCTGAACATATATATGGGTGGGGGAGTTGTTCAAAGTTGGGGAATTTTATTGGCATTGTTTTTAATTTATGTTTTAGTTTAGGAAGAACAGATATGCTTATGATATTAAATTTTATCAATGAACATTCCATTTATTTAGCTCTTGTCTATCAATAAAGTTTTTAAGCTTCTCCATCAATGCCATGAATAGCTTTTGATAGACTTCACCCCCACACACACCCCCGCCAGGTACCTTATGTTTTCGTTGTTGTGGCTGTGGTTGTGTTTATGGTTACTATTTTAAATGTTATCTTTTTAAAATTATAGTTTCAACTGTTGGTATATTGGAATACAATTAATCTTTCTTTAATGGTTGAAACTTGCTGTACTTAGCCAATTTTAACAATCTTGTCTGTAGATTTTCTTTAATTTTCTATGTTGACAGCCAAATTATCTGCAGCCATTACAGAATTTCTTCCTTTCTAATCCTTTTACATTTAATTACATTTTAATTTCTTAATGAACTGACTAGGATTCCAGTTTAATATTTGATAGAAGCAGTAATGGAGTCTATATTCACCTAATTCTTGATATTAGAGAATACTCCGAATGTTATAACAGTAGATATATTTTTGAAAGATATATTTTACCAAATTCAAGTTCTATTTCTAGTTTGCTGTGAGTTTTTATCATGAATCAATTAATTTTAAGAATGCTTGTTCTATTATCACATGGTTCTTTAATTTTTTAATTTGATGAAATAAGTATGTTTTACAATGTCAGTCATTCCTTGGATTTAGGGATACATCCAAATTTTTCATGTTTTTAACATAACATTGCTAAATTTTAGTAACTAATATTTTCTTTTAGGCTTTCACATCTAAGTCCATGAGTGAGATTTGTCTACAGGTTTCCTTTCTTATACTGTCCTACTCTAACACTAGTATCAAAGTTTTCAAGAGTTATAAAAGTCTTATAAAAGAATTTTTATAAGACTGCAATTATCTTTTCTTTGAATATTTGATAAAATTTGTCTGTAAAAGAACTTGTATCTGTTTTTCTTTAAAAAACAGCATATGTGTTTAATTCTTGATGCAATCAAGTGGTACTGGGATAATTCAGGCTTTCTAATTCTTCTTGAATCAATGTTAAGTTAAATATTTTTAAATTGCTCATTTTTGTTAAGATGTTTAAATTTATGGTCTTTCCTAGACTTCTGTTTTGATTCTTATCTTCCCTATTGAATAGTTTCTATTTGCTTTATTTTCTGTTCTCATCCTTATTGTGTCATCTCTTTTTTCCTCCTAAGGTAATTTCTTCTTTTTCTAACTCAAATTGTGCAACTAGCTCATTAAATTTGAGACTTTCTTGTTTTCTAACATAAGAATTTACAAATATGTATTTCCTTTGAACTTGCACTTAACTACTCCCACCAAATTTTGACTTGGGCTATAACATCATTCAATACTTATTATTTTCTAATATCCATTGTGATTTCCAATTTGGGTAATTTGGAAATATTCTTTTAAATGACAATTACATGGGGTTGTTCTTAGTTATCTTTTTGTTATTAGTATGTAACTTAACCTCATTGTAGCCAATGAACATGAACCAGAAGACACCAATTCTTTTAAAATTTAAGATCGAATTTATTGTCTAATACATAGCCACTTATTATAAATGTTTCATGTGTTATTGAGAAGACTTATAACATCTAATCACCACATGCATGGTTCTATGTACATCAATTAGATCAAGCTTGTTAATTATGTTGTCTAAACATTCTATATTTTTACTAATTTTTGTCTGGTTTATCTACCAATTTCTGTTAAAATTTAGTAAATATCTTTGACAGTGGATTTGTCAACTTCTCCTTAGAGTTTTGTCAATATTTGTTTTATATTTTTGGGGGGAATGATATTCTGTAAGTAAGGCACAAATCATGTTAAAATTACTATATATCCCTAGTGACTTATACAGTTATCCTCTTTATCCCTAACAATTATTGCTGCCTTGAAGTCTGTTCTGCCTGTAACAATTCTTTTTTGTATTTACCTAATAAATCTTTTTCATGTATTTTAACCTTCATCTTTACTGTCTTCTTAAGCTTTATGCCAGTGTTTGTAAAAATATTATAGTTTTCTTTTAATCTGAAAATTTCAGTTTTACCTGGTGAGTTTAATCTATTTAATTTTATTATATTCATTCACATATTGGAATTTATTTCAACCATGTTATTTTATATTTTTTTACATTCATTTGTCTTTTCCATGCTTCCTTTATACCCACTCCTGGCTTCTATTCTATTGGTTGAGTTTCAAATTCATTTTCTTCCTCTATTGTTTTAGAAATTGTATACCTTATTACTTTTTCACGGTTTCCTTTAAATATTTAACATGCATAAACAACTTAAAGTATAAATATTATTCATGCTTTTCACTACTCCCAAACCACACAAGGACGTTTCGATACTTTTGCTCATATCATCCCAATCTTACAGGATATTGTGCCATAATTAATTTTATCCCAATTTTGATTTTTATTGTGTTAATTAGGCATGATTATTGTGATATAATATTTGCTTATATTTGCCCAATGTGTACTAATTCATTTGATCATCATTTCTTCTTGCATCTCAAATACTTCTTCTGGAATTATTTTCCTTCTGCCTTAAGGATATCCATTGGAAATACCTTTCATGAATGTCTGTTAGCAGTAAAATCTCTTCTTTTTTATTGACAGA
The DNA here is from genome assembly GCA_026826555.1 of Tolypeutes matacus. Taxonomy (NCBI): domain Eukaryota; kingdom Metazoa; phylum Chordata; class Mammalia; order Cingulata; family Chlamyphoridae; genus Tolypeutes; species Tolypeutes matacus. The sequence continues at coordinate 5,509,944 of JAKSZT010053784.1, read as the reverse complement.
CATGCTTTTATTTCACCCTCATTGTTGTATGATCATTTAATTAAGTATACAATTCTAGGTTGACAGTTATATTTTCCTCAGCACTAGCAGATATTTGAATTTTTTTTTTTTCTGCCTTACACTTTTGCTGTTGATGAGCTCTGCTGTCACTTTGTCATTTATTTATAGTACTCTTCCTTTTTTCTTTGGCTGTTTTTAAGATCTTCTCTTTTTTTTTTTTTTCTTTTGTTTTGTGTATGTGTTCTGCAACTTCACATCAGTGTCTGGATGTAGATTTCTTTTTAGTTTTCCTGGGATTCATTTTGCTTCCTGAAACTAAGGAATCAAAACTTTCATCAGTTCTAGAAAATTCTGATTCATCCGTGCACCATTAATTCAACAAACATTGCCTTTCCCTCATTTGTTCTGTTCTTTCCTGAAAATTTAAGTATACTACTAGTAAGAGACCTGAGGATCCTGGTTTAATAGCACATTCTTCTAGGAAAATTTGTTTTTCATTCTGTTCCATACAACAGTATGTTACTAATCTTTTAAGTTAAACTAATACTTTAATTTATTGACCTGTGATTTTTCAGTTTGTGTAGATAATAGAAATTTGAAGCCCAAACCAGTGTGAGGCAGCCCCTATGGTTAGGTACTATCAGGGGAGTCTTTATCCTTTCATAGGATTAAAACCAAAGAGATACATTTCTTTATTATCTCTCATTGCTGGTAGGCATTGTTTTTCTGACCTGCCTTTTCACTGAAGCTCTTTGAGGATTCTAGCTTTATGTAGCTATCTCAGTTCTTACTCCTCATATTTTATAGGACCATGACTTTGCTCTGGTTCATTGAAGAGCTACTAAAATTTCAGGATTCAGGTAACTTTGATCAGCAAATATCTCCAAAGGTTCTGGTATGGTTTCTAACTCTGGTTTTTATTCCCACCACTTTTTATTGTCCTTAATTTCTTGGGGAGCTCAGCTATACTTGTTAATTGTAATATTTCCTTCATTCTTTGGTATTTTGTAGTGAGAAAAAAATTTTAGAACACAGAGTTTGCAAGATTTATCAGGAGCAGAAGTTAGTAGTGAGCTCTATAAAACTGTGATAGTGATAGAAAATTTTCTATCTTTTTAGGTTGAATGAGGATTAAATGAGAAAAGGCAACTAAAGAACTTAGCAGAATTCCTGATATCAATAAATATTAGTAAAATAAAAATCTTAATTAAATTTGCATTAAAAAGTTCTATGTGGGGCTTTCTTCACCTTTTACTTTTATGTGAAATATTTTTGTTCTCCCAAAAGAATATAAAAGTCTAATCACTTGCATAAATAATAATTAGCATTTTATATGTTTTACAAAATTTTAAGTGAATTATGTCGGTTCTCTAAAATTATTTTATTCTTAATTTCCAATGCCACCTAGAAAACTAAAAAACTAAATAAATAAATTGCATCTTTAAGCATAAGCCATGCCTTTCAAAAACTTTTATTATTTTGTGAATAAATTACATTTATTATGAATACTTTTTTATTGTGAATAGTTATTTATCCTAGGCACATCACTTCATGGGAAATAAAGCAAAACCAAACAAAACAATGATTTTCTGAAGGTGTAATCATCCAAAATATCTATTCCTATCATGAAGAAAGGGAGGTGAGTGTGCCATAGTATGTGATTGTCACTAAACGCAGCATTGATATAGTTTCAACATCAAGCACAATATCAACCTTTTTCCGCAAGAAATCTAAAATTGAAATTTGCCTTCAGAGTGAGTACCTCTCTTTGTTTTGATTTATTTTTTTGATTTTGCAGTTTTTTTTCAAATTGTTGGGAAACACAGCAGGGATTATTAATATTTTGAGACATTCTAAATGAACAAGATGACTGTCATCATGTGCTGTTCTGGATCTCATCTTCTGGACTTTATAGAAAGAAATGGAATCACACACCAGTAGGTGGGATTAAATATTTTGGCTTCTGGCTCATGCCTTTCATATTGTAATAATATTGGTAGCCAGCATGATTGAGTGTTTATTATATGCCTGACACTATGCTAAGCCCTTTCCATGCACTATTTTATTTAATCTTCACAACAGTCTATAAAGTAAGCCTATTATTGATTCAATTATTTCAAGTAAAGAAATGGTCTTTTGCTGTTTGTTTCCCTACCCTGGAAAACTATGTCCTACCTTAGCTACCTGACCTTAGTAATTCTTGTTGCTCATTCAGTTAAGATCACCAACTAATCCGAAGGTGCTGCTCAGCCAATAGGCAGGCAGAGAGAGAGGCTTAGGTAGAAAGCCTGGCTTCCCTAAAAACACGTCCCTGGGGACTTCCTGAACAATTCTGAGTCATCATTTTAAGTAGCTTCCGGTCTCCTTTTGAGGATCCTGGATATTACCTTCTTGACAACTCCCTCATTATCTCCCTTTCTGACTTCCTGTCAGTTGACACAGCAGATAATTCTAATGATAAGAGAACTCCAGAACTCACCTAACCCAATTGCAGAAACCGAAGAGCTGGTCTAACTTACTCATTTTGCAGAAAAGAAAACCGAGGGTCCTTGTAGTTAAGCTACTTACCTTAGGTCTCACAATAGGTGCCTCAGATTAGCCTGGATGCATGAGTTAAAAGATCCCTGGCATTATTATCCAAGTTTCAAACTAATCTACTGCCCAGATTCAGTTGAAAATAGTCAAAGAACTTGAAACAGAGAAGTTGATGTTTCTGTTCTGTAATCCCTCCCTCCCTCCCTTCCTCCCTACCCTCCTTACTTTATTTATTCTACATGTGCTTATTGTATGACGACAATGAGCCAGGTAGTATATCACCCATTAAAACTATAAAGACAGAAAGACAGACATGGTCCCTTCAGTCATTCACTGAAGCATGTTTCCCAGCCACATTAGAGCTGGCCTCGTCAGGAATGGAGAAAAGCCAGATTCAGTCACTCAGTTTTTGGGCTGGTCTTACTACTTTTTTCTGGGTTTTTGGTACACAGTGATAAATAAGACATATAAGTGTCTCTGCACTCAAGGACCTTATATTGTAATTGGTAGAGACAAATTATAAACAGATGAACAAAAAAATAAATGAGATAATTCCAGGTACTGATAATGCTTTGTGGAAGATAAAACTGAGTAATATGGTGGAGTGGCTAAAGGAGTCCACTCTTGCTGGGAGTGGTGAAGGGAGTCTTCTTTGAGGAGGTAAAATTTGAGATAAGAACTGAATAGTGCAAAGGACACAGCCATACAAAGATCTTAATGACCAAAATGACATATTGACCATCTCATCCTTTGGGCCAGCAGGGCAGCCAAAGCCCCCAGCTAGTAGCTTCTAGTAGACAGTAGCCTCCTCTGTTTACCCCAGTGTGTTATACAAATATTACTATTTTCTGTGTGTTCTATGATATGAAATGCACTGTTGTAGGGAAGAGAAAATCCAAGCAGAAGAAAAGCCCTGAGATAGGAACAAGCTTGGTGAGTTGGGTCAAAGAAAGAGGAGAGTGTGACTTGAGTATAGTGCACAAAAGGGAGAAAGGCAGGGAATGAGGTTAAACAGTTGGCAGTAACCAGATCATGTAATCCTTGTAGCTTCAGTGTGGAGTTTGGATTTTATTCCAGTGATAAAGCAGGAAAACTGATGTCATCTGATTTATATTTTGGGAAGCTAACTCTGGCTATTATGGTCAGGGGATCAGAGTAGAGACATGGAGTTGTATCATAAAGGTGAGAGTTGATGGTGACTTAGTCCAAGGTAGTAGAGTGACAATAGTGAGAAGAAGTTAAATCTGGAATGTATAACCAGCAGGACTTACTGATGGATTGAATATGAGGGTGGAAGCAAGAAAAGAATCAAGGAAGTCTCCTTGATGACTATAATGGCTTGAAGAGTGCCACTCGAAAAATCCATGTCTACCTAGAACCTCAGAATGTAACTCCAGAACCATGAGAAAATTAATTTCTGTTGTTTTAAGCCACATGTGGTCATTTGTTACAGCAGCCTTAGGAAATTAATACATTGACTGTTAAACAATGACTACCAGACATCCAAACCAAAATGCCAGGTAGGCCATCCTTTGCATCTAATATGTCTCTGCTTCACTGAATGTCAAATCCAAATGGACCAGCACATGTAGGGACTGAACCATTCTTCTGCATGCCATGGACCCAATTCCTTCGCAGAAGTCTCAAATATCACTTAAAGATGCATCTGGAATCCCAATTACTCTCAACTGTTAGGCATTTCTTCAGCTTGGGCTGCCTTTAAGTTTTGGCAGCCTTTAGACGTCTATCTTTCGATTCTCACCAAATTCTGCAGGAGTTCACTGAAGTTCCATTCCTCACTACAACCCACCTCTCTCCAGGCAGGCTTGCTAAACCTGCATATGGACACACGCATATGAGTGGTGTTCATGCTTGGTGTGTATGTCTATTTACATATGGGTGGAAAATGGAGGACATAAAAGTTTTAACTTGCCTACTTACAAAAAAAGAATTAGATATATCACTCTGTTAACATACATATTAAAACAAGTTAATCAAAATACAGATTAAAAATATTGGAAATAGTATGAAAGGTGGAGAGAGGAAATTTTATTTTATTTATTTATTTATTTTTAAAGATTTTATTTATTTATTCATTTATCCCCCCCTTGCTGCTTGTGCTCGCTGGGTCAGCTAACCACGCCATGCGGGCGGGCTTGCCTTCACCAGGAGGCCCCGGGAACCGAACCCGGGGCCTCCCATATGGTAAACGGGTAAAATTTCAGAGGAAATTTTATGTAGAGCCTAGTATGAAAGAGTTTCTGTAATCAAGTACTAAAATTAACACTGAGATTTCTAGTAGTCAAAGCCTAAAATAAAATATCATGGACCATATAATTTTCTTTGACTAGTAAAAGAAAACATGAAATTGCATTAGGAGACAGACTTTTCCTTGATACCAAAATTAGAAGGAATTTATTGCAAGGCTTATTACCAAGTAATTTAGTAAATTATATATATGCTGCCATTCCATATAAGTTCAGAAATATTTTTCAAATACCATTCCATGAGAGCTAAAAATTTACCTTAATGAAGGCTTTTTATAAGATACTAAGTATCATATATATATACATACACATTGTTTTCTGGTGATGAAACATGACCAAATTTGAATGCACTCGCCTTCCAGAACACCCACCCCCATCCCCGTATGTTCACACCTTTACATCGTTATTTACATTTCCCTCAACCTGACATATCCATCCCCGTCTTTTCTGCCAAACAAAATCCTACCTACAATGCAAACCAATTCCTGAACCTAAGCACTTAGTAACTACACAGTAGTTCTCTTCTTTAGTTAGAAGTTCATCTAGGGAGCTGTTAAAAAGATAGATGCCAAGGCTTCTTCACAGACCAACTGAATCTGAATTTCTACAGAGTGAAGGCCTGAGCATCAATATTTGTTAAGCTCTCCAGGTGATTTTAATGAGTAAACAGGGTTAAGACTTGCTGGGCTAGGTAAGGACTGCCTTCTAGTTACAGTTGGCTCTAAATAGAATGCAGAACTTCACCTTTGCTACTTGGGTCAGATAGATTACCCTCCTGAGAGAGGGGAAAAAAATAACCAGCCAACTGCAACAGGCTCTGCCGCAAACAAGAAAGTCTTTGTGGTCACCTACCATGGAAAATAAATGAGTAATTACCTCCTTGACCTTGTATTTAATGAGAAAAACTGCATAGCAAATCTGCTTTGGTTCTGGCTTCACTCGGAAGCTGTACAGAAATAGATATTTTGGCGAGTCCTTTTCACCTTCTCATTCAAAAAAGAGAAGAAAACATAGAAAGATTATAGAAGGGAACAAATTAAAATGGCTCTCCAGCCTGAGTGTGCATGAAAATCACTTGAGGAGCTTATGAGAAATGCAGACTCACAGGCCCCATCCTCCAGAGATTCTGATTTAGTCGTTCTGGCATAGGTCCCAGGGAAATGGATTTTTAACGAGCTCGCTATATGATCCTGATACTGGTGGTGGTCCTCAGGCCAATAAGAAACAGAAGTTAAAAGAAAAAAAAAATAACCTTCTTGTAATGTAAACCTTTTTTTTTGCCATATATAAGTGCTTCTTCCTGATCCTCACAGAAACACAAAGGCCATTTTGGCCAGTTCTGAGAGGAAATTGAATTAATGCAAATTTCAACGATCAGAGCAGAGTCAGGCCAGCTAAAGCGAAAGGACAGTAGAGGGAAAAGCAGCTCAAGCAGCAACTGGAGACAGCTGGGAAGTGAGGGGCTCCGACATTAGGAAGGTACTTTGTTGGGGAGGCCAGAGCTGGGTGGGAGTCAAGAAACCAGCTGTCAACCAGAGCAGACTCTCTGTTGTAAGCATGCTGGAGAATAATGTCACAGCTGCTTTTCCTGGAAGTCAGATGTAATAATCCTGCCCTTCTTAGATGCAAGCTCCTCTAATCAAGCTGTGAAAAACATACTAACTTCGGTCTGCTATTGTTGGCCAAAGGCTAATTTGGTCGAACCATGGTGCTTCAATTCTCACAATCCTATCAGAAACAAACTGCTTCAAGTTTAGGAAATGTAAGCCTCAGAAAGTTCATTTAGTAACACATATTGGCCACTCTGTGAAGCAGAGAGAGAAAGAGGGAGCAACCCTTGGCCTGGCTTCTATACAAAGCCACAAAGTACATTGCTTGTGGGTTGCTAGCAGACATTCTTTTCCTTGGAGTCAGCAGAAGGTAACAGAACTCAAACCATAATAAACCATACTGAGTATCACATACATAATAACCACTTATTCCTCCATTTATTACCTTTGTTTCTTCAACATTTTTTTTCTTAACCACCAACATTTTTGTGTTTTTAGCTTGGGCTCCCCCCACTCCAAGGCAGAACCTGGAACAAAGATTTGGGTGCAAGCAGTGTTTTGAAAAGGTGATCCCAAGGAGCAGGTGAGGAAGTAGAGAGGGAAAGAAGAAAATCCAATGTCAGAGTGCATTGCAGAGGCTATCAGTGTGGGGAAAGGGGGCTCAGTTCCACTAGGAATCTGAAACACATATGAAGGCCAACTATCATTCTCTCGGCCTCCCCTCTGAGTTTAGCTTTGCTTAAGTGGCTAAGTCTCTTCAGGCTTCAGCTCAGAGCCCCCACCTCGCTTTGTGCCCTGAAGCCCTCCCTAAAACCACTGTTCCCGTGAGCTTATTTACTCTATTTCCAGGGAAGCTGGCTTCCTGGTGGTTGACTCAGTTTGAATTATTGAAAATATCTGGTCTAGCCCCCTACCTCTGCATGGATAACCATCCAAAATAATCAGGATATTTCTTTCGAATTGTGACAACAGTAACACTTATAATAAGTACCATGCACAAAGCACTTTTTGAAGCTCTCTATATATTAACTCTTCTCCTATTTTCAACAACTTTATTAGGTAGGTACTATTTTTATCCCCATTTTAGAAGAAGAACCTGAAGCATAGAGTTAAGTAAATTGCCAAGGTCACATAACCAGTAAGGAGTGGAACAAGGACTCAAAGCCCAAGTAGTTTGGTTCCAGAGGCTGTGCTCTTAATTGCTGTGTTGTACTGGCTCTCAGTTTTCCATGCAAGGTCACTGCCTCTTGTCAGTACATTTCTGACACTCTAAAATGGGCATCAACCTCATTGTACTTTCCAAATTCAAAATATTCCCTTCATCTTCTTTCTTTTCCCAGGGCTGAAGAATGTCACTTCCCTTGACATTTTCCCACAGGAAGAAGTTTCTATCCATCTGGACATTTTACTGATTAACTAATCTTCAAGAACTAAGTCAGAATTTTAGTTTAGCAGCCCATGAAGCAATCCCTCTGCATCTGCTCACCTAGTCACTACTCCTTGGTCCCAACAACATCACCATGTTCAATTGTGCTCTGTATTTTACCAACCTCTAATAGTGTTTCTCCCCGAAGCAGCAACCTTCCAAACGTCACTGGCATTTTGAACAAAGCATAATCACTGAGTCATGGTCTTTACCTGAACTAAAATGGTCAATATCAGGCATCATTTCACTTCTCTTTCACCATAATTTGCTTGTTACAGTCAGCTTGTCACAGCTAGGGACAGTGTCAGGTTGCTCTCAAATTTTCTGTTCTGCCTTTAAAAATAACCACTCTACTTCCGTGCTCTCTTTGCCTCAAACTGAAACTTTTATTTTGTACTTGCATAAAATATTTTCTAACATTTGCAAAAGTTTCAGTGCTAACTGGAATTTAACTCCTTTTGAAGGAAAATCTATCTAGCTATGACAAAATCAAGCTGTATTTCAAACCCCTTCATGTAAGGGGCTAACAAGAAAAGAATATTTTCCTCTCAATAACAACAATAATAACTTACATTTATTGAATGCTTACTACATTCCAGGCACTGCTAAATGATTTTCATGCACTACTGTATTTTAGAAATGAAGAAACAGGCACAGAGAAGTCAATCAAGTACCTTGCTCAACATTGCAGCTGGTAATTGTTCCAGAGCCCAAGATCTAACTATTGTCTCAGCATAATATACTAATCTTCTTCCATCACTTGGCCCATCAGTTAATCTACTTCAATATGTATTGAATATAAGAAATTGAAAAAGAAATGATAATTTTCACAGAGTTTTTAAAAGGTAATCTTAGCTCTGTGGAATTTCACAATTGCATTTCATAGACATTCTTGTTCTTTGTCAACTGATGAACTTGCACATCTGTTTTTGGAATGTTCTCAGCAGTCATCTGCTACTTTCCTTTTCCCAGTAGGAACTTCAGGTAAACTAAAATTAGATTAAAAGTTAGCAAGAAGTTCGCAGGTAGGATGGATTCCAGGGACAGTGCTTCTAGGGTTAGAAGCCCCTATTTCCGATTCCTTTGGGTCCTCTTTGTATTAGTTTATTACTCAGGACTGCTTCCTGCAGAAATTGGGGCAAATACTTCTTTTGTCAAATCCAGCAGAAAACTAAATGAAAAAACTCCCCATGTATGGCTGAAAGTCTTTTTCTTCAATCCAAATGGGCCAGCACAGGTCACATACCCAACCTGGAAAAGGAAAAAAGAATATGATTTTCTTAATCAGTCCATAAACTCTTGTGATAAAATTCAACACTTAATTTTAATAAAATATAGGACTTGGCCATAGACTTAGTCATAGAAGGCACTTCCTTTGCCTGATAGAATGAATTTAGTCAAACCATATAGCAAAAATAAATTTCCTAGGGGAAAACTGGTTACTTTCCTGCAAGCTTCGGGACACAGGTTTTTACACACTGACTCCATTTAATTAATCCCACCTATAAACAGTGTCATTGCTTTCAGACCATTTTAGAAAAACATTAAAAAAAAACAAAAAAAACCCAAGCACATAATTGTAAGCAACTTGAATCATAAATCACATGAGGGCACAGGTAATTGGATCTCATTAAATAAGGTATTGATTCATTAGCATTGAATTCACAGCCAACAGCACTATAAATCATGCTTGAACAAAGCTTATCTAGCATATATTTTCTCCAGGAGGCATATCACAGCATTCTTGTACTTAGGAATACTAGACAGCACTTCAGCACTGTGTTCGGGGCCATTTTAAACAGCAAAACCGCCGAAAAAAGCACAAAAACACACAAAAAACATGGCATTAAATGTACTGTGAGATGAGCATTGTTTAGAGTATAAAGCACTGAACAAGACGGCAGAGTGTTTCCTTTTTCAACCTTAACTGGGAATGTGCGCATCAGGGACTCAAATTTTGCATCACTCTGCCTATGTCCATGTATGACTGCGAAAGCTCCATGAATATGGAATCACAAATAATGAGAATTAATTGTACATGATTTCAGATGGAAAGCCATAATATTAAATATGTCAATATTACCCAAATTAAGTTATAAATTCAATACAATATCAGTTTAAAAATCTCAGCAAACTGAAAAGATGCTCAACTTCTTTAATGATCAAGGAAATGCAAAATTAAAACAATCATGAGATACCATTTCATTACCCATCAGACTGGCAATATATAAAACTGGACAATGCCAAATATTGGTAAGTTTGTAGGCAAATGAGGACTCATCAATCATAGGTGATGAGCATACATTTTTATGACTGCTTTGAAGAATAAGTTAACTCTATCTAATAAATTTGATATATCTTCATTTAGGTATACAATGTAGAGAAATTCAGGCATATGTTCCCTAAAAGGCATGTATAAAATTGTTAATTAAAGCATTGATTATAATTATTTTAAAAATGTGCGAATTAACCTCTATCAATAGGGAAAGGGATAAGTAAACTCTAGTATATGTATACACTATAGAATACCATATAGCAGTTACAATGAAATAACCATATTTAAATATAAGCACATGAATGGATCTCAAAACAGTGTTTAGTGAAAAAATAAAACTACCATGATATAATTTATGACATTTTGAACACCCTCATAGTCAAAATGTAATACTATACATTGCTTATGGATACATATATGTAATAAAAATATGAAAATATGGACTTTAAGAATACATACCAAATTCAGGGTAGTGGTTGCTTTGGGGTAAGGAGGGGAGTAAATGGCAATGTGAAAAAATTAATACTATCTTCAACTTTATAATATTCTATTTCTTTTATTAAAATTATATCTGAAGCAAAAATCAAAAAAGGTTAATATTTATTAGTTTTGCTGGTAAGATCATGGACATTTGTAATCTATCTTCTCTACTTGTCTTTATTGTTGAAGCTTTTCAGAATAAAAAGGCACTAAATATTTTAAACGTAATGCTAATTATAGTCTAAAGAAAATTTAAACAAAAGAAAATGCTATTAAATGAAATGTCTATATTTTTATACCCCCTTTTCCCCATAAGCTAGATGAATGAAGTGACTCTATTAATAGAGTTTGACTTAATCTCATGCTGGATTTATAGGCTTGTAAACATATTTGCACCTATCATATAAGGTCTTGAGTCTCTTCAAAATCAATGAAAAAGAAAGCCTCCCTCACTAACATAGTAAAACTATAACTTCCAAGAACCATTATCTCTGATTTTGTTTAATTTACCATTAATATTGAGTTCTATGATGCAGTAGAATTGTGCTTGTTAGTTTTAGAAACCCAAAATTATTTATTTTTTAAAGCCTGTATTTAGCATATGGGAATCAAAATAGCTTCTCAGAAAAGCCTCCCAAAGCATCCATGTCCAAAGAGGCCCTCACCCACTTAGCCTTTACTCCCTATTTCATTTTATCCAAGACTGCCAAGGAAAGGCAAAGTCACTTAGATGAAACTGGAAGGCCCATTTTCTCCTTAACAACAACTCTGCTGTAAACTTGGTAGCATTTGCAGTCGACCACATCCCAATAACCAGGGTGAAACAAGCCCTTCAAATAGGATTCTCCCAGAAACAATGAAGTTTATAATCCAGCAAAGTCTGCAGAAAATATTTTTAAATCATTTGATGGCTACAAATGACTAAACTTAATCTGCATCCCCTGAATGTTATTTTTGTCACTTTTTATTTATTACAGAAAGTTGCATATATTGTACTTTGGAACTCCTGAAAATTTTACTACCCATTCTATTATGCTTTTTAGGAGCCATTTGAGATCAAGTTGCAGATATGATGCTTCTTTTCCCCTAAATTCTTAAGTGTATATTTTCTAAGAAGAAGGACATTCACTTACATAGTTACAATATTAATAGACATATTAAAATATCAATAATAAGAAATGAACATTGATACAATGTTCATTGTACATTGATACAATTGAACAATTGCCTTGTTCGTATTTTGGCAATTACTACAATAATGTCCTTCAGAGAAACCAAAAGAAAAAAAAAAAAGTCTGGTACAAAAACCCGTCTAGGATCACACATTCTACTTAGTTATCATGTGTCTTCAGTCTGCTTTTATCTGGAACATTTCCTCAGTCTGTCTTTGTTTTTCATTATCTTGACATTTTTAAACTATTTGAGGAGTAAAAGCCAATTATTTGGTAAAACCTTTCTCCATTTGATGTTTCCTTGAGATTTCATTGAATCGTTACTTTTGTTGTAATATCTTTGTAAAACTCCTTTAGTTCCAAGTTTATTATTTAACCTTTTACAATTTTTTTCAGTTTTTAAAGTCATCTTTGATTGTCACTTATAGCCTATATAACAATGAGCTTATATTTTCCTGTTTCTCTCTCTTCTCCTCAATTTTTTAGTTTTATTATTTCTACTTCATTTTGACATTACATCTACAATTAAACATATTAAATGCTCACTATTAGTATTTTGCTGGTTTCTTAGTTTTCCCTTGGTTGGATGAAGCTCATCTTTTAGTAGATTACTCAAAGCAGGCTTGTGGGTACAGTTATTCCTTGATTTGTTTTGTGTTTAAACTGTTTTTCTGTAGCCTTGATATTTAAATAGTAACTTGGCTAAATAAAAAATACTTGGATGATACATATTATCACTGTGTTTCTTGAAAATGCTATTTCATTATTGTGTTGCTCTAATTCTCTTGCCCTTGTAAGTCATTAGATTTTTTTATTTGAAGACACTGGGAATTTTTTGTTTACTTTTAAGTCCAAAAGTTTATTAGTCTATGCCTCATATTTGATGATGCTGTATCAATTTTCTCAGGTGCCTACTGGACCATTTCAATATGAAGCTGCAAGTTTTCTTTTATTTCTGGGAAATTATCTTAAATTATCATTTTAAAATGTTTGTGTTCCATTGTTTTGCTTTTGTCTGTCAAGGGCTTCAAAGATCTTCTTTGCCTGTTTTTCATTCCAGTCACTTCCTTTCTAACCCTTTTTATTTATTTCTTTATCTCACTTTTATTCTTTTTTTTTTTTTTTTTCATTTCAATTCATTTTTGGTTGTTCTCTTCTTCATTGACTCATATTAAGTTTTTCTTTAAATTCAGTTTTCATTGAGCAACTTGTAACAGTCTCTTTTCTTCAATTCCTTTCTTGAATAGAAGAAATAAATGCTCTTTTCATTTTCTCCTGTTTTTTTGCCCATTTCTGTGCTTAGAAAAGTGATTCAAGACAGTTTTTGTCCTATGGCCACATGTTTTTTGAGAACATTTAACTTAATTTACAGAGTTATACTATAGTTTTCTTCTGCTTTTTGTTTGGTGTCTTGGAGGCAATTTTCACCAGGCAAAATCTTATGATTCTCATTCTATGTTATTCTATGTTTTCTTCTTACAGTGTCTTCCTATAGATAACGACTGTTTGCATCTCTGCATTTAGCAACCAGGGGTGACAATTTGGGAGGTTTACAAGATTCCTTGTTCTAGACCACCGTCTTCTGTCAGTGTAGCAAAGCAGATGGCTTTTGTGGGTAGAGTAAAGTAGGGAAAGGTTGTACCTTTTGATATTTTTTCAATTATATTATGGAGTTCTAACTTTTACCTTCTTTTTCCTTTTTCCTTTCACTGAGCAGTTTCAAAAGAGCCCTTTTCTCTTGCCTTGTACTCTTATCTTTCCCAGACGTATTGCTCTAAGGCTCACCCTAAATGTCTCTTTTCCACAACTTGCTTTCTGAAAATCTTGGGGTAGAACATTGAAAAATAGCTCCACTGGAAGTTTGTGTTTTACCTTTCTACTTACAGGAAAATTGGTGTGTATATTATACTCTGATTTCTAGTCATGCTAAAGCATGGAATTTTTGTGGTTTTCATTATTCTTTTTGTATAACTTTTGGAGGATGTGTTAGGACATTCATAGTTAGGTGGCCAGTATTCCTTGGCTACTTCCCTGTATTTTTGATACCTTCAGATTCCCACATTGATAGGGACACTAAGATTTAAGATTTTAAGATATTATCCTATGACAAGGAATTTCTCAAAATATTTATCTGCATCGGATTTCAGTCTTTTAACATTTCATTGTTAACCTCTCAACTAAAGTATATAAAATCCAATATTACTAAAATATTCAGCAATTTTCATCACTCTTTCCAGAGATCCCTCTCTCAACTCCCAACAACAACTGCCCAGATCTGAAATGTTTCTAAAAACAAGAATCTTTGCATAATATTCTTACCAAAAGTTAGCTATGGCTATTTAGGAACTCCCTTATGGAAACTTCCAGGGAAGGTAGCAGTCAGCTCAATATTTTCATAAAACACTCAGAAAATTCCATAGAAAATCCACAAAAGTTCCAATTTCTAAGATAAGCAGTTCTTAAAAAATAAAAGCAGTAAACCAAGCCTCACATCCTAAAGGGAAAAAAAAAAACATGACATTCAAATAGCATTGATCTTATATATTCCAGCCACCATTCCCATTATTGTTCATTTCTCCTTTGTAGCAGACAATATCCATACCCTCTCCATATTCCCTCAACACTCACTGTTCCAATGCATGTTAATGGCTTCTCACTGCCATTATCTGTGACCATCTGCCTCAAGGCTTTCTCTGACCACAGGAACTGGAGTGTCACCTTTGCCCACTCCCAGGAGAAACTCTAAATCAATGACAGATGGGAATTGGTGAGTGAATGCCCCAGCTTCCTTGCCTCTTGGGTGGTACAATTCTAAGGAACAGTCTACATAGCTCTCAGAGATCCCCATCAGGATAGAGCATTACTTGCCTATAGTAATAATACATTCTTCCTTGCCTTACTTCCCCATTCTTCGACCAGTACTTCCTAGGACCATCTCTCAAATAAACTATTTTTACTTAAATCCTTGTCTCAGGATCTGCTTATGGGGGATATTCCAATCTAAGACATACTTCCATGAGTCCATAAACATTTATATTCTATATTCCTTTCCTAAAGCATTTTGTCTAACTGTGAAGACCAAAAAGAGTCATTTTTACCATAGAGGATATCAGGTTCTTTGGAAAGATCTCAGTTTAGACTCTCTGGATTTCTGGTTATCTATCTTTAGGGACTTCGATTCACTTGGAACTTTCCAATATCCTCGGAAATTATAAAAGTAGTACTTACACGAGTCTAATTAAACTGAACTGAAATAAAACATCCCAGGGTAGCTTCAAATGGAAATATATTTATAATCTGGTCCTTGGTAAGATATTTACACCATGGATATTATATGCAGGAAATACCAATCGGAGCTCTGCCATGAAGTAGTTATGTAGTCTTGGAAAAGTCATTTCACCTCTCTAAACCTCAGCGTTCTAATCAGGAAAACGAGGGGTTGGAATGATCTTTAAGAAGCTCTCCAGTTGTAGTGCTCCCAGATTCTATGATTCCAAATAAGTCTCTGAGGTCCATTACATGTCATATTTTTTTCTAGTATTTCTCCATTCTTAGAAGTTAAAGTTAACAA
The DNA here is from genome assembly GCA_026826555.1 of Tolypeutes matacus. Taxonomy (NCBI): domain Eukaryota; kingdom Metazoa; phylum Chordata; class Mammalia; order Cingulata; family Chlamyphoridae; genus Tolypeutes; species Tolypeutes matacus. The sequence goes on along the minus strand of JAKSZT010053784.1, from coordinate 5,494,668 downwards.
CAGTGTCCTTTACCAAAAGGTATTTATGAATTCAAACTTAGTTATGATTCACCTAGCCACACCTATATTTTCACAGGTTGGTTTTTAAATCAGGGTAGAGATTTTAGGTAACTCTTTCTACCTGGCCACCTAAACTACTTAGGTGTACTTTAATTTCTGTAAACAAGAAGAGATTACATAGAGGGGCTATGGTTGTTTGAAGTTGTATGTATCCCAGAAAAAAAAACATGTTCTTACATCTAATCCATTCCTGTGGGTGTGAACCCATTGTAAGCAGAAACTTTTGATGAGGTTACTTTAGTTAAAGTGTGGCCCAACCCAATCTAGATGGTTCTTAATTCTATTAAGGGAGTCCTTTATAAACAGAAGGAAATTCAGACAAAGAGAAAGCCATGGGAAGTAAGAACCTGAAATCAACAAAACCCAGGAGGAGAGGCTGCCATGTACATTGCCATGTGATGAGCTAAGGACCAAGAATCTCCAGTAGCCAGCCCCAGTCTGGGAAGAAAGCAACACCTTGATGACATCTTGATTTGGACTTTCTTTTAGCCTCAAAACTGTGAGCAAATAAATTTCCATTGTTTAACCCAACCTACTTCATGGTATTTGTTGAGCAGCCTAGGAAACCAAGACGGAGGCCATGCATTTTGACCAACCTAAATGCATGTACTGAGTCTTCTCAGAAATAATGTAACAGATGTGGCATAGAGGGGAAGGTTGGTCAATGATCATTACATTTATTTTTCTAAACTGAGAAACAGTGCTTGGAAACCAGTTTCTCTTGAGTGAAATGTATTGATCCAAGGGAGAATTTGATACAGGATGAAGGGAAAAGCATCAAGGTGAGCTAGTGGAAAGGAAAGGAATTAAATTTGGCAGAGTGTGGGCACACTAGACCTTGGGAAAGAAAAGAGGCAAGGAAGAAAAGAAAAAGTTGGTGTATTAATAAGCCAAAGGGGTGCTGATGCAAAGTACCAGAAATCTGTTGGCTTTTATAAGGGCTATTTATTTGGGGTAAAACTTACAGTTACTAGGCCTTAAAGAGTCCAACTCAAGGTTGCTTTCTCACCAAAGTCACTTGCCACACGTTGAAGTAAGATGGTCGCTGACATTCTCTGCCTGGTTTCTCAGGGCTTCCTATATCAGTCTCTGATATAGGGCTTATTTCTTTCTGGACCTTCTCAGTTGCTCAGCTGCTCTGTTCTCTTCAGCTGCAAACTATCAGGCGAATGGTTCTTCTCTCCCTGGCGTTAGCTGTTTGAGCCTTCTCCTTCCTGTCACATGACAAAGTTCTCTCCTCTGGCATCTGTGGAGCTCTCTCTCTCTTCCCCTATATCTTCCTGAGTAAGTGTCCCTTTATATCAGCTCACCAAGGGAGCAGGGAATCAATCTGAGTCATGTTCTACTGAAGAATCAAAGCCCTAATCCAGGGATTCTTAAAAAGATTTCAGGGGCTCTGTGAGCTTAAATTGAAAATTCAAAAAAACATTATTCTTGGGGACAACAAGCAAGATGGCAGCAGAGTAAGGAGCTCCTAGAATCAGCTCCTTCTACAGAGCCTTTAGTACCCAGAGCTATCTAAAGCACTTGTTTCGGGGATCCAGGAGACCAGAAGTGCATCCTGCAACAGCCTTGAAAGCTTGGAAGGAGGAGACTGCCGATCTGCAGAGAAGATTCTTAAGTAGAACAGTCCACGCCATGAAGGTCAGTGCCCATCCTCCACTGGAGGCACAAGCCGCCTTGGGGGCTAATCTGCGGCTGGAATTCGAAGCTCCACTTCCCAAAAACAGGGGAGGAAGAAAAGGTTGGGCACCAACTTCAGCTACTGATTAGTAAATTCAGTGGGCTAAAGTATAATTCTAAGAACAGCAAAAGTCTGAACCTGTCCAAGTCAGAACAGGCCGGTAGACGCCATCTTAACTCTGCACCTCACACGAGGGGAAGAGGGGGCTGACTGAAAATTGCAGTGCTGGGCTTCTTTCCATCTATCAGATTACATCAGATTACAGATCTGGCCTAAGCCCCAGGCTCACCTTGGGCAGGGAGGAAATGGGGGGGGGGGGGCTGTGCCAGCTTCTCCAGGAAAATGCAGGCCATGCTGCAGAGGCCAGTGATCATCCTACTTTGGCAGCGCAAGCCACCCCAGGAGCTACTCTGTGGCAGGAATTGGAAGCTCCATTTCCCAAAAACAGGGGAAGAAGAGATGGTTGGCCATCGATTTCAACTACTGACTAGTAAATCCAGCTGGCTAAAATATAACCCTAAGAACAGCTAAACTTTGAACCTGTCCAAGTCAGAAAGAGGCTGGTAGCCGCCATTTTGGTTCCACCCCCAGCATGAGTGGAAGCCGGGTTCACTGAAAATCACAGTGACAGTAGAGACTGGTTTCTTTCACCCAGATAGGCCTACAGCCCTAACCTAGGTTTCAGCCCCACCTCTAGCAGGGAGGAAGCTGGTGGGCCCTGCACCAGCCTATCCAGGTATCTGCAGGTACATTTGGCTGGTACAGACTGAATAATCGGAAGTCTATAGGGGCAACTGTGGTTATCTTGGACCTGCACTGCATACACTGCTGTCCACACCTGCAGCTCCATCCCCAACCCAGGCAGGGGAGAAAGGGGCGTGAAGCTTTATCAGTTTCTCTGGGCAACTACAGTCTAGGCCTGCATGAGTTGATTTATTCCACACAGCTATGGCTCTGTTCCTACCCCTGGCAAATGAGAAAGCTGGGAGAAGCTTCATTGGTCCTTGGGGCAATGAGGACAGCTTGAGCCTCCACAGCTTATAGCAACAACTACATCCTTGGCTCCTACTACACAACCAGTAAGGGAGAAATGGCAGGAAGCCCTAAACTAAAGAGAAAAACTGCACCCAGAATAAATACTCTAGTCAGCCAGGTGCCAAAACACCAACAAAAATTACAATCCACACCAAGAAACAGGAAGATATGGTCCAGTTAAAGGAACAAGATAAGCCTCCAGATGACATAAAGAAGTTGAGACAACTAATCATAGATGTTCAAACAAAATCACCTTAATAAATTCAATGAGATGGCTAAAGAAATTAAGGATATTAAGAAGAATTTGAAAGCAAACATAGAAAAATAGCAGATCTTATGGGAATGAAAGATGCAATAAATGAAATTAAAAATGCACTGGAATCATATAATAGCAGATTTGAGGAGGCAGAAGAAAGGATTGGTGAGCTTGAAGAAATGGCCTCTGAAAGTGAACATACAAAAGAACAGATTAAGAAAAGGTTGGAAAAACTTGAACAAGGTCTCAGGGAACTAAACGAAGGCAAGAGACATGCAAACATACGTGTCATGGGTATTCCAGAAGAAGAAAAGAAGGGAAAAGGGGTAGAAGGAAGATTTGAAGAAATAATGGTAGAAAATTTCCCAACCCTATTGAAGGACATAGATATCCATGTCCAAGAAGCACGACATACTCCCATCTGAAAAAAATCTGAATAGACCAAGTCAGAATGTCAAATGCCAAAGACAAAGAGAGAATTCTAAGAGCAGCAAGAGAAAAGCAATGCATAGAATGTAAGAGATACCCAATAATATTAAGTGCTGATTTCTCAACAGAAACCATGGAGGCAAGAAGACTGTAGTATGATATATTTAAGATACTGCAAGAGAAAAACTTGCAGCCAAGAATCTTATATCCAGCAAGATTGACTTTCAAAAATGAGAGCAAGTTTAGAATATTCACAGATTAACAGAAACTGAGAGCGTTTGTAACCAAGAGACCTGCTTCTCAGGAAATACTAAAGGGTGTGCTACAGCCTGAAAAGAAAAGACAGGAGAGAAAGGCCTGGAAGAGAGTCTAGAAATGAAGATTATATCAATAAAAGTAACTAAAAGTGTCCAAAGAGTGGTGAAAATAAAATATGACATAATAAACCCAAATATTCAGGAATAAACTTAACCAATGATGTAAAGCGTTTGTATTCAGAAAATGACAACTCATTGTTAAAGGAAATTTAAAGAAAGACCTAAATAATTGGAAGAACATTCCATGTTCATGGATTGGAAGACTAAATATCATTAAGATGTCAATTCTACTCAAATTGATATACAGATTCAATGTAATCCCGATAACAATTTCACCAGCATTTTTTAAATAAATGGAAAACATGATTATCAAATTTATTTGGAAGGGTAAGGGTTCCTGAATAGCCAGAAACTTCTTAAAAAGGCAAAGTGAAGTTGGAGGACTCTCATTTTTGTACTTTAAGTTGTATTACCTAGCTACAGTGGTAAAAACACACACACACACAAAACAAAAAACAGCATGGTACTGGCATAAAGACAGACACAAAGACAAATAGAACTGAATTGATGATTCAGAAACACACCCTCACATCTATGGTCAAGTTATTTTTGACTAGCCTATCAAACCCACCCAGCTCGGGCAGAACAGTCCATTCAACAAATGGTGCTGAGAAAACTGGATATCCATGGCAAAAGAAGGAAAGAGGACCCCTATCTCACACCTTATACAAAAATTAACTCAAAATGAATCAAAAACCTAAATATAAAAACAAGAACCATAAAGCTTCTAGAAGAAAATATAGGAAAATATCTTTAAGACCTGTTGGTAGGTGGTAGATTCTTAAAGGAGATAAGAGGAGGACTGAGATAGACTGCTGATATTTAATGTCTGTAGAAGTTTTAATTAGCTTTACTGTAAAAGTGTGGAAATGTACAGAGCTGATAGTATCACATTATAGTGAGTAACAGCAGTTTATAAATGGAGATGTGGCTGAAAATGGTAGTCTAGGGATGTAAATGCCAATTGACAGAAAGCTAGAGAATAATCTAGGGACTGAATAGCACAGTAAACCCAGAGGTAGATGAGAATAGTGGTTGATGGCCCAGATGTAAGAGCGTCCTTTGTGAGCTGGAGCAGAAGTACATCAGTATTGCAGGGTGGTGGGAATGTGGAGAAGCATGGGAAAAATACAACTGGAGTGACCTATGGACTGTGATTAACAATAATAATGTAATATTCTTGCATCTATGCCAAAGATGTACTGTGTTGATAATGGGGGAGTATGGAAAATATGTGTCAAATGTACACTGTGGACCTGGTAATAATTGGATGACATTATCTCATAATCTGTAACAAATATTCCACCATGGTGTGGTGTGTTGATAGAGGGGTGTTGCTTGGGAATTCTGTACATGTACATGATTGTTTTGTAAGTTTACAATTTTTGTCATAAAAATATATATAAAAAATAATAATAGGGTGAGTTGGGGGAAAAATATACCAAATGCAAGATAAGGACTATAATTATCTTGTAATTATTAGTAGTAAGATTTTGACAATATTCTTTCATAATTTGTAACAAATATCTCATGACAATGCAAGGTGTTGGTGGAGGGTTGATGTATGGGACCCCTGTATGATGTTATGAATGTTTGCTTTCTAAGTTCACAACTTTTACTATACACTTATTGTTTATGTACGTTCATGTATAAATGATATAAAAATAATAATAATAATAATAGGGTGGGTTGGGGGAAACATACGCCAAATGTAAGATATTTTGGTTAGTAGTGATATTTTGAGGATGCTCTTTAATCATTAGTTAAAAATGTTTAACAGCAATGCAAGGTATTTGTGGTAGGGTGAGGTATGAGAGCCCTGTATGATGTTATGTATGTTTGTTTTGCAAGTTCAGTGAAGAAAACTAATAACATTGAGGAAATTAGATCAAATAGAGTTGAGTGGTGATCAAACAGCTCAACACTTACTCCACCCACAGTTTCCCTGGCAATTGAACCTTCATCTTACGGAAACATATTAAAAGTAAAAAACTCACATGAAAGTGAAGCCAAGAACATTTCCTAATGAGCTCTTGCTCAGGAAAACCTGATGAAGAGGTGGGGAAGTTTGCAATGTAGAACAAGAATGATGCAATGAAGGGTTAACTTGAGCCTGAATACTCAGAAAGAATGATAGAAACCTTTTGTTCTACTGCTGATCATATTAGTTCCTGGCAATAAACCACAGCTTTACTATCTATGCTATCTTACTTGCCTTATTCATCTACTTGCTGCTTGGAAAGAAATCCCAGAGTCAAGAACACTGGATGAGAAAAGGTGAATGTCATTCTCCATGTGGACAGGCTCAGAACAATATAGGCCTGCCGCCTGAGTCACTTTATGCACCCTTGCGTTCATTTTGGAGGTTAGGCCCATACAGAGTTGTCAGTAACAAAATGAGTCAACAATTTCCATTACTGTTTCAAAAGTATCAGCAAAACAAAAAGTCTTTATCTTTAGAATGTGAAAATATAAAGTCATGCTAAGACAAGATCAGGACTAAAAGCAAATGGTGAGTAAATCTCAGGTTGGAATGTTTCTCCCAGGCTGCCATGGCAGCTCATAATCCTCACTGCAGTAGTCATGGCTGCTGCACTGAAGACATTTCCTGGTCAATTTGGTGGGCCACATGCAGAGACATTGCCAACATCTGCACAAGCAGAAAAGGCAAAAGAGAAGTAATAGAAAAATCAGGACCTTGGCTGAAATCAACTTTCCAATTTCCCAGAAAATTTGTTCCATTTCATTTTACTTGTGTATATAAAGCTTGGCAGATGCAATCTTTGAACAAGTTGATAGCTGATGAGAGTCATCTTACTGTAATAGCTAAAACATGAATTTTTTTCTCGAAAAGATCTAGATTCAGTTTTTGGCTCTGCCACTTACTATGTGAAATATGACAAGTTATCTAATCTCTCTGAGCTTCAATTTTCTTTCTGTGGATAAAGAGGATAAGAATCCTTGCCAGAGTTAAATAAGCGAATGAGCATAAAGCATCTAGAGTAAGGGTTTATTAAATGGTACCAGTAGTGGTAGCAGGAATGATATTCATGGATGCAGAAATGTTGGTAATTCTATTTTCAGAATGATGTTAATTTTACATTTGCCCATTGAATATATTACACCTTTCATTGATCAAAAGATTTGTTCTGATTTTCTTTTCCTGGCTCTACCTCAGTGGGGAAGGTAGTAAAAGCATGGTACCTAAAATCCAGTATGTCCAGTATTCTCAGAGAGTATTTGTATATTTATCTTCCTTTGGAATTCTGGATTATTATTTAACCAACTCAGCTTGGAAGTTTCCCAAGACAAATTTAGTCTCTAATACTGGTAGAATGAGAGATGGTGAGAGGATACATTAGTCTTTTCACTAAAGTTCTTAATGAAAATCAAGGCCTGAAACATAACATAGTTTCACATTATGAAGAGATAATACTTCAAATTCTAATTACTGTTAAGAACCTTAGGGAATAAGTTAACACTCCATTTAATGACAGTGTTAGCTTCCATATAATGCCACTTAGCTGGTGCCTTATAGCATCCTAAGAGTGAGAGGGTGGCTAGCCTAACCATATGGCCTGGGAAAAAGGAGTAGGCAGAATACTGACCTCAACAGTAGCTGCCAAATAAAGTACAACCCACAAAAGTATTATGGCAATTCAAGTTCCATTTTAGGAAGTTAGAAAATTAAAGGAAGCAGTCCAAAATGGGAGGAGTGGCTCAAGGAGCCCCCTTCAGCAATGGGAACAGAGGGAGCATCACTTGAGGGTCAGGATGTCCAAGAGAATTTGTCTGAAAGTAAGATAGGGATAAATGGGATCTGAGCCCGATCCCTGGTATACAGGACTGACAGTAATGAAATTGGCATGAAGGCCTCATCCTAACAGAAAGAGTACAGTAAGGAGCTGAAAAATTCCTGGGACCCTGGACCACCTGGCTATGGCCAGCAATATGAGGTGTTACTATGCACAAGTGTTATTCAAGGATAAATGGGAGATGTTGCCCAGAAGGGTTACAGAAGCTTCATTGTCTTGGTTGAAGAGCAGATACAAGATACAGAGCTTAGGTGCCCTGTTGCTGATCCAAAAAAATAGATGGTATAACCCACAGCTAGCTTAATGCTCAAAACAAACAGCTGAGCCAAGACTCACATTACGCTAAACATAAGTCATTTGGACAGTCAGGTGCATCTTATACTTTTTCATTTTGATTGCTCTATAATGGTGAGGGGAAGGAAATATTTCACTTTGTAATCATATTCCAGAATCTAGAACATTAGACTGAATAGTCAATGTTAACTTATGAGTCTCTCTGGATACTATTTGGTAATTCATGATGGAAAAGAAATTTAAAACCTGCAATATATAATGAGACTCAACTCATTGTCTTCCAAACATACTAAAAAGGAATGTCATTATAACATAATTGAGGCATGACCTCCTCCAGCACAGAGACAGTACAAAGCTATTTGGGCATTCAAACTAGAAAGGAAATTCTGTTTGCTCTCATAAAAAAGACATTACTCCAACTCCACTGCCGTTCCAGAGAGATATAAGGGAATGTAAATTGTGAGACTGAAGTTTAACTAGCATGTTAGAATTCTGATATTTAAATGAATGTTTTCTTCTCAATGCAGTGGAGAAGAAAGCTTTATGGGAAGCTTTATGTTAATTTCAGAATGCTATCTCGACTGAAAGTGTCAATCATTTCCTCCCATTCACGTGAGTCATCCACAACCTGGGGAAGAGCAGCCTTATTTGCTGTGTGGCTACCACACAGGTCTCTGGCTCTAGGGGCACTGAAATGCCCTGGGGTTGGAGAAGTGGCAGGACCAATCCACTCCATCCCAGAGCCTGCTTACTGGGGAACTCAACCTCAAGACATGGGAAATTGGAAGAGGCCTGGTTAGGTATGATTAAATTTAGCTGCGTTAATGAAAAATAATCCCTTATCAGTTTAAACATTGGTCTTTATCAGATTTGGACCTAAAGCTCACATGACTTTGCTTTGCAATTTTTGCTACCATAGTATCCCTAAGGGCAAAAGATAGTCCTATCAAACAAAAACATGTCTATGAAATCTTGTTCTTATCTTTAAATTCATGTGAATTTTGCATTGCATTAGCATATATTTTTGTTTTATTATTACATAATATTTTGAATAATATCAGTATTTCAGTTTCTTAAGTTTTCCCCAAAACTTTCAGTAAAATTCATAGTATTCCCTCACCCACCGCAGGAAAAATTGCTCTGTGATTTTGCATACTTTATCACCAGAAAAGTATTTGAAATTTGCTGGCAACACTGGAGGGGAAGAGACAATAAAGTATGGAAAATAAGAGGAAGATCGTGAACAATACCACACAAAGAAGATTGGGCCATATAGTCATGCTTTTCTGATGCATTCTAGAGTTAAACCAAAGCTATCTGAGCCCAAAGCTCAAAGGTGATGGCATGTTCTTGGCCCTTGTCTCTTTCATAATCTGCCATCGGGGGAAGGAAGGGAACTAGGCCAATACTGTCAATTTCAGGAAAATCTCACTCCAACAATCAAAAAGCTCAATGCTCGCTCACTGTCAGTATCAAACCAAATCAATCAGCACTGTTTCATTCTTCTATCCATTCTGGAAAGACTATACTGGAAGTGAAAGCAACTGACACAAGATCTATAATGCAAAAAGAAAAAAAAAATTACTTGAGGGAGGGCCATGTCAAGACAAAAAAAGCCAAGTGTAGTAACTCTTCTTCTCCTACATAATTTTAACACTTTATTTCAGAGAATCCTGTAGAGAAAGTGACAGCCCCTGGAGCTGTTCTTAAAAGCACAGGACTTTAAAAGCAATTTGTCAGTCAACTAATTCTTTTTTTTTTTTTCTTTTTTTTTTTTTATTGTGGGTAAAAATCAAAATTTTCACAATACATACCAACATTTGCAAAATGATATATAAATATATATGCATATATGTGCATTTGCTTACAAAAATGTTATTTATATATATATATATATAAATATATTTTAAGAGGTGCTTAGATTACCCAAAATATTACACGGAACCCACTGGAATTCCCATGTTGCCCACCTCCCACACCTCCCACCACATCCCACACAAACATCTCCCACAAGTGTGGCCCACCACCCTCAATGGACTTACACATCCTGGGGCCTTGCCACCAACCATAGACCACAGTTCACACCGTAGACCACACTCTCTCCCACACAGTTCTGAGTGGTGTGTGCTGATTTAAAATGGCCTACATCCATTCTTAATTGATGAAATATTTGAACAATAGTTTCATGTAACTTTCTATTGTGCAGTGTAGATTTCATTTGCAACAATATTTGCATATTTATTAAACCCTAAAGCAGTGCTGGACTTTCCAGAATTTCTTTCATAGCCCTAACACAGGCATGAGGGAAAAAATCCCCATTACAACCTGTAATAAGAAGATTTGAAGTAAAGGTAATGTTCATTTAAAGACTGAGAAGAATACTACAATGTAGATAAGCACAGGGATACTATAACCAATAATTAATAATAAATGTTTTCATATTATTGCATAACAGCATTTATTGTTTTTTAATTGCAACTTTGCTGATAATACTAGTGAGTTCTGGTTCTTTTCGTTGGCCAGGCCATCATCTTTGACTAAAAATATTATTTTATCTTAGAGATCTATGTGACAATTGCATAATGTTGAGCAAGTGTTAAATCCTAAACAATCCTGGTTCCTGGGAAAAATAAACAACTCTCAAGAGAGGATTTTTCCCTCGGTTGGCAGAATTCTACTTAATCTTTCCCACCCAGCCCAGATAGAATCTTTTAGGGATATATTGATTTGGAAATCTCTCCAAAGGAATCTTAGGCCTTGACGTCCCACAATAATCCAATGCCTTTAGAAACATTTCTAATTTTAAGAAAACTCACTGTAAGACATTTCTAACCTATAGAATATACAAAAACAAATTTCTAGAAGCCATAGTGGTAAGTAAGGTGGGCTTTCTTTTACCTCGCCATCTTTCAACAGACAGGTAAGAAGAAACGAGTATCAGGATCACCGGACATGACAACCAAATGCAATGAATGAATAGCATCCAGGATATAAAGCTATAAAGAAAAATTTGAGAACAGTTAGGAAAATTTGAATATGGACCATATATTGGAAAATATTATTGTATCAAAGTTAAATTCCTTGAATGTGATAAAATATTACAGCGATATAGGATAAAATTGTTCTTAAGTGATACATAATTATTAACTTGTTTTATATAAGGTAGATATTAACTGCCACAACTTACATTCAAATGGATTTGTTTATGATTTCTGTTGCAAGATAAATATTCTGGAATGCTCAGGCATTTTGATTCTTCAAGAAAAATTGGAATCTGGTGCCAAGATCATTGGAATAACAGTGCAGAGAGTTGAGTGTAATATTAAAATGTAATTTAAAGAACAAAGTCTTTGCATTAACATTTTGGATTCACAGTAGAAGGAAAAGTATGGAGTACAGTCCAGAGAAAGTTGCAATAAAATGTTTATTAGGTACTTAAAATCTACCTTGAGCTTTGATTCTAAAGAATCTAAATGATTCTTAAAAAGGCTAAGAAAGAAGGGACAAAATTCAGTGATTCTTAAATTCATGTAGAAATGGAGAAAGATGCAGTAATAAACAAACTTTCGGGTCTCTGAAGACTTTGGACCTCTGCTGTCCAACATGATAGCTGGGAGCCACATGTGGCTATTGAGCACTTGAAATGTGGCTAGTCCCAAGGACATGTGCTATAAATATAAAACATACATCAGAGTTTGAAGGCTTAGCTTGGGGGGAAAAAAAAGGAATGTAACTCCTGGTGAGAAAGAGAGACCCCCTAGTACCACTCCCAGGGGTGGAGTCTCACACGGGGAGGGTGGCAGGAGCACAACAGCCCCTGCCACCAGGAGCTCCGTCCTAGGGGCACCAACCCCCTCCTTGGTTTGCAGGTGTGGGGGTCGCCAACAGAAGCACGACTCATACAGGACTGGATGGAACATTTTACTCACATAGAGAGGAGAGAGAGGACTGTCAGCTTCACTAGTGGACGCCAGTTCCCTGGCTGTGGGGCTCAATCCCTGGTGCATGCGGGGAGACCTTTTACAGGCAGCACCCCTGTCCTGTGTTTGTGCAGTTGGAGTGGAGGAGCCCTGCTCCCTCCCCGCCAGGGACAGATATACCACCAGGTGTGAGCCAGTGCCCTAAAGACGGCCACTTTAACCAGACTGTCTCCAGTGAATATTTATATATGCCCGGGACAATCTGGCAGTCCCCTCATCTACTAGGGGATAGTTTTTATCCTGCCACGCTGACACACGTGGTCTTGAGCACAGAATGTGTTTGTGGGTCCCAAGAAAAGGCCGCAGGCTAAGCTAGGGCCGTTCCCTACCACAAAACTAGTCTCCAAGACCCTTGAGACAATGACTAGGAAAGTGAGCCTTAAGTGAAGACACAGAGAAAAATCATAGCAATATTTTGTCACCTGAAAAAATTTTGAGGTCTTCCCAAAGGATCTCGCTCTTTTTGTTACAATAAACTACTCCAAATACTTGTAGATCTTGGACTTGTTTTATATAAAGTAGATATTAACTGTTACACTTCATCAACCTATACCAGGAAGGTAACAAATCCTTTTAATATGCATAACAATATGCCATGTTCCACACAGGGTCCCATTTCTTGCCTGTTTCATTCACTTTGAGTACTAATAACTACATTTATTATAAACCTATCATGTCAGGCACATTTCTAGGCATTTTATACATATCTCACTTAAACTCAACAACTATCTATGGAATAGGAATCACTGGCCTGCATCTTATAACTGAGGAAACAGAAGCAGTGTTCCTAAATACACCCTCATAAGTGCTGGGTCAGGATTCGAACTTTAGTCTGACTTGCATGCTCCTACCCACTTGTAGGCTTTTGCCTCCTGTGTAAATACTGAGACTCCCATATATATGTCATAGAGATGCTCTGAACTTCCTGGCTGCTTACCTTTCAGCTAATTGACAACAATCCTGCCTGGTAGCCCTCACTTGTCCTGTGCCATGACTGCCCACAATCTGCATCTAACAGTACCATAAAGAAGCTTCCAGCTTCTCAGAGCTAAGTACTCAGGAAACATGAGGGACTCTCACCCCCGTATGTGTCCCCCATATGTAGATCCTGTCCTTGGAAGTCATAGGCAGCAATGTCTATGTACAGGCTGCCCTTCTCCAGATAAGCTTGCCCACATCTCGTTCTATTAATCTTCTCTGCATAATCATACCCGACATGCTTTTCTGTCCTTTCACAAAAGGAGACTCAATCGATGATAATTATAATTCTCTAATTAGTTTCTTAATGACCTTTTAATAGAACAGTACAAAATCCTGTGCACATTTTTCAACAGTTAGAAATATCTTTCCAAACAAACTCAAAATGGCTAACTTGCCCTTATATATTCCTGCAGATTATTTTTAGTAATAATTGAGTCAACAATTCAACTTTATCCACATTTTCCACTCTCTTTCAATTTCATTATGTTATGTTATGTTATGCCTCAATTTAGCATATATTTCTTTGCCAACCTTTCACACCTGATTAGGTTCAATCACTTATCTCTGAATATTTAACACCACCTCTGTCACTTTGTAGTATCTCATCTGTTTTTTGTTTGTTTGGTAATATTATTGACTTATCCATGCCTGGCCATTCAATTGACCAATATTCAGTCAAATTCTTAGAGTTAATTGTTATCAGACAGGCTTAGGCAACACACTCAATCTCATCTCTTCCTCTGCAAGTAATCCTTATTCATAGCCTCTGCTGAAGTGCTTGGCTTAGGTGTCTATTGCTCACTGCTAGAGCCCTCTCTTTGGCTGTCTTTGATCTGGAGTGGATACTTCACCAAGTGGGAGTCAATCTACAGGCTAATCTATGGCAGATCAAATTTTGGGGGTAGAAACACTAAGAGACTTGTAGAAGCAGCTAGTCTGAGAAAAACAAGAATGGTGCAGATAGAGAGAGAGAAGTGGAAATGATAGACCATATGACCCCACAACGAGCAAGATGGGGCCTAGTGACTTCGCTGACACTTGGCTCTACATCCAGTAGTTGGATACTTGGTGAGTTTCTTCTGTCTTTTCTATAAACTCCCATCCTCCTTTATTTACAGATATTCAGAGTGACTATCATCTGCACCAGGGGTATGGCATAGTGGAGGCCAGAGTAGCAAGGATAGAACCACAGTGGTTTCAAGAATCTGAATGTGGTCACAGCCAGAAGGAAACAGGAAAGACATATTTCAAATTTAAGACCAGATGGTGAAACAGAGATAGGGGCTCAAGGAAGCAGCATAACTATAAAAGAACAAGTAGCATACAAGCCATGCCCCCAAAACTTGATTAATAAAGGTTAGAACCCAGACTACAAGCCCAAGAAACACAAAAACATTAGAAAGTTCTAACTATGCATCAGGTAGAGCCTACAGGATGGAAGGACTTGTTAACAAAACTTATAATAGAGGCAGATGGTCTAGTAATCTAAAATAGCAGCCAGAGTGATCTTAATAATGGGCTAATATCTACCAAGTCCTGGTGGAAGGCACAACAAGAGTTATAAAAGCAGGACAGAGGCCACAGCTGTGTGTAAGTGATTATGCCTACACAGATTAGATACTGAAATTAAGGAAATAGTGTGGTTTTTCTCTAAGTGTCGTATCTTGGATGACGCAGGCTCCAGGCATAATAAGTAACTTGGTCACTGAGAATGGCATTGGGGTGCAACTCATGACAAAATGAAGACTCAATCCTTATTCTAGATGTGAGGATTCCTTTCATGGACACTCATTTGGGCAGATAGAGTGCAGCAGGAAAAATTGGCAGCAACTGCGGTCAGGAGTCAGCTGTGTAGTGGCAAAATGCTGACAATCTGTCTGTGTGTGGCAAAAGCTATTGATGGAAGAAGGCTGGCAAAATCAAGGTAAGGTTTTATAGCACCAGCTAACAGTCTGGGCAGGTACAGAATGAAGCTCCATCCCAGGAGGTGGAAGCAGGAAAATTCATCAAAGTTAATGTTGAGAGAACAACTCAGCCAGTGGGATGAACATGAACCTACATATAGAAAGGGAAAGAAAAAAGGGAGTGCCAGCTCTCACAGCTGACATGGGAACCAAGTCTGTCCTGTCTGAAGGAAACTGAGGGGCTGGAGGTAGGGCTCCAGCTGCTTGGAAGAACAGCCTGGCTCGGATCCTAGGCCTTGGAGGCAGCCTTAAATACATTCTCAGTAGATAGCAGGAAGAAGGATGTCACAGGCAATTGAGATATGTTCTCCCTCTGCCAGTTTTGATTCACGCACTAGGACTGTCATGAACCTACAAGTTAGAGTCATCAGAAGCTTCAGCTTCAAGGAGGTGGAAAAGATAGAGACAAAGGAATGCAGGCAGGAGATGACACCAAAGCACTGATTGTGTCACCTCCCATCCCACCTGAGACTAGGGATCAGGATTGGAGGAAGAATGGGAGGAGCTGATGATTTCTCCTGGTGTAGATATTGTGGGCACAGTTCACCAAGCTGCCTCACTCTCTGTGGTAAGTGGTGACCAGGCCTGTTTTCTTCAATGATCCTACTTTTCAAAGCACAGAACATAGCACAAGTTTCAATACTGACACTAACTTTTCCCAGAGGCAGTTTTGACCACCTTTCAGAGTTTTAAATGCAAATTAATTCAGCCAAATAGCAGACATGCAATTATTTACTGGCTATTTGGCTCATAGAATCAGCAACACAAGTGATGCAATGTGGATACATGACCATGTAGCTTACTTACTCTAATTCCATTGAAGCCAGAGGGAGACACAAATATTTGGACCACCCTGAAGTCCTAGAACACCCAAGCTTGGTACATTCTTGATAATGTCACCCTTTATTCATAGTTTAAAACCCTCCCAAGCTAGTCCCCAGATCTCTTTCCAAGATGGCATTGTTGATCATTAGTTGCTCTGCCCTTGATCTAACTAACTTCATTTGCATATGGCTTTGCTTATTATAATGTGCTTAATATGGGATGTGACTTTGTATTCAAAGCAAATAGAAATGTTGCAAGCACAGTTGAGGAGACTCAGTCTCATGCCCTGAGTCTTTTGGTACTGGGGATACACAAACTGAACAGAACCACCCCTATAGCCAAGCACACTGCACTTTAGATAGCCCATACCCTAGCCTTTCTCTGGGGATTCTAGGAGCCAAGGGGATGTGCCCTTGCCTCTCTAGAAATACTCTCTATATATCTAGGACACCAGAATTCTTGGCCAAGATGTCCTAGCTTATTTCCAGAGCCTACACAGTTTTCTTTCCTGGGTCTATCCAACCAAGGACCCATAGATATTCATCCTTAAACCCAAGGATTCGTGTTTTGGATGGTGGTGTGTCCAGAGCTTGCATGTGAGATACCTCTGGATGAGGGATAAAATGGTGATACAACAAGAGAAGGAGTAACAGTAGCCTTCATTTGTTCTCTTGACACTGGCCCCACAAATGTTAACAATGCAAACTCCTCTTTATAGTATCTGCTTTTCCACAGCATCTTGCTAACCTGTACGTGTTACCCTGAATTCACTGATTTAGCACATTCTTTCATTGACCAAATCTAACAATTTTCCCTCCTTCAGTGAAAAAAGTTTAGATCAATATTACTTAATGATTTAGAGTGAAAAAAAAACAAAACAAAACAATGCTGCCTCATCTACAATCACACAGTTCTTAAGAATTGCATGCCCTTGGAAATTTTATATCTTATAACCACATTTGTGTTTTTGTTTTTGTTTTTTTAAAAAGAGAAAATAAACTTGACTTGAACCATGTTCTTTTCCCTTCATCACTCATTTAGGTATGGAGAGCTGAATGATGTTTAATAAAATTATTGGGATTTACTTAATCTTTCCTTCTACCCTTTTCTCTCAACCCATGATGTTGCAGGCTGAGAGAGTTTACAGGAGCTGGAGAAGGAATGAATTGGGTCCCTCCCTGACTTTTTTAATTTGTCTGTGTTTTCTCCATCCTATCTTTTATCTACAGACAACCCTAAAGAAGAAACTCATGACTGAAGATGACTGAAGAGGCATGAAATGGTTCCAATGAATTAACATTGTGTATGCCATCAACATTGCCCATGGCGTAAAGGTACCACACCCATATAATGAAGAAGCAGAAAGGTCAATGTGTAGGGTGTGGGGACCTGTGTATAATTATTCATGGAAAGAGGGCCAAAAGAAAATCTTTAACAGTCTGGCTCTTTCACATTGTAAGGAAAATTATTTTAAATCAATATTTATTGATCAACAGGAAAGAAGTAAGGGAGAGAAGACAAGACAATCTGTGTCTTACTGCTTCTAGTAAAAAGAAAATCACAATTTATATGTTCTATGGTAATACAGAATATATATTATAAAAGATTAATAGATAAATAAAATTATAAAAGAGAAGGTAAAAGTTTATAAAGCAACTTGGGGTAAAAGCAACTATGTCACATTGATCTGAGCACCAATTATTTTCCAAGTCAATCATGTCATCTACAGCAATAGGAAAAATTATTAGAGAGAAAAATAATTGTAAGCAACTCATGAGACTTAGAGTAGAGCCATATGTTGCATAACTGCAAGGACATTATTATAATCCATAAAATGACCCCCCTGGAATTGTGAATAAGGTGATCTGGCAAGACAGCACATAGAAGAAACAGAGTAGGTTCCTCTGTCAACCAGCTTCTTGACTGAGAAGATTAGGGAAAGACAAGATCAAGAATATATTTACCAGTAACAGATTAATCTTTAATCTGAGAAACAAGGTCCTTCTAATGTATTATTCCTCAGAAGTTTATCTTCAATAAATGAAAAATATTGCCCACTTCATGACAGAAGAAACAAGGAAAATTGAAATTAATTCCTTCAAGTTACAAGGCAATGCTAAACATTGATGCCTACCAACATTAAGCCAGATCCACAATAGCTCCCAAACCATCCATGATTTTGACTAAGCTTACAGATCAATTTCCTAGAGCAATCTGCCTCTGCTGTCTCATTTTAGATGGGAGTTTAGTGGCACCTAAACTCTGTAGGCAGTTTTAACCACTTAGATAACACTTCCTCAAGGTTTCAGGGGCACTCTCACATTATTGGGTAGGAGCATTAGTCTATTACATATCATAAAGCTCATGGAAACTGAATGATCAAATTAATTCAAATTATCTGAGATGTGAGCAGGATCCTATGTGCAAAAGACAGCTTGAAGCACTGGGAAAAAATTCTAAAATGGAAATACATTGAATAACAAAGAAGATTTTAATGTGCTACCCTGCAATCTTATTTAACAGGTTCATTAGAAAACCAAAACCAGGAATAGAAATTAAGAGAATAAAGTTTGTAGAAGAGAAAGTAAATGTGAAATCATTAAATTAAAAAATAAAGGATAATGAGAGAAATCCCAGAAAGGAAATGAAAGGGCCAGAAGCAAGAAATAAAATTAAATTCCACAGGGTATGACATAAATATGTGAGTTTAGAGTAAGTAAACTTCCAATTCAAGCCAGAAACATTGAAATAAAAGTCTAAATAATCAAAACCAGAGACACAGAGATGAATCTGCAACACACTAATAGCAGTATTCTCATCCAGTGTTTCTGGGGTTGCCGAAGGAGAAGTGACTCATCCTGTAAGACAAGAATCCTACATAGAGAACTCTTTTAGAAATGTGCCTGGTTTTAATAGAAGAACTATTTAGCTCATAAGGATGTGACACCACATCCTATCTATCTGCACCTGTACCTCCTTCTCACTCCCTTCTCACTGCCAGCCAACTGGTTCCAGCCACCATTATCCCTGGCCTAGAGACAGGGTCCCCTGAGACTGGTTCTCCCAACTTTGAGAGAGCAATGGCAGCTGAAACTGAATTTGCAAATAAATATGCAAATAAAGGTCTGGATTCAAACTCTTGTACTTTCTTTGATGCAGGTCCTATGTATATGTTTGTTTTACTTGCTTGGCTTATATACTCCATGACATGTGCAATTAAAGAATAAAAATGTATAGAAAAGCAACATTTGGAGACTACAGTGCTTTAATCAAAAGAAAGGTTCTAATGGTGGAATTTCAGATGCTGTGACAGATCCATGGGAGTGATACACTTGAGCAAAGAAGATTAACTGGCTTTTGTAGAAACTTCCTCACACATAACTGCCTCCCTTTCTATGCAGAAGCCTACTGCCTAGATGCTAATACAGAATGGTGAGCAATTGTTATGGTAGAAAGATAAAACTTTGCTCTGATTGCCTTCCTATGTTGGCTTGCTCTACTCTGTTAGACTCTGTACATCAGTAGACGTGGCTATCTACTTTCTATGCCAAACTCTATGCATAAAATAATCCCCTATCCCTATCATCAAACTGTCGTTTGTCTTTTTTTTTTTTTTTTTTTTTTTTTTTTTTTACATCAGGAGGCCCCAGGGATTGAACCCAGGTCCCTTCATATGGGAGATGGACGCCCAACCATTTGAGCCACATCCGCCCCCCTGTCATCTGTCTTTTAACAAGATTGGAAGAAGGAACTTTGAGGGGAATATGAGAGAGAGATGGAAGATATAGTCGCCTACAACCTTGTCCTCCAAAAGGACCTCACCGGGGAGCTCTGTGCCCTCAGGAGGCATCACAAAGGCCAAGGAGGAGATAGAGCTTTGGCAAAAGAAGGTGAGAAGTCACTGTTGGTAAATGAGACCTTCCCTACAGCTCTGTGTTCTGAGGAATCCATAACAACCCCTGAGAACTCAGGGTCCCCCTGAATTCCTAAGAGGCTATACCACCTTGCCTTTTAGTTATTCTAAATCATAGAAGGGATCTATTTCAAGAGATAAAGAAAGAGTTTATTCCTTATCATGTTCCACATGCCCAGGATACCTACCTAAGATGATCACCTCAGCTGAGAAATGCTTTTATTAGTCACTAATTCATTCCATTTACTCCAAACAATTTAATTCTCATTCCCCTCAAATATTTCCTAAATGTCTATATATTTCCCAGGCCCATATAGCTTCTTGATTGCCTTTAGTGGATTTTAATTGTCAAGTCCACCCCCCTCCATTTCAATGGGCAATAATTCTAAGACCATTAGGTGAAGTGAAGGCAACCCTACAGATCATATGTGACTTTTGGGGGACAGGGATCAGGCTATTAGGTTTCCAGGCTGAAGATGCTCACAGAACCACTACCATAGATCTGGAATGCCCTGTTCCATCTTCTTGTTCATTTTTCAATTTTCCCAATTATCTGTCTCTTCTCTGGGTCTGCTGTAGCTATTGGCAATCTCTTAACCTTCAACCCAGACTCAGAGTCCTATGATTTCCCCCCTTTCCCTCCATCTTCTCACTAAGTCCTTGGAATGTCCTTTCAGTGGCTGAACCATGGTTTGACTTAACTCCATACCACCCCAAACTTCAGTGACCTGAAAGGCCTCCAGGGAAGCCACATGCGCTCCCTGACAGAGAGGTATTTATGTCACCCGAGTGGAAGGTGAGCATTGTCTCTGCTGGCGGGATATTGTCTATGATCACATACACACACTCACACATACAATAGGGAGAGTCTAAATGCAGTGTGAGCACTATATGAAATGAATATCACGTCCTGGCCCTACACTTGCTTCCAGTGCTATGTGTAACATATATGTGTGTATGCGTACAAGCTCAACCAGGAGAAGGAGCTGACTTTACTTTTTTGTCTGCTTCCACCCTCCTTTCTGGGTGACTAGTGTAATAAGGAACTTAATTCACTAACCCTTACTAAATACATGACACAATATATGGCATGATAGAGATATACAAATGTATAAAACCTGACCCCTGACTTTAAGAAGATTATTTTCTATTAGAAAAATAATAGAAGTTAAAATTTTTCTCAGTCTTCTCCCAAATTAGAGAAGACTTTAAGGCATACAAATTTTGTGTTCTCATTTCAACGAGAGGGTAGAAGTATAAGGGCAAATATAAAATGATTGGTGATTTGCAGGTTGTTGGAAGATGGTTAAAAGAAGGTAGGAGAAAGACTGAAAAAGCGTTGCTTCAAAATATAAGAAATACTGTTGTTAGAACACAGGCGGGACCAGGCCTCCTAAGCTTTACTCTCATTGCCTGTTTCAACAGAAAAATCAAATATATTACCATAGGGTTTTAGTGTTTAATTTCTTTTCAAATCAAAGACAACAGCACATTCCTATAAGGGAGAGGAAAGACAAGCAAAAAAACAATTGCAGGAAAAAGAAACTAGAGCAATTATTGTTTAAAGCAGCCAAATAGCATTGAGAAAATTGTTACTTTTGACTGGGGCAGCAGGAGCTCAAATATGGGAAAAAAAAAGAAAACAAAATGCTCCCAGTTTTCAAAGATAGAATGGCACTTTATTTGGCAAAGACGCACACAATTTCTCACCAAATAACAGTCCAGTTTGAGACATTTGTAGCAGAAATGGCCATGAATACCCTCATTTCTGTCATTTCTGCCTTTTAGCCTCTATATGGCCTCGCTGTGAATAATGTATATTCTCAGCACAGCTTTTTGCTCAGTGTGAAATGGGTCAATAGTGCTCTCTAAAGTTTCTGATAGGGTTTTATTAAGTCTTGTAATCCTGGGGCCAGCTCAATTCTCACTGTCAGAGAAATAACACAGATGTTATAACTGGTCCAAAATAGGCTGACCTCACTGAGGACAGGGTCAAATCATCCTTATTTATAGATGAAATAGATGACCATGTTGCATGGGGTGATAGGAAGAGCCTTAAGGAACCAAATTTCCCTTCCCCATCAACCCACCATAGTACTTAAAATTCCCACTGTCAATATGACCCATTTCAGTTAGTTACTTCCAGCATACTACCTAAAAGGGTTTATGCATTGCATCACTCAGATTAGCATTAATGGGTTTACCCATGGAACAGTCAGTTTCACAGCAGAGCTCTGATAAAAAAGGACACAGCTTTCTCAGGCTGACCTAGACCTAGAGCAAGTTTCTTATAACATCTGTGACTCAGTCTCCTCATCTGGAAAGTAGGGTTACTTTTAGGATAACAGTTTTGACCACATTTTAAAACACTTGAAAACATAATATACTATATTGTAAGCAGTTATTTTTCTTCTTTACTCTGATTTTCTCTTCTTAAACTCGATACCCTAAATCAAGTTCTCAAACTAAGGGTGTATGAGAACCACCCAGAGGGCTTGTTAAAATGCAGATTGCTGGGCCCTGCTCCCAGGGTTTCTGATTCAGTAGTTCTGAGGTGGGATCCAAGAATTTGCACATCTTACAAGTTGCCAAAAGAAGCTGACGCTGCCGGCCCATGAACCACACTTAGAAAATCACTATTCTAAAAGTTAAAAATGGATTTCTGGGCCCTACCACATAGTGAAACACTGGAAAGGAAGTGAGCATATTCCCAATAAGTCCAAACATTTGCATTACATTCTAATTCTTAGAAAATTACTCTATGAACTTTTAAGTCTGTACTTACAAATCAGCAGAGCCCAGGTCAATTTATCAGCAGCAATGCACCCAGTCATTAAGCTGTCCCAGGAAGCCCAGACCACCAAGCTGGCCACAGGTGGCATCATATGTGCTGACTGTAGAAGAATCTTCTTCTAAGTAATAATAACTCTCAACCGAAGAGTCTTGAGTTTAATTTATAAACCTCAGAATTTTCCAGCCATTCAGTCAAAAGTGTTATGGAATAGGAAGACAGCCTCCAAAATGCATTCATTATTCACTCACATATTCATATATTTCTTCAAAAAACTTTTTTGAACACCTACCTTGTGCCAGGAATTATGATGGAGACTAGGGAAAACTCAAAATCTTTGCCTCAGCAATCTTTTTGTCCAATATGAGAGAAAGGACAAATAGTTATAAAACAAAATATGTATAATAACTAACATTTGTTTAATTCTTCAAGTTTATAAAGCACTTTCATATTTTAACGGTTTTGTTCCTCACAAATTTCTATAAGGAAACTTACAGATTTGGAACCTGAGGTTCATAGAGAATAACTGACTTCCGGTTGTCACTCAACTGATACTTGATGGACTCAAGGTACAACCGTGGCCTCAAGACTACAAAGCACATTCCCTTCGCCCAGCTCTACACTGCAGTTCTGATCCTACAAGGCATGTCAGAAGAGTTCCAAAGAACTTAACATGAGAAGGGCTCCTTTCCAGGAGTCTGGGAGCTTGAGGGAGAAATCATTCAGTGATTATGGGACTTGATGGAAGAAAGTTGCCTGAGCTAGAATGAAAAATTGAAACCTTCCTCTCCAAAGTATCTTGAGCCTTGTTACTTGATCAAATGTTATATAAAGATGGTTCTTGCAAATTCCCTGTGTGTTTTAGCCTGTGAAATTCATTCAACTACCTCACTAACTATTTTTGCCAACTATATTATTTTCAGCATAAAAGGCAGAGAGGAGCACAATTAAATTCACTGTCACAGGGGGATTCTGTAAAAGAGCTGTGCCTCACTGAATAATAAAAAGTGTATTTAATAGTGTATGTTCCCTCCTTCTCAGGCTTTCTAGTTTTTTTCCTAAGAAAAACTTACCTGCTTTCCTCCCTTATCTAATTCCCTCAAAAAATAGAACAAATGTTGGCCTTAATTGACCCCACACCACCCTAGGTTTCCTTGGAAGGCAAGGCCTCCCTGGAGTTCCTGAAATAATGAGGCTGATTCTCTCCTGTGTACCAAGAAGAACAAAAACAAGTATCCTTCTAATGCCGAGGAGAGTGCCAAGGTTAGGAAGATATTTGAGGACAAAGGCCACTCAGCTGGTTCTCATGCTGCTTGGGTAACTTTCCACAAGCACCTTTTAGAAGACTAGGAGTTCTCAAAGGATCATGACCTTGGACCCCAGACTTTTTCAAACCTGCTTAGTACAGAAGCTATAGGCCATCAACTCACAGTCCCCTACTTAAATCCAAAAGCTGTGATACCATAGGTGTTAGGGAAGTCACAGACATCTGTTAAGTGGCCATTGCCCAGACCTCATCTACTCCCACCTCTTTCTCTGGGGAAGTCATAAACACACACTAAGCAGTCATCCTCTGGCCTTTCCTTACCTTTTCTGTGTGTGCCATTCCACAATCTGGGGGAGATGCTATGTCTAAATGAAGACTAGGCAGCCAGACCTTAAACCCTGAAACCTGGAACAAGCAGCCCCAAATGCTTATCACAACAGGGATTCTAAGTGGCAGGGTCCCTTCCTCCACCCCTCACCCCCAAGTGGGTAAAACCACACTCAAACACTATAGATTGGTCTTGCTGGTGCCAAGTGAGGCATGTGGCAATGCCATCCACCCCAACCTGGAGCAATTTTTAGTCACCCCTGGAGACCAGCCATGATGGGACTTCTTCTGCTCCTTTGGACTGTGTAAATGAGAAGACAATTTGCCTTTTCTGGCCACTTTATTCAATATAATAGTAGGATCATTTGCTGAAGGTTTCTGTTGTGTCTCACACCTATGTTTCCATGACTCACTGTTGTGGTAACTTGCTCCACAATAGGACATTGTGATATCACAGAAAAAAAATGTTATAAAGATAGGCAATTATGTATTTATCTAAGAACAAACTAATTGGGCAAATAAAACTGGATCCTAATTGTACTGGGCACACTACTTTCTCAGCCTGACTCCCCATTTTTCCAACAGTCTACTCCCCCAGAGACACATGGTTTCCAGGGAGCATCAGCCATTTAGGACAATAGCCAGTTAGTCCAGGGGTGGGCATCTAACCTTGTATTGGCCAGTAAGAATCTTACTGTAGGATTTGATAGTAAACTTGGGAAAAAAAACCAATATATCTATCTCTGGGTAGCTTTTCATTATTTGTACAGCTCAGGAGTCATCAGCAACAAAATGGCCTGTCTGGTCTCTATCTTAATATCTGCACAAATCCCACCTCCTCCAAGCACATGTTCCTGACAATTCTAACACACAGCTATCTCAATCATCTCTTCAGTCTTCATGAACTTACAGTCTATATAATTTGTTTTGTCATCTTCAATGTACTCTCTTTTCATGATTAAATCATTGTATCTTATTTCTCCAACTAATCTTTAAACTCACTGAGGAGAGGTATTGATTCTTAGAACTCTTTTGTATTCCCTTGTCAACCAAGAAATAAACTAAGGTGCAAGGCAACAAGGCATTTATTTGGAGTCTTATAATTGAAATTCAGGGAGCACAGATTCAGGTAGCAACCCAAATAGTGTCCCATCTTGGCATTTCTAGGCAAGGGTTTTTAAAGAAAAAGATTAGGTAAGTTCTTTGTGCTTGGTTGATAGTTGGGGTACTCCAGTTGTCCTTTGGGTTAGTTAATTTAGTTCTTCATCTTGTGGTTTGTTTTATGGTGTCTGGATGTCCTTGGGGATTTGAGAAACATTGTTGCTTGAAGCTTTGAATACTTTGGTTTGTGATATCTGGGTGATATTTGTATAAGAGTAACCTCCAGAATGACCTCCCAACTCCATTTAAAATCTCTTAGCCATAGTAATTCTATTTTGTTTCATTTCTTTTTATACCCTGCAAGGGATATAAATATGTACAATTGATGTTATATAGCATTTCATAAATAAGTTTCCCAAAAGGGCACATTTGTGACACAATCGAAGTCATTGTTGCAAAAAATTTATTAAATATGTATTTACCAGAGAACAAACTATATAGATAGAAAGTTGTCAACTATTAGAGAGACATAATTCTAAATCTTCAATGCCTACAGACTTAAGAACCCCGTTTCATTGATCCTGACATTTACTGAGCATTCACCATGTGCCAGACACTCGGTTAAGTGCTTTATAGATATTACCTAATTTAATCATTGTAGCAACCCTCGGAAGTAGTTACTGTTGTTATTCCCATTTTATGGTTGAGTAAAAAGATTTATAGAGATTAAATCATGTGTGCAAATGATTGGTTTAGGAGTTAGATAGACTATATAGGCTTCAGTTAAGAAGGAGGAGGTATAAGAGGAGAAAGAGAGGGGAAAAACCATGTCCAGAGCTCTCTTTGTAAGCACATGGCTGTCATGTGATATTCTCCAAAATATTTCAACATTTTACCATGCCAAAGTGAGAGGAAGAATTTAAAACACTTAAAATTACTTTCTTTGTGAACAATTCAAGTAAATTCAGTTTAATTAACTTAGCACTGCTTATGGTTTGAAATGAGGTAAGACTTCTCAGATTCAGTTTTCATTTTCTTAGGCCCTCAGCAGGATGGAACCAGAGCTGCTTGGAAGATGCAGCCTCCAGGAATCACAAACAGGAAAAAGTAAAAAGCAAATGTCAATTGACTTTTAGTCCCTTCCTTTTTTCATGCCACCCTAAATGAGGACTCTCAGAATGTCATTGTTGAATTTATTGAGATCTTTACAGCAGTCTTTTTGGAACTACAAAAAAAATGGTTTCAAGAGTTTCAAGAAGATGGCATCGGAGTAGGTCAGCAGGGTTCACCTCTCATTACAAAACAGCAGAGGAACGGCAGAAACTGTCCAAAGCAGCTGCTTTGGGGATCTGCAAACCAGGAGGGTTCTGTGCACATCATCCAAGAGAGTGGGACAGAGAGACAAAGAGGACAAAATGAAACCTGTGAGTTACTTGCACCCATGGCAGGGAATGGTACCTATCCCCCATCCTCAAGGTGAACAGCTTCAGTGGCTGTTTGTTGCCGACTATGAAGGGAGCAGATGTTTTCCTCCCTGGAAAGAGGGAGGGTGCAGTAGAGGGCTGAGTGTGGTTTCTCTACAGAAAGCTTAAACAGCAGGGCCTGGCTTGGAATTCCAGCTCTAATTGGCCTGAAAAAACCAGCTGGAGGAATTTGGAAGAGACACTTCTGTGTAAAGTCCACCAAAGATGACAAGGTGAGACAACTGCCCAAAAATCTTTATGGCAACTATGGTCATTGTTTGGGGGATAAGAAGATTAACACAGAAAATACTGTGTCCAATGAAAATACCAAACTATTTCTTCAAATAAATTTTGTTTTTACTTACAAAACTAGTACATGTTTATAGTAAAAAAAATTGGGAAGTATGGAATAATATAAAGAAAAGTTTAATTACCCATTACCCCATCATCCACTGTTAATATTTATATGCATTTCTTTTCAGTCTTTTTCTATCTACATACATAGTTTAATATCTTCATCTTATAATCGGTATTTTCCCATAACATTAATATTCCTTAAAATGAGGAGTTTTGAATGGCACTATAATCTTTCATTATATGGATATATCATAATTTATTAATCAGCATCTTATTGTTGAAAATTTGAGTTATTTCTAATTTGTTGGTGCTAAACCTAATACTGGAATAAATAATGTTGGGTAAAAGTCTAAGATGGCTCCCAAGATTCCTAGTCATTGTGCTGCACACACCTTCTTCTAGTTATTTAATCAAGCACTAATCTAAGTATTATCATCAAGAGATTTTGCTGATGCAATTGAGGATCCAAATCAGTTGACCTTAAGAAAGGGAGATCATCCTAGTGGGCCTGACTTAATCACATAAGTCCTTTAAATTTGGATATAGAGATCAAAGGTAGAGGAAGTCAGAGATTCGAGGCACAAAGGAGATTTGACATGTGAGAAGTTCTCTGTTCCTGGAGGGGGATACATAGCAAGGAATAAGGGTGGCTTCTAGGAGTCGAGAGCAGCCTTCAGCCAACAGCCTTGAAAGAAACAGGTACTTCAGTCCTATAACACATTTAAAAGTCATATAACACATTAGTACTACCAACAGAAGAGGTTTTCTAGGGCAAATACAGAAACAGCCAAGGAAAGGAAATGTCACAGCAGGACAACATGCAGCCTGAGAAGTCCATCTGAACAGGAGAGTGTGGAGAACCTGTTATCAGGTAGCTATTGTTGCCTCATTTCAACTAGCCTAGTGACTTCAAATGAACATTTGGGTCTCTGAAGCAGCCAGAATTGAACCATAGAAAAGAACCTCAGATTTCAGGTTGAAATCTAAAACTAAACAAATTGATAACACATCTTTTCTCTCCCTCACTCTTTTGCTACCCACAACTATTGACTACTTTCAGTTCTATGCTCCCTAAAGCTACACGGCATATACTCTTCGTGTCTGGGACTCTTAATATTTGTTCACCACTTTTTCCTTAGTAATAAAAATTACAATTTTTAGTTGAGCACAGGGCTACCCAGGATAAAGATTACATTCCCCCAAATTCCTTGCAGGTAGGTATAGTCATGTGACTAAATTCAATAGTATATAGGCAGATGTGTCATGTGTGGTCCAGGAAGTATATTTAAAGAGAAAAGACTCACCTCTCTCTTTCTCTTTCATCTTCCTACTGGCTAAAATGTCGACATAATAACTATAATTCAAGCAGCCACCTTGAACCATTCAGTGGAAACCATATGTTAAACAAAAAGAAGGACCTGGGCTCCTAATTGCATGGTAACAACGTACAAAGTCCTTACTGCTTATCTTCTGCCTTTGTTTACATGAGAGATAAATGCATTTTATCTTTTTAAGTCAATAGTATTTAAGTGTCTGTCACTAAGAAACAAAATATAATGATAACTTATAACCACCACCCCCGCCTCTAGTTAGCTCTGATGGCAAACCCTTATTTTGTCCAGACTCTTCACATAAGAGATATTCAGTACAGCACACTTGCCCTTGTGTGAATGAAGTCTAAAAATCTGGTGAGCCCAGCAAGCCACCAGCTTCAAAGTTACACCTATGTTCTAGCTTCCTCTTTCATCCTGTGTGCATCCATTCAGTGGTGGATTTCTGTTTCCTGGTCCAAATGGACTAGCTGATGCTGCTGACAGAATATTGTTGTATTTTTCTCAAAGTGAACCACTTATGCAAGGTGCTTGCCAGAGTGTTTAGAAGGATAGAGAGTGGAGGCTTCACTGGGTTGGTAGGAAAAAAAGTATTTTAATGTTTTATGCCTACTGACTAAAAAAATGTGCTTATGTGACAGAATTTGGTTTAAGAAATTGATTTTTATTTCAATAGTTCATGTGGTAGCAATGTTGTAGAGGAGGAAACAGAGTGCTCCCCTTCCTCTAAGTGTCAGAGGCTATCATTTTACCAAAGCTATCTGATAATGTGAACGGTCTATTGGCCTATGTCAATATACAAGTCAAATACAGCACAAGACTCTGATGAATATAATCAACACAGAATTCAACTGCTTGCCTGTAATGCTGTTTACCAAGTGATAAATTTGATTAAATAAGAATGCCATTTACAATATTTAATGATAAATACTTGCCTTGCTATAACTACTTCCAAAACAATGTCTCAGATATTCTAGAGAATTACAGTTCTCACATACCAGTATTTTTAAGGTTCTAATCATTTATACACCAAAACAAGAAAGGTCTTCTTTTTTCCCCCTTTCTGTACTTGCTGTCTGACCTTAGACAAATTATATGCCCTTTTAAGCTTCAATTTTTTCATGACTAAAGTGAGAAATTAAACTAAATGATTTCTGTGTTTCATACCAGTTCTAGGTATTTATGAGGACACTTGGGTCCTCAAGGTTTGAGGACCCACTTGAACTACTGCACTAGTCAGGAGGTGAGCCAGGATGGATAGAAAGAAGAGTAAAGGCAAGCTAGAAAAATGGCAGAGCTTCTGACCTCAAGAAGTCTATGATGTAGCAGCATTATTCACTATTGCCAAAAGTTAGAAGCAACCCAAATGTCCATCAACAGATAAGTGGATAAGCATTGTGGTATATACATACAATGGAATATTACTCAGCTGTAAGAAAGAATGCAGTATTAAAACATGAGATTACATGATGAATCTTGAAGGCCTTATGTTGAGTGAAGTAAGCTGGGAACTGAAGGACAAATATTAAATGGCTACACTGATAATAATTAAGCAAATTTAGCAGACTCACAAAGCTAGAATGTAGAAGATAGGCTTACAAGAGACAGAAAGGGAGTAGAGGGTTGTGAGCCAATACCTATATGGGCAAAATCTATGATAAAGTGGAAGGGTGTAGTTTTGCAGTGGATGGGCATGACAGTGGTGCAGTAATGCTATTGGGTTTGGTGGTGCTGGTCTGTGAGGGGGGTTGTATGGGGGAGTTGGGTTGGACTATCCATGGAACTAGAAGGAGGGTCAGGGAAAGGAGCAGGTAAACTCTGGGGAATTGCAGGTCTGTGGTTAAAATTACAATGTTGGGAATGTTCTTTTGGCAAATATGGAAGGGGAGGATTACTGGTATAGGGTGTTGAATGTGGGGGGTGGGGATACAGGACAGGGTGTACCTGGGACAGGCTTCTTTGGAATATGTAAATGTTCATCTTGTCATAGTGTGTTATATCAGTGGTGTGGAGACCCATACAATAAACAAGAAAATATTAAACTCCCATCCTGGGGAGTTGTGCTATGTTCTCAAATACAGGAGCAAGAGTCTCCCGAGAACATAGGCAGTGCCTAATAAAAGAAAACAGACCAATATGTCAAGCCCTCAATATTATTGCAAGTAACTATGAATCTTATCCTTCAAAAATTGAAACTTAGTAGTTATCATGGGTCCCGAGGGGAGGGGGAGGGAAGAATAGAATAGATTGAACATAGGGCATTTTTAGGGCATTAGAATTGTTCTGCATGATCTTGCAATAATGGATACAGGCCATTTTAAATTTTGTCAAAATTTATAAAAATGTATGGCACAAAATGTAAATCATAATGTAAACCATTGACCACGGTTAGTAGCAATACTTCAATATTTTTACATCAATCATAACAAAGGTACCATCCGTATGCAAAATGTTATTAATAAGGGAGAGGGGGAAAAGGGAAAGATGTTGGGTATATAGGAATCCCCTATTCTCTACATGACTTTTCTGTAACGTAAAGCTTCTTTGAAGATAAAATGAAAGAAAAAAAAAAGATACTGGGGGAATATATGGAAGAAAATGTCACTGTACATACAAGACAACAGATCTTACAGTGATGAAAGACATAATGTCTAAAAAATATTTATTAAAATTTTTTTTTTTAATTTTTGTATTTTGTTATTTTAAAAACTATCATTATTATTTCATTTTATTATTTTTTTTATTTAGTTATTTTCTTGGCTTCATCTTTGGAGAAGTTTTGGATTACAAAAGGGTCACAACTGTGGCAGGAGAGAATCATTTGTGTGGGATGTTGGTGACAGGGGGGATGCATGGGATGGGGTTAATCTGGGGCGTGCCTCTAAGGCATATGAATATGTTCAAGTGTTCATGGGGCTTTGTCACAGTGGGTGGAGATCCACATAATAACCAAAAGAAGATGGAATCCCCATCTTGGGGAGTTCTGCTGTACTCTCTAATGGGACAGCAAGAATTCCCCTAGTACATGCACCGTGCCTAGTTGAAGGAGGATGAACCATTGTGCTGGGCCCTTGATATTGATGATTGTACTTATAAACTTTTTCTGAGAAAATTGAAACTTTTAGCCTAGTATTAAATGTTGCCAAAGAGTTACCTCCTGAAAACCTCCTTGTTGCCCAAATGTGGCCTCTTGCTAAGCCAAACTCAGCGTATAAATATACCGCCTTCCCGCCAACGTGGGACATCACTCCTGGGGATGAACTTCCCTTGCACTGAGGGATTATTACCAAACACCAACTAGCAATGCACCTGGAAAAAGACCTTGACCATAAGGAGGAAATAGTAAATACAAATGAGTTTTTATGGCTAAGAGATTTTAAAGTGAGTCGGGAGTTCATTCTAGAGGTTACACTTATGCATGTCTCAGCAGGATCTCATTGACTGCCACAGTAAATAGTGCATCAAATAGTGGGGCTCCTGGGGCTCTAGAGACACCCAGACACTACAGGCAGGGCAAGCAGCTCAGGAGTTTGGTGACCTGCCAGTGGGCCTTAGTTTGGAATTTATGCTCCCCAGTGTGACAGAGTTGGACTCATTTGTGGTTTCCCTAAACATGGCTCTTCTGCCCCTTTTATTTGAATCTATAGTTAGCGCTCTACTCAATAGGTATATGTCCAAGAGACTTAAATCTTTGGTCTGTCCATTTGCTAATTGGGCCCTGAATCTCAGCAGCATTGCAACACCTACTCTCCAGTCCATTGGACTCAAGCAGGACTACTATTAATAACAAGGTGATGATGATGGACAACGCCCAACCCAAGGAACAGAGAGAGTCTCCAAATGCAAGCAAGATAATTCCATCCAACTGCCTATTGGATCTAAGCCCCCTCTCAATTAGAGGCAGAGTGGTCATCACTATCCCCAAATCCTCAAGATTGGGGAATGAACAATGGCCTAAAGTAGACTTACTATTATTCTATATTATATTATACAAATGTACCACACTAATGAAGGATGTTGTTAATGTGGGAAAGTGTGGGAGGGGGAGGGAGTGGGGCATATGAGAGTCCCCCACATTTTTTATGTAACACTTATATAATCTACAGTTTCTTTAAAAATAAAATAAAATAAAAAACTTCCTATAAAGAAAAAAAAAAGCCTATAATGTAATACATGAAATGTCATAAAGAGTTGCACACAAGTTGTTGGGAAAATAAAGAGGATGGATCAATCTATTCAAATGGTAGCTTTGAAAGGTAAGGAGGGTTAAGTTGAAGAAACTTGGAGAAGGTGGTGTTTTGACAGACATAAATGGGGTCAGAAAGAGATGATTATGAAACACGTGCTGACAATAGGTGAGTGCATATAACAAAGGCATACATTTCCCTTCCATTCAGCCCCTGGTCTTTTCTTGGAAATTTAAAGTCATGTAACTATTTATTGCATGTTAAATGGCTACAGATTTATGCATAGACCTTTTGCAATAGTTACCAAGGCAATTTGGAAAAGTTTAATATTTTAAAAAGGAAAGAACAGAGAAAATTATGGGCTTAGACACCTTCATATCAGTTAATTACCATATTGATTTTCCCTTTTGAGACAGCCACAGGCAAGACCCAGAGTTGCTAATATCTCTTGGCAGACCAGAACTCAAGAGAAAAGGGTGAGAGGTGGAAAGGAGTTGTCAGCATTTTATGTAAAGATTAGCATATGCTTGTCAAAAAGATAACTAAAAAATACTTGTTTTTTTCTAGGTCCAAGAATTCCACTGTGGAATATCAAAATTTGCTACATTATATTATTGGTAAGAAAGGTCAAATGCTATGGAGGTATTTTCTAAATGTGTGGCAGTGAAATCAAGATACATCCATTTAAAATAAAACCTTTTTAGACTATTGCTTGTTGATGTACACACACACACACCCCTACACACAGGCATATCATATGCACTAATTTAAGAATTTTAAATGTATTAATTCATTTGATCCACCTACAATTTATAGGGTAGTGACTAGTTATCCCTATTTTATTGATGAGGAAATTAAAACCGAATAAGGTTAAATAACTTACCCAAAGTTACTACTAGTAAATAGCAGCATCAGGTTTCAAATCTATGGCTGTCTGGTTGTAGATAATGCTCCCAATACCTCTACATCAGATTCCCTAATTAACAGAGACAGCTGCAGAGTTCTGCACCAGTTCTGCCATGTGTATAACAAAACAGTGTCAAGCAAACCAAAGCATGAGATGGCCTCATAATAGGTTCTTCTCCTGAGATCCAACCCCAGGTGCATATAATTAAAAAGAATATTTAACATCCCCTAAGACTTCAATAAATAGCTCTGTGGCAAACTGCAGAGATTAATCAGGCAAAACCTGAAGATTATAGGCACCACATAAACCTGAAGACGTTAATGCTAGCAAATGAGATGTAAATTAAAAATATACCTCAGGGAGAGTAAATTAAGAAAAATAAAACCTGACATTTGGAAAATATGTATATAGTGATAATTCCAAAAGTCTGAGACTATTAAACACAGTTTTTAAAAATTAAATCCTTACAGAAAAATATGAAATAAAAGGATTTTTTGAAGTCAGAAAGTAATAAAAATAGCACAAGTACCCAAAAAGTGGTACTGATTGTGGAATCTATGAATTCAACAATTGAAATAAAACTCATAAAGAATAGCTGTGATATTGGAAACTGTCAGAATTAATAAAATTTTCTGACAAACATTATAAACCCAGAAGAGCTGGTAAGCATATTTATTGATTCACTCAAACGATCCATAAAAGAAAACAGAAAGATATAACAATCTTTAAAAAAAAATTTTTTTTAATTTTTTTAATTTTTAAAGAAGTTTTAGATTACATGAATGTTACATAAAAAATATAGGAGATTCCCATATGCCCTGCTCCCTACCCCTCCCACATTTTCCCACATGAACAACATCTTTCATTAGTGTGGTACATTTTTTACAATTGATGAGCATATATTGAAGCACTGCTACTAACCGTGAACTATAGTTTACACTACAGTTTACACTCTGCCATGCACAAATTATAGATTATGACAAAATGTATAATGGCCTGTGTCCATCATTGCAATGTCATGAAGGACAATTTCATTGTTCCAAAAATACCCCCATGTTACACCTATTCTTCCCTCTACCTCCCCTCAGAACCTCTGGTGGCCACTGCCTTTATATCAATGATACAAGTTTTTCCATTGCTAGAATAACAATAAGTCTATTTCAGTCAATGCTCATTCCCCAATCTTGAGGATCTGGAGATAGTGATACCTACTCTATTTCTAATTAAGAGGGAGCTTAGATCCCATGGGGCAGATGGATGGAGCCATCTTGCTTGCAGTTGCAGACACTCTCTGTTCCTTAGGATGGGCATTGTCTATCATCATCTCCTTGTTAGTTGTCCTGGATGAGTCCAATGAAGAGGAGAGTAGGTATTGCAACTCTGCTGAGATTCATTGCTTAACCAGCACATGAACAGATGAAAGATTTAAGTCTCTGGTACATATATTTAACAAGTATAGTGCTAATTATAGGTTCAAGTAAAAGGAACAGAAGATCCACATGTAGGGAAAGTATAAATGAGTCTAAATCTGTTACAGTGGACAGCATAAATCCCATAGTAAGGCCCACTGTCAGGGTGCTGAATTCTGAGTTTGTCTGCCATGCTTATAGTGTCTAGATGTTTCTAGAGCCTTCAAGAGCCCCGCTATTTGAGGCACTGTTTACTGTGGCAGTCAATGAGATCCTGCTGAGATATGCATAAGGGTAGCCTCTGGAATGACCTCCCAACTCACTTTGAAATCTCTCAGCCATAAAAACCCGTTCATATTTACCATTTCCCCCTTATGGTTCAGGTCTTTTTCATTGCTAGTTGGTGCTTGGTAATAATCTCTTGATGCCAGGGAGGCTCATCCCTGGGAGTCATGTCCCATGCCGGGGGGTGGGGGGGAAGGCAGTGCGTTTATATGCTGAGTTTGGCTTAGAGAGAGGCCACATTTGAGCAACAAGGAGGCTTTCAGGAGGTAACTCTTTGGCAATATACAATTCTAGGCTAAGTTTCAATTTCACAAGAAAAGGTTCATAAGTACAATCATCAATATCAAGGGCCTGGCCTAATGGTCTGTCTTCCTTTGCTAGACACTGCCCATGTACTTGGAGGATTCTTGCTATTCTACTAGAATGTAGCAGGACTCTCCAGGATGGAAATTCAATATTCTCTACCAACAGAGGCAATGCCCCAGGAACACTTGAACATATTCATATGCCTTAGAGGCATGCCTCAAATGCATCTGTCCCCATCACCAACAGCCTGCAGCAGTGATCCTCCCCTGCCACAATTGTGATCCTTCTGTGATCTAAAACCTCTCCAAAAATGAAGCCAAAAAATAACCAGATAAAATTAATAAGAAAATCAAATAATAATAATTTTTTAAAGTAACAAATAAAATACAAAAATAAATAAAAATTTGAAATAAAATTAAAAAATTTTTTACATTATGTCTTTCATCACTATGTGATCTGTTATCTTGTATGTACAGTGACAATTTCTTCCATATATTCCCCCACTGTCATTTTTTTCGTAGATAAAACAATATTGATTCTGAAATACTTAGAGAAAAGAACTGAAATTTTGTTGAAATATTAGATAATAAAAATATAATGGCATTCAATGACTATCTGACTCTATGTTAAAATAATTTCCTGTGACAAATAAAAATTAATGTTAGTACAATCAGCATCCTCAAGGTAAATTATTTCTATTTCTACTATTATAAATTATAATATTGTACAACAGTTTAATCTGAAAATATAAGATAAACTATAGTAACATTGAAGACTAGCATTGAAAAATTATAGGAAGTTAAAAAAATCAGCTATATCGCTCTATTACATGATAAAAAGAGAAGACAGTAAGATTCCTAAATAAAGTGGACCCATGACACACTTTTAAGATATAGTGGGGCTGGTGTTTAAATACTATAGTGGCAGCTGTGACTGGAGTCCTGAAGCCTAAAGCAAATCCTAGTTCTGCTACAAGTCATGTGCTTTCAGCTTGTTTCTTAAAACTCCAAACCTCATTTTAATCATCTGCAAAAAAATAACAACATGCAGAAATAAGCTGAAGTAAGTTATCAAGAGCATTCCACAGTGCCTGGCACATAATAGTGCTAAATAAATATTAACACCAATCCTCTCACTCTGCATGAGGTTTTCTCCTCTGGAAAATGTTAAAAGTAGTAAAAGTTAAAGCCTTTGAGGAGCTTGTAACCTTGTTTAAATCATATACTCAGGAAAGAGTTAAAGAACATAAGCACTATCTGTGAAAAAGTGAGGAATGGAAACACTAAATATTCAAAAAAGAAATCAAGGGAGGCATACATTGCAGTTACCTGTAAGGCTTCAAGGAGGGGACAGAATGCACAGGTAGGATTGGATAAGTAGCTAGGAAGGAGGAGCCTTTTCCAAGAGAATCAGAACAGTAAGACCTGGGAATTAGCACTACATCTTCATGGGATAAGGAGGTGACCAGCCCAGCTTCCCAAAGCTCAGCTTGGGGAAGCAGCAGTACCAAACACCCTCGTTTTGTCAATATTGCTTTTCTCCAGAAGGCTGTAACCTTATCTCAGTCAGCTATCAACCACCCTTCCCTACACACTTGCCAGCCAGAATCCTCCCACTCTCCAAAAATACTTCCTTTTGTGATGAAATGTGTGAATAGAAGCATCAAAATCCATTTTTCTGAATCAAGAAGTGGGATGTATCAGAATGCCTGGGGGATGGGAGAACATGTGGACAGGATCTGATATAGGTGATTCTGATGCCCCATTTGAGAACATCTGGCATTGATTATATATTAAAGAAATCAACAAGGGCCAAAAACCAGTAAGACTTGAATAGAAATCAGACTTATGAATAGATCTAGAGAGTAAAACAGACAGAAAAGCTGTGGCCAACAAGGTGTGAGCACCACAAAGAGACGAAGAAAATCTCAGGCCAAAGGCCTGAGTACATAAGATTAAATAATCAATACATGAAACCAGAATACTGAAAATAACCAGTTTATTCAGGATGTCTCAGCAGAGTGTGACCTATGGGGCTAAAATTACCAGGTTTCTTTTTCCAAGTGAAAAGGGGATGCATTCAATCTGTTCACCTCCTAAAACAGGATTGTAAATGTCAGCAGATCTCTCAAAGTTGTGGCTTCAGTTACACAAAGATGAGTTTTATGTACAATGTGGAAATGTTAGTTGCTTCTGCATCTGAGGTTCAGCCACAGCTATATACAGATTATCATTTTCAGACAAGGTATGCAAAAATGCTGATCAGGATAGGTAAGTGTTTATGAAATGACAGTTCCCTCCCCTTGCAGACAACTGTGAATCAGCTAGCAAAAGTGAAGAGCCATGCTATAGATAGCTCCAGTGCACTGATATGCATATTGAGCACAGTGTTTCAATCCTAAAATGAATGCAAATTGCCCTGAGTACTCTTTAGACTAAATATAGACATAAAAAATTATGGTAATGGATGTGCTTCCTTTGATATCTAAACATATTGCTGCTGACCCAGCATTAGCAGGGCACATTCTTGAGGACAGTTTCCCCAATGGCAGTGATAGATTTGCAGGCTGTCTGTGACCAACAGTGCACATATTTTATTTGACAGGCCAAGGAACAGGACAAAACAAAATCAGCCTAAGCATAAATAGAATTTATGTCGTTGGCCTCCTCAGAGCTTTTGTTGATACTTAGGGGTCACAGTGGGGCTCTTCCAGCTCCTTTTGCCCTGACCTCACCCCTACCCAGTCGCCACCACCAGGACTTGGAAATAAAGGACATAACCTTACCCTTTAAGAGTTCAGCTTCAATATTAACATATTGCACTGTGGAGGGCAATGCAAAGTTACTTCTGAGACAGAATGGCCTCTGTGTCTGCAGGATCTGGCTGCGTGCTGGAACTATTCTTAGCCTTCCACGCAAGAGAATTTTCAATGTTCTGGTTCAGCTTCCCCACAGCTTCTCCCACCCGTTCACTCTCTAAGAAAATTCCTGACTTAGCCAGACCTGTTCTAGACTTTTAGTGATATGGAGAAGGGAGATTGAGAAGAAAGAACCAGGACTGGAGGGCTCAGAGTAAAGAGGGAAGGATTCTTGTTTGCTGAGTAAATGCCCAGGCTCCCAGGCTTCTCTTTGTTGTGGAGAATCTGGGTAATAGATTAAAATATTGGAAAATCTTTTTTACAAAGAAAAAAAGAAAGAGCTGTGGATGGGGCAAAAGGTGAGATCGGAGAAAGGTTGGGGGTTTCTTATGAGATTCTTTTAAATAGCTGCAGGATCTTAGAGAATTGGGACAGAAAGAGAGGGTTTTGAGAAGTGTTTTCAGTTTTGGTTTGGTTCCCACTTATTGTTTGATGAGAGATGCAGGAAAAGAAGGGAATTTGTTAAAAAATTATTTTTGTTGTCTGTTCAGTGCTTCTTTAAAGGTGACAATATGCACAGAATGAGCTTCTCGATCAAGGGAATCTTGTATAATTGTAATCAGCGTAAATACATTAATATATGTAAATTAAGATACATATCCAAAGCAGCACTAGTCAGTCACAGAAATTCATGAGAAGATACTCTCTGAAGCTGGACTGTCCAACAGAGGTGGAGCCTTGGACCAGGACTGCCCCCTCAAGTTCTTTGGACAGATATCTCATTTTGTCAACCTAACATTTTAGGTTATAGTCTGGTGCCATTCATATTTAAACCATATAAGTATTTCTTCTTGTTCTGATTCCGTGCTCACTATGCAATACTTTATATGCTACCTAGTGTATTCAATTGTCCCATGCCACGACACATCAGTTAGGACTCTTTATGCCAAAAGTAACAGAAAATCCAAGTCAAAGTTCTTTAAAAATTAAGAGAATACAACTACTGAACAGCTAAAATAAAAAAAAAATATATAGGCAGTTCAAAATGCTGGTGAGGATGCAGATAAATCAGATCACTCATACATTGCTGATGGGAATGTAAAGTAGCATAGCCACTTGGCAAGTCCTTTAATACTAGAATTGTATTTACCATATGATCTAGCAATTGGACTCTTCGGCATTTATCCCAGAGAAATGAAAACTTCCATTCTCAAACAGAAACTTGTACTCAAATGCCCATAACAACTTTATTTGTCATAGCCCAAACTGTAAATTACCCAAATAGCCTATAATTACCGAATGACTAAATAAACTGTGTTACATACATACCATAGAATACTATTCCACAATAATATAGAGCAAATTATTGATACATGCAACAATTTAGATGAACCTCAAGGGAATTATGCTGAGTGAAAAAAGGGCATTCTCAAATAGTTGCATACTAAATGATTCTATTTACATAACACTCTTGAAATAACAAAATTTTAGCTATGGAGGACAGAATAGTGATTGCCAGAGGTTAGGCCAAGAGGGCAGAGGTGGGTGTGGCAAAAGGGGTGCGTAAGAGAGCCTTGTGGGAATGTTACAGTTATGTATTTTGATTGTGGTGGCAATTACACAAAGCAACCCATGTAATAAAATTGCCTGGAACCACACAGACACACACACACACACACACACGAGTATATGTATAACTGATAAAATCTGAATGAGCTCTGTTTATTGTACCAACATCAGTTGTTAGGGAAATCACAGACACCTGTTAAGCGGCCATGGCCCAGAATGCAACTTACCCCTACCTCCTTCTCTAGGGAAGTCACAAACACAAGCTAAGAAGCTATCCTATGGGCTACCCCACCTCTTTTTCTGTTGTGTGACTTTCCACAACCTGGGGAGATGTTAAATCTAATGAAAAGGCCCAGCCATACCTTAAACCCTGAAACTGGGAACAAGCAGCTCCAGACACTTATCAAAACAGGAATTCTCAGTGGCAGGGCCCCACCCCCTGGGATTTATAAAAACCACACCCCAACAGTATAGATTGGTCTCTCTTCTCTGGCACAAAGTGAGGTGTGCAGAGCTGCCATCTATCAACCCCTACCAGGAGCAGTTTTCAGCTACCCCGTGAGACTAGCTGTGATGGGACTTCTTCCCTTGCTCTTTTGGACTCTTTGTGCTGAGTAAGTGACAAAGAGATTATTTGCCCTTTCTGGCCATTTCTTTCTGTGCAAGTAATAAAGGGATCATTAGCTGAAAGTTTCTTTTATGTCCTGAACCTGTGTTCCCATGAGATAAACTATTTCAAATAATTTGAATAAAAGTTTTTAAAAGTGAAATACTACATATATATAACATAAACAATTTCTTTCTTTCTTATTAATTAATTTATTTATTTATGATATACCATGTAAACAGGGGAAAATAAATAAAAGGAGAAAAATTTGGCTTCAAAAATAAAAAATAAACAAATAAGTAAGCAAAATAATGGGGAATGATTTGTTCAAGTGAACGAAATACAAACGAGTGTGGACTTCAAGTTTTGCTGACCCAACAGCTCAATGTTTCACCAAGGACCCAATTTCTTTCCACTTCTTCACTCCCCCTCCTCGAAGGCTGTTTCATTCTGAACACATTTGAGGCTGTGTGCTTCATTGTACATGTTCAGTGGAAGAGAGCATACTTCTACCTAAGATTCTAAGAAGGAACCTTAAGATTCATTTTAACTGGACTGTTCAGGGAATCATTAATGGTTTTTTCAGAACATTCTGTTTCTTATCGGTCTGACATAATTTTTATTTATGTCCCTCCTTCACTCTTAAATCTATCCCAATTTGGATTATCCCAATTTGGATCACATGCCATGCCTAGCTGGAATACGCTCTTGGCTTGGCAAGACAATTAGGCACAACATCTAG
The DNA here is from genome assembly GCA_026826555.1 of Tolypeutes matacus. Taxonomy (NCBI): domain Eukaryota; kingdom Metazoa; phylum Chordata; class Mammalia; order Cingulata; family Chlamyphoridae; genus Tolypeutes; species Tolypeutes matacus. The sequence goes on along the minus strand of JAKSZT010053784.1, from coordinate 5,453,549 downwards.
ACTTGAGGTAGAGGTCAGTATCCCCAACGTCTCTGGATTGCATGGGTGAGGTATGGCTGCCCAACCAAACTTCAGGTATTTCCAGAAAGAGGGGGTAATGGGTTGCAATTCAAATTTTCTACTGGATATGAGCAGTTATTTTTCCGGTGGTAAATTAATAAACTGGCGCCATGGTTTAATACATTAAATGTTGTGTTTGATTAATGCATCACAATGCCATAAAAAAAAAAACCTGTTTTCCAGCTGCTGATAATTTGGGAACTGAACCTCCAAAATGGATGCTTAGGCGCTGGTAAATTCATGAAGACAATGAATGCTACATGGAATATAACCAGCTGACCTTTCCCTGGGGATTCTAACTGTACTGTTGTACGTTTTATTCGTTAAGCACATGCTGGTTTTAAAACCTTCTTCAAAATGAAGCAAAAGATTAAGCAACTACCCAAGAAATTTAAAAGAAAAGACACAGTCACTTAAAATATTTAAAGTGCCACAACCAAAAAGCTGCTACATTTTTCCATAGGATAAGAATGATATTCAGTGTACTAAAATTAGTTAAGCAAAAACTTTGTGTCTTTTAAGCCAAATTGCTCAATGATATCATCCTTTAAAAAAAAAAAATACTTTTTATCATCTTCCTCTTAGGAGAGAAAAGTGGATAAACTAAGAATTATTGGAGTCATGAATACATTTTTAATATTCCTTTAGGTTTGAAACATACTTTTCCATCTTTAAGACAGGAGATATCAATATGATGGTCAGAGGTAAATTATTAAATGTTAGAAGAAGAATAACTGTGGAAGGTACTGGACCCTAGTTCTCTCAGACTGAAAATATGTGGACACTGCAACTACTTCTTCAATGCTTTTTGGCCCCACTATTTCTAACTCTAGGGCTTAGACAGCTTTTATATTTTCTTATAGAGCTACCAGTTCATCAATCTGTCCTAAAAGCAGAACCACACAGGCTCTGTAAATCCCCTTTTCCCTACAAACTGTCTTTTGGCTTAGGAATGCCATCCTCTTCATGTTGTCCTATCTGTGACCAATCTTTAGTCTCTAATGGTGTTGTCTGCCTGTGCTAAACGTCAGAAACACAACTCTGCCATTGAAAACAGTTCTCCTGGGAGAACTTGAGATGTCTCAGGACCTCAGGGATGTAAATGAACATAAGGACTATTACCAACTTCTCACCTGGAAAATGCTAAAGGCTGAAAGTTGTCCGGTATGGCCTCTCACTGGAAAAGCAAAGGTATAAGGAAGCAGTGGAACATCTCACACTGGGATTATTTGGTCCAACAAGAATGCATGAGTTTCCATGTGATGGCAGAGGCAGAGAATGAAAGTCTGCAGAGGCAAGTGAAGGAATAACAAGAATTGCTAGCAAAACACCAGAAGCTAGGAAGAGGCAAGGAAGGATTGTCCCCTACAGGTTTCAGCGGGAGTAAAACCGTGAGCAGGAAAAACCAGTTTGTGGGGTGATGTCCTCTGTTCCTATAACCTTTTCTTCTGAGCTTGTTTAACTGCAGGTCATATAACCTGAGCATGCACAGAAAGCACTGATCCTTGCCCCTCAGCTGACCTTTGAGATACCAGGAATAGAGTTCACTTCCCTTGGAACCAAGATTACGAGGATAGGGAGACATCAGAAGCAGATCAAATGCAAGAGTCCTTCAATAAGGAAGACCTAGCCTTAAATCCACTCTACCACATGTGGACAGCTCAATTAATCAACCGGACTATGCGAAGTCTAACCTCCCCACTTCTCTCCCCACCTTTCATCTCCCATTCCCATAAAATCTCACTTGACTCTCAGATTGGGGAGATAGATTTTAGCCAAGACTCCTGTCTCCATGCCAGCTGACCTTGCAATAAAATTCTTTCTTTTCTTAAAATCCCGATGTCATAGTATTGTTCTCTATGCACGTTGCGAAGCGAGCCCTTCCTTGCTCAGTAACAGGAGCATGGCCCTGCCAAAACCTTAATTTCAGATTTCTAAACTTCAGAACTATAGGACAATAAATTTCTGTTGTTTTAAGCCATCAAGTTTGTGATAATTTGTTGATACAGCTCTAGGAAACCAAAAATTGGTGTAACCCAATACTCAGTGGAAAATTGGAATAGAGTATTTCAGCTATCCTGAGGCCCTTGAGCAAACCCAGAGTAGTCTCTGACTCTTTAGAATCAAACTAGATTAGCCCTAGAACAGTTTCTGCAGTTCCCTGTTTCCCTATTAATATATGGCCTGACAGTGTTTCCTTTCCTCCAGGCTCTTGGGAAGTGTTCTGAAAAGTTTTTACCATCTATTAATTATTGTCTTTCCCCTGAAGAGAAATCTTTTTCTTACAAGTTAAAAATCTCTTTCTGCAAGAAAAATGCCTTTAGCCTTTCGGAACCATCACTTTGTATTTGAAGACTATCTTCTGAAAAGGTGCAACAATAGTCTTCCAGGCATTTACCAGACCAGTATCTCTCCGTCAACCAGAAGCTGCACTTATTATAATGCTCTAAGTGGGATAGAAGTGTAACTCTTTGCAACCACTAAGGATTCTCAGTTTATCCTGTCCTGGGTTCCTAGTCTGATAATGAATGTTTCTAAGAAAGAAAGCCCCAGGGGAGAGAAAGGCATATATGTGTCTATGTGTTTGTGTGTTCATGTGTAAGTGCACCCCAAACCTTTTCCTTTACCCCATGTTTTCTGAAGAGAATGGAAGTCACAGTATAAAGTTAATACAGCTTTATTACCAGGGGCTGGAACAGGATCAGAGGGGTGTGAGTGATGAATGATACCAAAGACTCCAGAGAAGCAACAGAAACTGGAAAACAGAAGGGAGCAGGACTGGAGGGGCAAGATATAGTAGGTTTTATGGAGATAATGAACTTCAGAAAGTGTCAGAAGAAAATTAACAAGATGAATGTCAAGAAAAATGAACAAGTGTCATGAAAAAGAAACCAAAGAGACATAACCAAATATAATGTCTGAAACTGATGTGGATTCTTGGTGGATCCTGAAATAAAAGAATAAACCTTAAAAGATATTTTAGGGACAATTGGGGAAATTTGAATATTTGAGAGTATTCAGTAATAATGTTAATCAAAAGAAAATAATGGATCCAAACGCCAATATAATTGTTTGCATAGAAGAAACAGGGCAATGCTGTAGGAATTCTGCTTAGCTCTAGTGTCATTATGCTCCTAGAAACCACTTATCAGAGCAACACAAGTCCTCTCTCCACCCAAATCACAGTTCATAGAAGCTCAGCCTGGGGTTAGTATCAGGAGCTCTCACATATTGGGGTATGGAAAACAGAGTGGAGATCCATCAGATTGAGATAAAGTCCAGAAAACCATCAAGACATGACCAGAAGGAACAAAACAATGATTTGTTTACCATCAGTGGAATACAAGGAACCATAGTTTCCTGAACAAACCATGGGGCACATTGTTATAGCTAGCTGATCTTACAAGAGTTAATTATAATGCAGTACATTAAAAAATAATAAATCCATGATTCATAGTGATCAGAGAGGGAGAGAGGGATTTCTTTTAAAGTTACTTAGATTAAACAAATATCAAATAAAAAATATAGGGGATTCCCATATGCCCCGCTCCCCACACCTCCCACATTTTCCCACATTAATAGCATCTTTCATTAGTGAGGTACATTCATTGCAATTTATGAACACATTTTGGAGCATTGCCACTAAGCATGGATTCAAGTTTACATTGTAGTTTAGACTCTTTCCCACCCAATTTTGTAGGTTATGGCAAGATTTATAATGGCCTGTATCTGTCCTTGCAATGTCATTCAGGACAATTCCGAAGTGGGAGGGGGATTTTTTTTTTTTAAGGAAAAAAATAGTGTTGATCTGAGAACTCCCCCCATCCACCTCTACCCCTTCGGCTTCCCCATCACATCTATCCCCTACCCTGAATGGGCTGGCTTTGGTCAGGGCTGAGCCTACAGGTGAGAAGGAAATTGTACATGTTTGTGAGTAGGAGAGGAAAGTGAGGGCAGGGTACCTGGTAAGATCTAAAACAATGGAGAAGCAGCATCTTCTTTCTTTATCCTTCATCCTATGGTGTTTTAATTCCAACAGTTACTAAATGTTCTGGACGATTTGTGCATGAGAGAATTTTGCCTGCTTTTCTTTTCCAAGTATGTGCCCACAAGGAAATATGAGGAACACTCCCCCAGAGAACAAAATATTGTAAAAAATAGGTAAGATCTCTACACTAAAGCTCACTGGGGAAGATCCTGTTACCTGGGAACTGGAAAAACGTATCATTTCCTACAGCGTTCTATGTATAGCACTAATTACCACAGTGTTAATGTTGCACAAGCAAACATCATTAGAATCAGCAGGAGGGAGGTTTCCTCATGAGCTGTAAGGAGAGATCAGCAGCAAATATTTAATTTTCTACTGAGGTTGGTACTCCAGACAGACTTAGTCTGTGGCAGAAACAGTTTTCTACCTAGAGGAGATAAGTTATATGCAGCATTTATGAGACTGAGGCTAAAGACCTCAATTGTCAGCAAAAAGGGCAGGTATCTATGTGGTATCAAAAGTTATTGTCTTAAATGCTGGATTTCATCCAACAACTATTTAATTGGGCACTTCTACGATTTGCCAAGCATAGTGCTAGATGCTAGGACACAACGTCTGATCTCTGAAAGCTCACACTATTTGTCTAAGTTTGTCATCACAAGTTCTTTTACCATGCCTGAGCGTCCTCCCAGCAGGAAAACAACTTGAGCAAATGAACATTTTTGAGGATGGATTAGGGATCCACACACATACACACTCACACACACACCGTTTTTTAAACCAGAGGAACTCTTTTTTTCAAACAAAATAGACATATAACCCAGAAACAAGTAGTCCTCTAATCCCTTTGCAAGGGACTTAGATTGGTCTCACTCCTGAATTCTCCACTCTGCTGCAGGGCACAGCCCCAGCGCAGAGATCTGTGAGTGCCAGGAATTAACCCGAGCGTGGTCTGCTTTGCTTGGAGGCGCCTCTCCCATCGACACTGCTTCTATTCTATCATATGTTGATGTGAAAATATCCTCATCATGATTTGCCCATTTACCACACTCACACAAATCATTTAGGGAGAAATTCTTTTCAAACTATTGGGGAAACAGAGGTACAAATTCAAAAATGCTCCCTTCTATATAATTCTGCTGCCCATCCACAGGGGAATTTTCCACCCATCCTTCATCCCAGCAGTTTCCAACCTCATTCCTTCTTGCAGGCTCCTTTCTTTACCCACTCCCTCCCTCTTCTCTCTCTCATTTTCTCTGTCTCCTTAGAACAACAGAATAGTAAACAGATAAAAATTGTTCATGTTTTCTCATTGTTATTTGGGCTCCTGCCATCCCTAACCATTTTACCTCCTTGGAGTTTTGTTTTCCCAACATAGGAAACATAGTAAATTTTATTTCTATCCATAATAGAAATTCTACGGTTAATTGTTGGGAATATCAATTTCATTGCAGTACATAGAGGAAGATACAGAGCAATATATTCTGCTTGAGGGAGAGCTGGTGGGCTGAGAGCCAGCCTGCTACCTCCAACCCCAGTCTTTCTCCCAGACTACTGCATCTCTAGAAACTGAGACAAATAAAACCTGGGAGGCTAGGTGGGCCATCACTTTAGGCATCTGCCATCTAGCAAAGATCAGGTCACTAAAGGATTAAAGCACACGAGTAAAGATTGGACAAAGGTCTAAAACAGAACAAGTTTCTGTAAAGTAAGACAAGGGTGGGGCCACTGGGGAACAAGAGGAAACAGAACTTCAAGAGGACCCTAAGTGGGATATGAGAAAGAAAGAGGGACTCCAACATTTGCCTGGTGCTTGTGCCCATGCCAAGTACTATACAGAGAAAGTTAAAGTTTTGATCTTTAGCCTATAGGCATTGCCACTGTGAAAGCAAACAGCATTGACAAGAGTGGATATATATAAAAAAAAAAAAGAGTGGACATATAGCAAAGCATCTCAGACTGTAATGCAAAGCAATCTATGCATGTTTTAGGGAAAAAATTTTGGTAAAATATGCATAAAATTTTTTTGTGATATTTTAATTTTGTGTATGCTATTTTATAATCAGAAAAATAATAAAACTACAAAGAAATAAAATAATGGAAAAGGGCAGATGGTCTTAAATTCATTGGGGGAGTCTTAGGGTTTTGCTTGTTTTTTTTGGTTTTGTGTTTGCATACTCACATAAACATTTAAAATCTGAATCTGTTCCACAAACCTCTGAAGGCATCCTAGCACAGTGGAGACTTATATGTTGAAAGATATAATTGCAACAAAGAATAAATCATGTGTTGGGATTTTTTTATAAACAACTTTATTTCAAACTCACAAAAATAAAAGAACAGAAAAAGACAGCTCAACAAGTTATAGAAATATTACTCTAAAAAGTTCTTTTTCAGGCACTTTTATCTCATGTAATCCCAACTGTTAACTCAGTTGTTCCTCTGGTGTTCAGAAAGATGCACAGATGAACACAGATTAGTTAAGTGACATAGTTAAGGTTTCCTTATTAATAAAAAAAATGAAGAGAAAAAATGGTTAATCGTATTCATATCTCACAAAAACAAACTCCATATTCTTTTTTTTACCTTTAGAATTAATATAGTACCAACTTTGTTTTTGATGCAAAGACATTACAATGTTGTTAACTATAGTCCATAAATTATATTAGTTATATTTTCCCATATAGCACCAGAGTCTTAACACCCTGTAGTAGAAAAACATTCTTGTATTTATATTATTAAATGCAATCCTCATCTACTTCCAAAATCATTGTTATACATTACCAATATTATTCTCCAGCTCTCCTCCAACTAACATTAATCTTCCTGGACTACTCATTTTAGCTACAATCACATCCATAAATCAGCAGTATTTGTTACATTTATTATAATGTTAACATCTAGTCCAACCATTACCACATATTTACATTTGAGCTTATTAAGCATTTTATGTACATCCAGAATCTTCTCCCCCTTCTCGTCCCACATTCCATCTCCCACCAACCTACTGTTCACAGTCCAACTCTAAAAGTCTACTCATTGCATTTATTTCATATCAGCAAGACCATACAATATTAGTGCTTTTGTGTCTGGTTTATTTCATTCAACCTAATATCCTCAAGGTTCTTCCATGTTATTATTTGTTTCCCCAATTGATTTTTTTCTTACAGCTGAATATTCCATCATATGAATATACCACATCTTGTTTATCCATTCATCGGGTGATGGACACTTAGGTTGTTACCATCTTTCAGCAATTGTGAATAATGCCACTATAAACATTAATGTACAACTATCTGTTCACATCCTTGCTTTCAATTCTTTCTGAATATATTCCTAGTAGTGGGATTGCTGGATCATATGGCAGTTCTATATTTAGTTTACTGAGGAGCTGCCAGAACTTCTTCCACAAAGGTTTTGCCATTTTACAGTCCCACCAAGAGTGAAGGAGTGTTCCCACATCCTCTCCAGCACTTGAAGTTTTATGTTATTTTAATAATGGTCATTTCATATGGTGTGAGACGATATCTCATTGTGGTTTTGACCTGCATTTCCCTAATAACTAATTATGCTGAGCACTTTTCATGTGTCTTTTGGCCATATGTATTTCCACTTCAGAAAAATGTCTGTTCAATTCTTTTTGCCATTTTTTAATGGGGTTGCTTATCATTTTGTCATTAAGTTGTGTGATCTCTTTATATAACACAGACATCAATCTCTTATGAGATATATGGTTTCCAAAGATTTTTTTCCATTGAGTAGGCTGCCTTTTTACTTTCTTGATGAAGTTTTTTGAAGAACAAAAGTATTTAATTTTGAGGGAGTCCCATATATCTGTTTTTTCTTTTGTTGCCCATACTTCAGATATAAGGTCAAATAAACCACCACCAAACATAAGATCTTTAAGATATTTCCCTGTATTTTCTTCTTAGAGTTTCATGGTTCCAGTTTTCATATATAGGTCCTTTTGTGTTGGGCTTTTACATGTAATTTTTTTTCCTACAAAATACACAATATGACAACCTTCATTTCCCATTTGATTTTTTTTTTTTTTTTTACTTTTTTTACTTTTTATTTTTAAAATATTTTAGATTACATAAATGTTACATTAAAAATATAGGGGATTCCCACTTGCCCCACTCCTTACCCCTCCCACACTTTCCCATATCAACAACATCCTTCATTAGTGTGGTACATTTGTTACAACTGATGAACACATATTGGAGCATTGCCACTAAGCATGGATTATAGTTTACATTATAGTTTACACTCTGTCCAGCACAATTTTGTAAGTTATGACAAAATATATAATGGTTTGTATCCATCATTGCAATGGCATTCAGGACAATTCCAATTGCCCGAAAATGCTCACATATTACACCTGTTTTTCCCTCTCCCTTCCCCCAGAACCGCCGGTGGCCACTGCCTCCACATCAATGAAAAAAGATCTTCCACTGCTAGAATAATAATACTAGACCATTATTGTAAAAAAAAAAAAAGACCATCTTTGTAAAAATATTAGCTGGCTTCATCAATTTTCCTAATGCCTGTATATGCAAATTATTATCTTTTAATACTCTAGTCACTATGCTTGTCAATTTTCTTTCAGTTTCTTACCTTGTTAATAGTTGTGTGGGTGATTTTATCATTTACCTGGACTCCATGATTTCCTGACTTCATGTAATTCTTAACATTTCATGGCAATACATTCACATTGTATCTGAATTGTAATATGGAATATTTTATATTGCATAACAACCAGAGAAAAATTCTCAAAGATATTGTGATGATGGGGAGATATAATTTATGGTAAATGGTGAGAAGTATTTGAGTTAGGATTAATATAAATCATCACTTAATTAGTGAATGTGTTCATTTTATTGTTTTTGTTTCTTTATACAGCCTCATAATTTCAGGAATGAAAATGAGAAATTAACATGTCCTCTACAAGTGAGAAAAAAATAAGTATAATAATCAGAGTATACCAAGCTCAATAGGGTCAGGCAAGAAAGAGCTGTGTATTCTGCCTAGGAAAAAAAATAAGCCTCTTCATGAAAAAGCTGGTATCTTGAGCTAAGACTAAAAGGTTGAATAGAATTTTAGCAGGGCAAGAGAATTCTCAAATTAATAAGGGCAGGAAAGTTTGTGGTATTTTTAGGAAATGATGAGAAATCTGGTAAAGTTAGAGAGCAAAGGGATTGTGAAAAAGGATATAAAGTTGGATTGGAGTTGGGGATAAAAAAATGGGAAATAGCATGAACTAATGAATAAAATACCTCTGGTTGCGGTATAAAGATTAAAATAAAAAACATAAAAAATTAGAGGCAAGAAGACATGTTAGGAAGTTATTTAAATCATCCCATCATGCTCGAGCCATGGAGATCTTAGAAGAGAATTCTGTTGTTTCTCATTTTGTTCTTTGCTTTTTGCCCTCTCTCTCTCCAACTCTGTCCCTCTTCCTTTATTTCCTTCCCGATCTCCATGTCCCAACTTAATTCTGTATAAACTCTGAGCCTTTCAATAATAATAAGTGTCCAATGGATACACATGGCCCAGGTAATGGTAGTAAAGAAGGAATAAAGGTCATTCATGACCTCTGGACCACCATTTGAAGGAAGAGGGAATCAGTAATATCAAGAGGATTCTACATACCAAATTCTAAGTTGCCACTTGATACATATTTTTCACCTAATCTTAACAAGCCCATGATTTGGGGATTCCTGAATGCACTTTTATAAATGAATAAACTGAGACTTAGTTGGTGAGACAGAATTCAAGTCAAGTTCCATTTGACATCAAATCCATGCTGCATCTATCCATGATGGGCAAAGAAGGAGAAATGGGTGAAATTGGGCTTCTGTTGTGAGCAACAATTGGAAAGACAGCTTTAGGTACTAAAAAGAAATACATTATATTCTAAGGTACAAGGTCCTTGCAAGGTTTTAGTTGTTGCTGTTGGTTTTTAGTTTTTGTTTTTCCAAGCCAAAAACAGATATTTTCCAACCAGGTCAAAGTAAAACTATACTACACAGTTTTTGAATTCTGATTGGTATGAAATACAAACCAACTCTCATAAGATCCCAATGAGCTCCAGACACTAGGGTTGGTATTCTTTTTGTTTGTTTGTTTGTTTGTTGTTGTTTTTTGTTTTGTTTTGTTTTTTGTTGGTATTCTTTAAAAGCAATTCCTGATAGATAAATCATGTCTACACTGAAGCATAAAACTGGTCATAAAACACAACCATCAAGGTAGTTATGGCATGACCCAAAGAAATTAGGCTATGCAATCATCAAAGGCACAGCCTTTCAATAACGATAGTCAATCTTATAAACATTTGGTTTACACTGTTAAGAGCAAACACGTTGATAAAAAACAAGAATATATGACTTCAGAATTGGCCCACGTATCTAATGAAAAAGGTGCTGTCATTCAATATGCAAATCCAATTGAGGGTTGTGGGTTCTCCCATAGCTAGTTTAGTAATCATAATATGAGGCTACAAGAATCTACACTTAAAAAATTACAAATGTAATGACACCTTCAGCTACAATTTATCTTTTCTCTGGGTTTGTATAAATAGGGCAGAATAGAATCAATCTACTGGGTATTCTCCAAAATAACTGCTCTACTTATTGGCTTCTGCCATAAATAAGATTAATAGTAAGTTTTTTCTTCCACAATTAAGCATAAGACTTCATGACAAATATCCTCAAGAAAGGTAACATATTAGCTTAAATTCAGAAAAGTAAAATTGCCTCTCCTGAGAACATGTTTTGATAATGAAGAGAGTATAAGGAGTTCTTCATCCTCTCTTCCTACTCTCACTCTCTTTTTTTATTTTTATTTTTTTATTTTTTTGTTGTTTTTTTACTGTCTCACTCTCTTTTAATGTTCCTTTTTTAAAAAGCAAATTCAGAATGCAAGTTGTTCTGTTGCCAAAGAAGTTGAAAAATAAAATCAACCTCTGTGAAACTTCCATGTGTGTGATCCTAGCTATTGGTGGAAACAGATTGATAAAAGATAAGAGACAATGGAAAATCAAGAAAGATAATGAATGTTAAAGAACTTTATAAAGTAGATACAAATTTAAGGAAATGTTATTATAAACATGACGGGAGACTTAGGAAACTAATGACAAACTTTATTAACTTCACTTATTTTAATACAGAAAGTTGTTCCTTTGTCAAATTATCTGTTTTAGTCTGCTAAGGCTGCCCATGCAAAAATACCAGAAATATGCTGGCATTTATAATGGGGATTTATTAGGGTAAAAGCTTACAGTTCCGAGGCCACAAAAATGTCCAAATTAAGGCATCATCAGAGATGCTTTCTCACCAAAGGTCGGTTGCTGTTCAGATCTTGGGCTTCTGCCATCTGGCAAGGCAAAATGGCAGCTTCCATGGCCTGCTCCATTGATTCCAGCCTCTGGCCTTTCTCTCAGCTTCTCAGTGTTTCTCTGTCTCCCTACAGTCCTCCTTCTCACATGGCAGGGTCAAAATGGCAGCTGTCATTCTCCATATGTTTCTGCTTTCAGTTCTCAGTTTATATAAGATTCCAGAAGAGGGTGAAGACCTAACCCAGGTCATGCCTTACTGATGTAGTCCAATCAAAGGCCCTAAAGTGATCTAATGAAAAGTGATCTAATTAAAGGTCCATTAATGAATCCACTGCAATGAAGGGTCTCACACCCACAGGAATGGATTAGTTCAAAGAACATGATCTTTTCTAGGATTCACAAAACTTCTGTCACAATATCTTAAGACTTTTTAGTTGATGTATGATAAGTAGGCTATATCTGAAGTGATAAATTGGCCTTTTCAGACATATGTTCAGCAATTCCAGCTCTAAGGATATTATTTCCTACAAAGATATACTCACAAAATAGCCACACATGTAGAGCACCATGTTCTTCAAAATATAAAAAATAATAAAATAACACCATAGAAGAGGAATTAATTATCTATAATGAAAGGTAGCTCACAGTTTCTCTCAACTCCCTTTCTATTTTTAACTCTATTGTCTGAAACTATCAATACTGTCTATACCCAAATCCTTTAATTGTTCCAGTATGGCAATGTAGGAAGAACAACATGAAGGCCTGGGTTCCAACTCTACAACTGTGTAATGTTATGGCCAGGCAAGTTGTTTTCCAACCCTGGCCTCAGTGTCTCATCCATAAAGTAAAGGCTTTGCTTTCCATAATCTTTTTATTTCCCCCCTTTTTTTATTTTTAAAAGATACATAAATGTTACAGAGAATATATAGGGTATTCCCATATGCCCCGTTCCCCACACCTCCCACATTTTCCCACATTAACAACATCCTTCATTAGTGTGGTACATTCATTGCAATTGATAAACACATTTTGGAGGATTGCCACTAAGTATGGATTATAGTTTACATTGTAGTTTTCACACTTTCCTATTCAACTCTGTAGGTTATGGCCAGATATATAATGGCCTATATCTGTTGTTGTAATGTCATTCACCCATAATCTCTTAAAGAGAAAAATCAGCAATTGTTCTGGAATGACTACTCCTTGGAATTGGAAAAGTGACAGGCTTACATCAGGAATGAGTCTGGGATTTAAAGAGGTCATTTTTTAGCAACTTGCCTTATTTTTAACTCTCCCCCAAGGAACTCTGAGAAGCAAAACAATCCAAAAAAACCTGTGCATGTGAACATAACCAGTGTCCCAATTTGTATGTGATCAATGATATATTCAGAGAATTATAACACTTTATCACCCCTTAATAGGAGTCTACAACAAAATTAAGAAAGTAACTAGATAAGATGATGTGGCAAAATGAAATAAACCAAGTTTATCAATGCTAAATCAGCACCAACAAAATTCACTGGACAGTTGATGATCTTCAAATAAAGTTAAGGAATACAAATGCAAGTATGAAGCTTTCTGGGAAGATGGAGGGCATTACAGTTTTCCGACTCTCTTTTTCCTAACTTCCTCTATGGTAAACTATAAAAACTAGAAGAGTAAGCTGGTAGCCTAAAAAGGTCAGATGGGCCAATGACAATTCATAATCTCCATGGGAAGGCAAAAATGGGAGCTGGTAAAAAAGAGAAGGGAAAAGAAGAGGAGAGACGGTAAAAGGGGTAAAAAGAATTTTATGGATGGCTTGAGCTGTTCAGCTGATAGAAGCCTGTGTATGCCTACAGAAAGAAGCTGCACTTCTACTGGCCGTTTGTGTACAGACCTGGAAGTGATGCTTGGTGGACCTAAACGATACCTGCAATGGTGGGTGGAATAGATTGCAGACTAAATTTTGTAGATAGGGCTGAAGGTTGCTCTCCCTCCACACACGCTCCTTACTAGGATATTTTTCCTGACTCTAGAGATGCCACCAGCCTAAACTACCTTTAGAAATCCATGAGCAGGCAATGAAAATTAAAATTCACTGGACGAAATTTGAAATTTGATGGAGAAAGACCAAACTAACCATCTAGAAGAGGTGAGCCCCACAGGAACAGAATTGATGGAAAAGACATTTTTTAAAAATAAGAATGCTCAAGAAGATAATTTAGAACACAATAGAGATTTTCTAAAAATTAAAATTATGATGTTTTAACTTCAAAAGTCAATAGATAGGCATTTGTGTCAACTATAGGGGTGCTGGGGCTGAGATTTTCAGTTAAAGCCACAGGCACCACACTATTAGCATTCAAATGGAGCAGCACACTAGTCATCCTACTAACAGAGAAAACAAAGAGGAAGGTAGTTCTGTGCCTCTTTGTTGAGCCAAACCCTCCCCCAGCTATATTAATCTTCAAGAAAATTTCCCACCAACCTCTTTCCTAAGTATCCAGACAACAAAGCTGCTCTCAGAAGCTGACCACAAGCCCAAAGAATGCTTAGGAAAAATGCAGGTCAGAACGAGATGGACAAACATAGCTTGCTAGGAAATAGATGGCCAATTTGGAAAATTCACAAGCATTCATGATACAACTGGCTCCTCTAAAGGAAAGCAAGAACTCCTCTCTCTCAGATGTATATCACCTGCCTCATTTCAGTAAATCAATCATGGACAACAACAACAATAATAAAAAGTCAGTAGATAAATTGAACAAGAGAATGTTCACTGATGAGAACCGAATTTGTATTTTGTAAGACACAGTGAAAAAATCTCCCAATTTACGATAAACACAAAGATATGTAAATTAGGAAGAAAAATACAACATCCTAGAAGAGCAGATGGTTTAGTAATGAAAGACCCTGAAGGAGAAAGGAGAATAGATGGAGAAATAATGATTAAACAAATAAGTTGATGCAAAATTCTCTAAGCTGCATGCCTCTGAACAGAGTGTAGCCCCTGAACTGGAGGACTTAGTGAGTGAAACTGAGCTGTCTCCTCTCAGTCATGAGGAGGCTGTTGGATGTGGAGGTTCCCACCCAGCTAGAATGTAATATGCCCATTTAACCCGTCTATCTCACTGATTACAACTAAAAACCCTAGAATTCATAAACCAGCCGTCTGAGGACTCTGAAAAGTAAATAGCAGGTGGATTGAGGAGGAAAAACCAAAACTTGATGAATTATCAATATGACAGAGATCTTCCTGAGCTTCCTCTCCTAGTCTCACCCCTGTCCTCTTATTCCCCATACTTCCAAGCTTAGAATCTAGGGTAACCAGAATCCTGGAACTGTACAATGGGTGTGGATAGAGAAAGCTCTAAAGAAACCATCTTTTGTTGGCCCAAAGATCATAAAAGGAAGACTTCATTACAAGGCAGAGGCTCTGGGAAGAATCCTTGGTTTCTCTATCCACCCCAACCCCCTTTTGTATTCTCCCATCTTTGCCACAGGCAAGGCCCAATCATGAAGCTGCATACTCATGGCAGCCCTGGTCTCCCAAGTACCTATAAATCTGAGAGAAAAATCTGAGAAAAACTGAGAAGAATTCCAAAGAGTTTGGAAAGAAATCTTAATTTTCTCTCTTCCTTTTCTCTGCAGCTTCTCCCCAAGGTGGACCCAGTCACAGGAGGTTTATGAGAGTGTGTGAGGATAAAACCCCAGCTTTTCAGCCAGAAGACTAGAACAAAGGGCCCCAGAGAGGGGAGTGGAAGGGTGGGGGCGGGGGGGGGGGTAGAACCCCTAAAAATGTTTATGAAGTTCCAGACTCAAGGCAGAGCTAACATCTATAGAATGGATTCTTCAGTTGGTTTTATGGCCAAACTTTAGTTTTTAAAAAACAGTTAAGAAAAAGAAAACAAATCCATAATGACTGAAAAGAGAGAGGAAACCTGTCATTATTTGTAGAAGATGTGACTGTTGTTGGAGAAAAATCCAAGAAATTTGGCAATTTATTGGAATTCATAAGAAAGTTCATCAAAGATTCTGCATATAAAATCAATGAACCAATATCAATTGAATTACTCTACACTGACAAAAAGTTGGAAAATGTTATTTCTAAAAAAATATGTAGCATTTACAATAGCAGCAAATGTTACTTATTCATTTATTCAGTCATTTATTCAAGGATGAGCCTTTAAAAAGATGTATAAGACTTATGAAGTGTCTTAGTTTTGCCTTAGGTTGGCTTACACAACAGGAATTTATTGGCTCATGGTTTTGAGCCTACAAGAAGTCCAAATCAAAGCACTTTGGCAAGACTTGCTTTCTCCCAAGGTTGGTAGACTTCTGGTACTGGCTGCCAGGATCTTTGGGGTTCCTTAGCTTTCCCAACAAGTGGTAGTGTCCTCTTGTTTCTCTTCCAGTTCCCCAGGCTTCCAGCTTCAACTCCTCCTCAAAGTTTATCTGAGTTTCCTCTGTTTATAAAGGACTCCAGTAAATTCAATTAAGGTCTCCAGTAATCCCATTAAGGCTCATCCTCATTCTCTTGAGCCACACCTTAACTAAAATATCATCTTCAAAGATTTTATTTACAAATGGGTTCACACCCACAGGCCAGGGGGTTAGGACCTGAACATGACTTTTGTGGGAACCATGGCAGGCAGTTTTTCTCTTTCAATACCTTAAATATATCATATCACTACCTTCTCATCTCCATGGTTTCTAATGAGAAATTGGCATTTAGTCTTATTGAACGTAATTTGTATGTGATGAATTGTTTTTCTCATGCTATTTTCAGAATTCTTTATCTCTGGTGTGTGACATTATGAATAGTAGGTGTCTCAGAGTAGGTCTCTTCAGATTTATTTTGTTTGGGATATGTTGTCCTTCTTGGATATTGATATTTATCTTTCATAAGGTTGGGGAAATTTTTGGCCATTATTTCCTCAAATATTCCTTCTGCCACTTTTCTATTCTCTCCTCCCTCCCAGACAACCACAAGATATATGTTTGTGTGTTTCATACTGTCACTCAATTTCCTGAGACCCAGTTCATTTTTTCCATTCTTTTCTCTTTCTATTCTTCTGTCTTCTCAAGTTCAGATGCTCTGTCTTCCAATTCACTTATTCATTCCTCAGCCAATTCAAATCTACTGTAATATGCCTCTAATGTATTTTTAATTTCATCCATTTTGTCTTTCTTTCCCATAAGATCTGTTACTTTTATTTGCAAGCTTTCAAACTATTATATATGCACACCGAGTGTCTTCTTTTAATATTCTTTATCTCTAGCCATATTTTCCTTCAACTCCTTGATTTGATTTAGATTTGTGTGAACATCATTGATTAGTTGTTTTAAATCCTGTGTCTAATCAGGAACATCACTGAGTAGTTGGTTTAAATCCTGTGTTCCTTTGTCTGGGCCATTTGTTCCTTTTTCTCGTAATTTTTTGCTGTCTAGGCGTCTGATTATGTTTGTGAGTTTATTCTAATGGTCAATTTCTCTTACCTAATGATTTTGTTTCTTTGCTCTTTTTTGACTTTTGGTTTAATTTATGCAAAAATTTTAAAATTGCCCTGTTTAAGTGATCAAAACAGGACCAGAGACCCACTAATGGTGTGTCTGAGGATAGAAACAAGAGATAATCCAAAACCTTGTCTTTCTTCATTGTCCTGGCCTGCCAGAAGATGGCACGCTTTGGCAAACCTTTTCCAAAGAAGTGAATCTTTTACATTCCACTGACTTGTTTCTGAGCTGGTTAGAGCCACGGTTCATGGCAGGGCCCTATTGTTTAAACTCACTGAAGACAAATGACACTCAGCCTTCTTCACCCTCTCTCTTCCCAGGGAGGAATAAGCCCATTACCTTTACAATTGGCTGCTGTCAACCACGAGTTTTACCAAGGCTTTTTGCCTCAAGGATGGAGGATGGGTGCTGTTCCAAGATGCAGGGGTGAGTAACTCAGTTTTCCTTTCTGCCTCATCATCTCTCTGTCCCCACTCTCTCTTGAACAATGTGTGCAGCACTGTCCTGTTTTGCAGATTCATAACACTGTTCTTTTGGACCGCTTATGTCCCTCCTCCACTCTTTTTTACAAGAGAGCTGAGCGCTGCCAACTTACTTTGACGCCATCTTCCCAAAACTCCTACTCAGGCTCTTTTGCACTAAGATCATTTTGAAGTACTATGTAAACAAAAACTTCTGGAAATAGTTGAGAAATGTAAGAAACAGGAGAATAGTGAGGGAGGTATTTCTTTTTCCAGATATTAAAACTTTTTTCAATATCACATGTATCTGTTAGGATACAATTACAGTGAGTTGATTTTGGGATTGTTCTCTCACCTAAAATAATTCCAGAGTAGTCATCCAAAGTTAATATGGAAGCTGTAAGATATTATTTAGACCCTGTGGTTCCATGCAAGAAAGAAAAAGGGCAAATGAGACCTCAATCAAGAATCTGTCCCCACTCTAAGAAAATCTATAAAAATTTCACCTACCAATTTCCATTTGCATTTCATTGACCAGATCTTAGCCACACATATCTGAAAGAAAGGAAATAAAATGTAATTTTCTAGCTGGGCTCTTTGCCACCCCAGGTAAAATTGGCATTCTGTTAGTAAGGAAGAAAGGAAGATAAGATGTTAAGTTGGCAGTTACAATTTTGCCACTCCACTGTACTAAATATAGCATAGCATAACTACAAGGAAATAGCTAGGTACAACAGAACAGGAATCTAGAAATAGATACAATTATGTATGGGAATTCAAATATGATCTATCAATTTAGAGAGGAAAGATGTTTTATGTAATACATAATGGTGCTGGCGTAATCAGTCTCTCTGTCTGGAAGAAAACAAAGTTAAACACCCATCTTATATCACATATACCAAAAGATTAGAGATTTAAGTATAAAAATAAACTTGAAGAAAATTTAGAAAAGAATTTTAAGGTGGAAAAGTATTCTTGAACAGGCCTGGAATTTCAAGCACTACACTTTACTTTGACTACATGAAAATGGAAAGTTTTATATGGCAAAAGAGGCTACGGGCAACCTCCAAAAATAAGCAATAGACAAGGAAAAAAGTATTTATAGAACATGTAAGAAACAAAGGATTACTATCCTTAATATATCCAAAGCTCCTATAAAATTATAAGAAATTCACAAACAACCCCATATAAAAATGAGCAAAGGACACAAACAGGCAATTCAAGTGGCCGATAAATACGTGAAAAAAAAATTCTCAACCTAAACTAGATATCAGAGATTTAAAATTAAACTGAGATATATTTTCACCTTGCCCTCAAATTAAAAAGTGCAAACTCATTTAGTACTGGTGAAGTGTTTTAGTTTTCAAGGTTGCTCAAAGCAGATACCATGAAATGGGTTTGTTTTTAACAATGGGAATTTATTAGCTTACAGTTTAAAGCTCTGAGAATGTCCAAATCAAGGCATCATCAAGGCGATGATTTTTCCCCAAAGATCAGCTACCAGCAATCTTTGGGTCCTCTGCCACCTGGCAAGGCACATGGCACATGGCACAAGGCATGTGGCAAAGTACATGGTAGCTGATCTCTCCCTTCTCTTCCCAGTTTCATTGCTTTCAACTTCTTGCTTCTATGACTTTCTTTCTTTCTTTCTCTCTGCCCTTATCCCATTTATAAAGGACTCCAGTTAGAAGATTAAGAACCACCCTGCACCACACCATCACTGAAGTAACCTCATTAAAACCTACTTTTAATAGGTTTGTACCTATAGGAACAGGTTAGCTTTAAGAACATGATTTTCTGGGTTGCATACAGTTACAGCCCACCACAGAAGGCAGTGAACATTCTCAAAATTGCAGATGGGAATGTAATGCTACACCTTATTTTTTGTAAAGTAATTTGGAAAAATGAATTAAAATTTAACATTCATAAGACTTTTGACCAAGCATGCTCACTTTTGGAAACCTCTACCACTTAAAACATCAGTATATAAGGATATGAAATAACATATATCATTGCAGGGTTGTTTATTAGTGGCAAAATCTGGAAACAACGTGAATACCAATAGAGATTGTTGAATAAATTTCCGAACCTCAATATTGTAAAATACCATGCAACTGTTAAAAAGAGTGTATTTGACTGAAAAAGAACCAAATTTCGGAGTAAGATATATAGACTATTCCTATTATGGTTTAAAAAGGGGGAGCAGAAAGAAAAATCATCCCACATATCATACATGTGTTTATACAAACACTGTGAAAGATGGGGAAGGACAAAAGTCATGCTGTTTATACAAACAAACACATTCAAAGAGGTGTAGCTAGATATGGGATGAGTGCAGAAATGTTGATTTTTTTCTTTATAAATCTTTGAATTGATTTTCCTTCTTTCAATGAATATATTACTTTAGAGATGTAAAAGTTAATTGTAAAAGAAAAGGTACCACCACAATTTCACTATCGTTTTTTAAAAAGCATCCACAAAGAGTTATGGCTAAGAAAAAGCTGATTTTGTACATTTCCAGTTTTTCTAAGGGAATTGTTACTCATGGCTCCATTTGTCATCAAAAAGAAGAAGCTGTTTCTAATTGTCCATTTTGCATTAATCTATTGTAGATACCTGTGTAATGCCCATCCAGTCTGTTTAGGCTTAATAATTAAATAACTGAAAATCCAATGTACAGAGTCCTGAAAGATCTATATTAATCATTATGGGAACCAGAATAGATGATCCATTCCTGGTACACACACACATTCTCACACACACTCACACACATATACATATATATATAAGTGTCTTTTTGCAAACCCATAGGCCTCTATCTCTTTCCATTTTACATATGGGAAAATGGAATTGTGACTAGATCATTAACCAAGATCATATCAGATGAAGAGCACAGAGGAGATGAATTGAATAGAATTTCCAGTCTATGCTCTAATCACATCTAGATTACAATACATATTAGTATTCTAGAGAAAAAGGAAGCAATGGCTTAATGGAACCTCTAAGTGTATACATGCTTTATCATAATATTATTTTTTACACAACACAAGTAGCATATATACATTTATCATTTTGGAGGGGGGAACTTTTAGTGTTATTATTATTGCTGTTTGATATTTTAAGCCAGATCTCAGAGTGAATAAAATTAAGAAGTTTCCCAGAGTAGGAAAAGTATCTCTTTTGCTTCCAAAATTAATGGTACTAAGAGGTCTAAAGCAATTGTTCCACTTCCTTTAGTATCTAGATTGCTTTGCAGTAGAAAACGTATGGTAGTGTTCTAAGACAAAACTCTAAATATTGTATTTCTAGTCCAGTGTTTAAGAACTGTGTGAATCTTCATCATCCACATTATCTTCATTATTTACAATGACATAGGTACCTATTGTATAAAACCAAAGGATGCTAGAGCTGAAGGCAGAAATCTTGGAATCTGGTTCTACCTTCTCTCTTGAACACAATGGTACAGATTCATAAGACACTCTTCCCTTGAGGAGCCCTCAAAAACCAGAGCATATAAATACAACAATAAATGCATAAAATAAATACATGACAATGGTACTGAAGATAAATATTGCAGGCATCTCAAAAAGGAAAAGATAGCTCTAGAAATGGGCACACAAGCAGGCTCACTCACCATTTAGATATCGTATACTAAGGCCACTAGAGTGCTCAGGAATTGGAGATTGTCAGTGACCTTCATCCATGCAAAACACGTGCAGTCTCCTGAAGGACTACTACTTCAGATTTTCTTCCATATCATGAGGATATGCAGAATTCCCTTATAGGTCAGAACCAACAAGTGTTTTGAATTGTTCTATACATTTATTATAAAAATTATAAGCAGAAACCCAGAGATCTGAAAAAATCAAAGGGACCTAACACCACCCCCTGTGCAGAACTTCTACTTTGATACTCAGTGTACCAAGTGCTCTTCAAGGTAAATATTCAGTAAAACCTCTAATCATCCAAGGAGAAAAAAAGGGTAAAAGTATTAGGAAACTTGATCCTCAATTACCCATAATAATTGCAAAAAGGGCAAAGAAAGGTAATGTTCCTAGCAGAAGGTAGGCAGGCTTGCCTAGCATAAGAGAAGCCAGGGAACTGCAGAGGTGGTCAGAGAGGGTGGCTAGAGAGGGGTGGTCCAGTTCACTCAGAGGGAAAAGGGAGCCATGAGTGATAGGGTGAGCAAGCCAGTGCCCAGGTAGCTTTGGGGGAGAGGAGAGCTTCTGGGCAATCAGGTATGCATGCTGGCACACAGCCAGCTCCAGCTCCAGGGGAGAGGGGAACCAGGGAGGCAATTGAGTGGGCAGACTGGTATTCCACCAGCTCCCAGAGAAAGGAAAGCTGCCAGGCATCGGGTGTGCATGCCAGTGCCCAGCCAGCTCCAGGTGAGAGGAGAGCCACTGGGCTATCAGGTGTGTGTATCAGGTGGTGCCCAGGTAACTCTCAGGGGGAGGGGATCCATGGAGCAATCAGGTGTGCAGGCTAGCACCCACCTGGCTCTAAGGGAGAAGAGAGCAGCTGGGCGATCCGTGTGAGTGCCAGCGCACTGCTGGCTTTGGCTCCACATGAAAGGTGACCCAGAGAGGTGATAAAGGGGAGCCACAGGTGTACATACCAATGACAGCTCCAGGGAAGACGATAGCCACCAGGCAAACAAATGTGCATGATGGCACCCAGCCAGATCCAAGGGAAGGGCAGGCAGGCCCATGAAGGGGAACCTATAGAAGTTTTTTCCTTCTTTGTAGGTAAGGAAGAGTGCCTGTGGAGAGGCAGGCCATGAGGGTGATTGATTGATGGGCACAGGCAGCTGAGAGAGGAGACATCTAGTTGGTTTCTGGTGACCTGAGAGGGAGGCCTGGTTTTTTTTTCTCTTTTTTCTTCCTCTTTTTATTTTCTTTCTTTCATTTTTCCCTTCTTCCTTTTTTATCTTTCCACCTTATCCTGTTTTGTCTTCATTTCTTTCTTCTCATCATTTTTCTGATCTTTTATTCTATTATTTGTCCCATTTCATTTTTTCTCCTGTTTTTATTTTTATTCCTTTGCATTTTAAAAATTATTTTTCCATTTTATTTTTATTTTTACTTTTTCTTCCCTTCCTTCTTTTCCCTTTTTTCTCTTCTTTTTTATAGATTTAATATTTTTTCAGTTAAACATGGACAATTACAAAGATATAGACTAAAAGGAACCAAGTGTCAAAGAGGACCCTTAACACAAAGCCAGACAACAATGAAAGCCTAGACTAGAAAGAGAAACTAACCAACTGAATACTCCCATCAAGATAAACAGATGCCTAGACATCAGCAAAAATTTACAAGCCATACTAAGAAAGAGGAAATCATGGCCCAGTCTAATGAAAAAAACTAAAATGCAGGAGGAGATAGAACATGGAACAACTAATCAAGGATGCCCAAACAAATATCCTTAATCAACTCATTGAGATGAGGGAAGAAATACAGGATATTAAGAAGACATTGTGGGAACATACAAAAGAAATTGTAAACATATGTAAAAAGATAACAGATCTTATGCTAATGAAAGCCACGATGGAAGAATTTAAAAATACACTAGAATTGCATAACAGCAAATTTTAACAAACAGAGGAAAGAATTAGCAATGTCAAAGATAGGACATCTAATGTGCCAGCTGGGCCCAGAGCCTCAGTGGAGTTGCAATATCTACTCTCCAGTCCATTGGACTCACCCAGGACAACTAACAAGGAGGTGAGGATGGACAACCACCATACCAAGGAAACGAGAGAGCCTACAACTGCAAGCAAGAGCGTTCCATCCATTGACTATATGGGATCAAAGCCCCCTCTCAATTAAAGGTGGAGTGGACATCACCATCCCAGAATCCTCAGGATTGGGGAATGAACTATGGACTAGAGTAGACTTACTGGTATTCTACTATAAACTTATTGTGATTCTAGCAATGGAAGAAATTACAACATTTATGTGGCGGCAGTGGCTATTGGAGGCTCTGAGGGCAGGGAGAAGGAAAAACATGTGTAATATGGGGCCATTTTTGGGACTTGGGAATCATCCTGAATGACATTGCAATGACAGATATAGACCATTTTATATCTTCCCATAACCTACAGAATTGTGTGGGACAGAGTGTAAACTACAATGTGAACTATGGTTCATGCTCAGTGGCAATGCCCCCAAATGCATTTATCAATTGCAATAAATGTGCCATACTAATGAAGGGTGTTGTTTATGTGGGAAAAAGTGAGAGATATGGGGAGCGGGGCATATGGGAATCCCTATATTTTTTGTGTAACATTTATGTAACCTAAGTATCTTTAAAAATATAAAAAAAGATTTAAAACCAAAAAAAGAAAAAAAGGACATCTAAAATCTCACAGATGGTAGATAACCAAAAAATGGAAAAAAATCAGCAGGGACTCAGAAAACTGAATTACAACATGAAACACACAAACATTTGCATTATGTGTGTCCCACAGGGAGAAGAAAAGGGAAAAAGGAGTGCTTGAGGAAATAATGGATGAAAATTTCTGAACTCTTATATGTACATGGATGTACATATCCAAGAAGCATAGTGTACTCCAAACTGAATAAATCCTGGCATACCTACCCTGAGACACATACTAATCAGATTGTCAAATACCCAAGACAAAGACAGAATCCTGAAAACAGCAAGAGAAAAGAGATCCCTCACACATAAGTGAAGCTCAATAAAATTAAGTACTGATTCCTCCACTAAAACCATGGAGGCAGGAAGGCAATGGGATGAAACATTTAAGGTGATACAAGAAAAAAAAATGCACTATACCCATTATATATATGTCCCAGAGAGTTAAATCTTCATTCTGTTCATATGTCGTTTGAACCCTGAATCTCAGCAGAGTTGCAGCCAACACCTACTCTCCAGTTCATTGGACTCATCCAGGACAACTAACAAAATGATGATGATTAACAATCCCCATCCCAAAGAAACAAAGAGTATCTACAACTGCAAGCAAAACAGTTCCTTCCATCTGCCCCATAAGATCTGAGCCCCCTTTCGATCTGAAGCAGAACAGTCATCATCATCCCCAAATCCTCAAGATTGAGGAATGAACAAACATAAGGGGGGAATACAACCATGGACCAAAGTAGACTTATTGTTATGGAAGTAATGGAAGAACTTGCAATATTGATATAAAGATAGTAGTCAACAGAGGTTCTGAGGGGAAGGGAAGGAAGAATACAGAGAACACAGGGATTTTTTAGGGCATTGGAATCATTCTGCATGATATTGCAGTGACGGATACAGACCATTGTACATTTTGTAAAAGCCTATAAAACTGTACAGTGCAAAGTGTAAATCATAATGTAAACTATAGACCTTGGTTAGTAACAATGCTACAATATTGGTTCATCAATTGTAACATATGTTGTAATTAATAATATACATATAAAGAAGGGAGACTGCAATAACCCATTGCCTCCCAACCCAGCTAAATATTAAAATACACTTTCAGGGGGGCGGATGTGGCTCAAATGGTTGGGCGTCCGTCTGCCATATGGAGGAACATGGGTTCAATCCCCGGGACCTCCCGGTAAAATTAAAAAAAAAAAAAAAAAAAAAACACTTTCAGGTAAATTCTGGTCATGATGATGTTTCTAATCCATGGGATTAGAATATTTTCATAGATACGTGCCATTTATAAATTTATTAGATACTTAACTCATATTTGGCAAACAAAAAAGTGTTTATTACAATTTCTGGACACTGAAAGCACATTTGCATACTCCGAAACAGTTTTGTTTTATGTTCAATTTTTTGCATAAAAATTAGTTGTAATTTTAAAAACCATTCTTCTTGAGTTTGAATTTTAGAAAAAGAAATAAGAGCAAATTTGTTTGGGAGTATTTGTTTGAGGGATTTTTAAAAATTATTTTATTATTTGCCTAAATAGTTCTAATACAATTTAGTGTTAGATATAGCTGCAATTGGGTTTTTAAAAAGTTGAAAGGTTGAATCTGCTTCATTCAAGTTAATGCAATACATGCTTCTGGCTCCATCCTCCCACAGAAGCTTTGAATAACCAGCAAGAACTGGCAGAAACATTTTTCTCAAAACATTTAAAGGAGTACAGAAACACCAAATCAAAAGGGGGGAGGGCTATTTAAAAGGAGTAGGATCTTGTGGTGCCCTGGTTGGCCCTTCCCACACTCGACTTGGAGCTGAACCAGTCCACACTGCTAAGGTGGATCTCTGGTCCCAGTTCCAGAGGAAACAGAGTAACCCTCATGCACATACTGGGAGCATGTATATATGGCCCAATCTGTCTGGTGATGGCCTGAAGGACTCATTAGAACTTGCCCTGTGTGTAGAAGGCAGCTCACAGAACAGGATGTAGAACACACAGTACAATGCCCAGGAATTTGAGGAAACTGTTTCATAGGGGAAAAGGACATTCAGATCCATGTAAATGGGGGAATTCCTAGGACCACATGTGTATGCCAAAGACAAAATGCATGGTCAGAAGGGATCAGAGAGGCTCCTACTCTTTCAATAAGCCCTGAAGGAAAGCCCATGCACAGGTTCTGCAAAGACCGGGACAGTTTTTTTTTTTTTTTTTTCGTTAGGTCTTCCCAATCAAGGCAATCTCTGTCATAATAGTAGTTGGATACAAGCTTAAGGAACAGATGTCTCAGAGCCTAGATTACAGATATACATTAAAATATCAAAATGTCCAGGTTTCAACACAAGTTTGCAAAATGTACAAAGGAGCAGGAAGTGATGTCTCAGGCAAAGGAGAAGACTAAACTATCTATGAGGAGGACCATACTGGAAATATAACAGACAAAACCTTTTTTAAAAATGGCCACAAATATGCTCAAATTACTAAAGCAAAACATGGATAAAGAACTAAAGGAAAATCAGGAAAATGATAGATGAACACAAAGAGAATATCAATGGAGAGATGGAAATTATGAAAAGAAACCAAAAGGAGCTGAAGACCACAGTAACAGAAATTATAAATTCCCTACAGGGGCACAACAGCAGATTGGAATTGGCAGAAGAAAGAATTGGAGAACTTGAAGATAAGACATGTGAAATCATTCAGTCTGGGGAGCAGAAAGAAGAATGATCAAAAGTGAACAGAGTTTGAGGAACTTGTGGGACCCTATCAAGCATACCAATACACACTTCGTGGGAGTCCCAAAAGAAATAATGGCTGAAATCTTCCCAAATTTAACAAAGGGCATGATTATACACATTGAAGATACTCAATGAACTCCAAACAGGATAAACCCAAAAGGCCCACACTACAGCACATTATAATCAAATTGTCACATGTCAAAGATAAAGCCACGGAGAGAAGCAATATATCATGTACAAGAGCATCTCAATAAGATTAAGTGCCAATTACTCATTGGAAACCGTGGAGGCAAGAAGACAATGGGGTGACATAATAAAGTGCTGAAAGCAAAAAAAAATGCCAACCCAAAATTCTATATGTGTTCAAAAATGAGGAAGAGATGTAAGCATTCCCAGATAAACAAAAGCTGAAGGATTTCATCACCACTAGACCGGCCCTACAATGGATGCTAAAGAGAGTTATGCAGGTTGAAAGGAAAGACCAATAGACAACAGATCTAAGCTTCATAAAAAAGTTAAGTTCTCTGTTGAGGGTAATGATTTTGGTAAATATAAATGCCAGTACTACTGTATTTTTGTTTTGTCACTCCACTTTTTGCTTCCTACAATTTCTGAAAGGCAGATATATAAAATGAAATGATGAATCAGTGTTTTTGGACTCATACTGTATAAAGATGTAATTTGTAATATAAACTACATAAAGGTAGAAGATAGAGCGATGGAGGAATATAGATTACGGAAATGTTACACAAAAAATATAGGGATTTCCATATGCCCCACTCCCCACACCTCCCACACGTATGGCACACTTATTGCAACAGATAAACACATTTTGGGGCATTGCCACTGAGCATGGACCATAGTTCACATTGTAATTTACACTCTCTCCCACACAATTCTGTAGGTTATGGGAAGATATAAAATGGTCTATATTTGTTATTGAGATGTCATTCAGGATGATTTTAAGTCCCAAAAAAGCCCCAATATTACACCTGTTTTTCCCTCTCCCTGCCCTCAGAGCCTCCAGTAGCCACTGCCTCCACATAAATGTTGTAATTTCTTCCATTGCTAGAATCACAATAAGTCTATAGTAGAATACCAGTAAATCCACTCTAGTCCATAGTTCATTCCCCATTCCTGAGGATTCTGGGATGGTGATGTCCACTCCACCTCTAACTGAGAGGGGGCTTCGATCCCATATAGTCAATGGATGGAACTCTCTTGCTTGCAGTTGTAGGCTCTCTCGTTTCCTTGGTATGGTGGTTGTCCATCCTCACCTCCTTGTTAGTTATCCTGGGTGAGTCCAATGGACTGGAGAGTAGATATTGCAACTCCACTGAGGCTCTGGACCCAGCTGGCACACGGGCAGCCTAAAGATTTAAGTCTCTTGGACTTACACCTACCAACTCCAGCACCAATTATAGGTTTAAATAGAAGGGACAGATGAGCCATGTGTAGGGAAGCCATAACTGAGTCCAACTCTGTCACTCTCAGGAGAACAAACTCCAAAGTAGGGCCCACTGGCAAGGCACCAAACTCTGGAGCTATCTGCCCTGACCATAGGACTTGGGTGTGGAGTCCTCATGAGCCCCACTATTTGAGGTAGTATCCACTTTGGCAGTCTATGAGATCCTGCTGAGATGTGCATAAGTATTACCTCTGGGATGACCTCCCAACTCACTTTGAAGTCTCTTAGCCATATAAACTAATTTGTCTTTACCTTTTCCCCTTTTATTCGAGGTCTTTTTCCAGTTGCATTGCTAGTTGGTGCTTGGTAGTAATCCCTCAGTGCCAGGGAGGCTCGTCCATGGGAGAAATGTCCCACAATGGGGGGAAGGTAATGCATTTATATGCTGAGTTTGGCTTAGAGAAAGGCCATGTTTGAGCAACAAGGAGGCTCTCAGGAGGCAACTTTTAGGCACCCCACAACATTAGGCTAAGTTATATCCTTTTGAAGTTACGTTAGTATTAAAGCAAACAAGATTATTATAGATTTAGAATGTTAAATTTAATCCCCATGGTAGACACAAAGAAAATACTGGAGAATGTGCAAGCTCATAGAGATAGAAATTGGAGTAGAAGTTGCCAAAGGAAAGGGGTAGGGGGAATGGGCAGTTAATGCATAATGTGTTTGAGGAGATGGGAAAGTTTTAGTAATGGAAAGTGGTGTGGGTACCACAATATTGTGATTGTGATTAATCCCATTGAATGTTATGCTTGGGAATGGTTGAGATCTATCTCATAAAAAACAAGTTTATGTTGTATGTAAGTCCCACAATTAAATAAAAAGAGCAACTAAAGAGAAATGACAATTAAACGCAATGCATTATCCTGGATGGGATCTAGCAAGAGAGGAAAAAAGGCTCAGAGACATTATTCAGGACATATGAAAAAGGAATATAGACTATAAGCTCAATATCAAATTTCTTCAACTATATAACTGCACTTAAGGTGAATATCCTTGTCCTTAGGAAATGTACATGAAAGTTAAGTATTCAAGGAGCATGATGTATGCAACCTACTCTCAAGTGTTCAGGAATTGGATTAATAAATAGAGATGGACAGACAGGTAACTGGATGGATGGATAGATAGAGATGATGATGATAGATAGATAGATAGATAGATAGATAGATAGATAGATAGATATGGAAAGATAGACGACAGAAAGAAAGAATAGGTCAAATGTGATAAAATTTTAAAATTGGTACAAGGGGAAGGGTGGGCTATGTTGGAGTTCTATGTATCAGGTCTGTATTGTTTTTTTAACTGTCATGTAAGCTTGAAAGTATTTCAAACTAAAAAGTTTTTTTTTTTTTTTTAAGTTTGAAAAGTTGATGATTATGTATGTGATTTTGTTGGGTGAATAGGTGGGTGGGAGTTTGAGGGCTAATAGGTTGATATTCCTGAAATCAGTCTCTGAGTTTACAGAAATACTTTGAATGAGCCAATCTGGTGTAGCATTTTGAGGGAATAATTTCTATAGATACCCTAATTGAATAGTAAAAGGATCTGATAAATTCTTGCCTGAAATGATTTTATATGTGAAAAGGCAACTTACCACCAAAAGCATTCCAAAACAACTACCTTGTTTTCATAATGAATATAAAAATGGACAGACACAATTTTTTAAGGTCAAGTTGATTTTAAGCATTAATTTTCCAATCTTCTCTTCATTTTTAGGATGCAATAAGCATCCCTATTAATATTTCTATCCCTGGGCTTCAGAAGAATCAGATCTTTATAACCTCATAGAAGTCAGGCCTACAAGGAGTTTTCTCATTAGGAGTCTTCTCATGAGAAGTACTATAGGTCCAGAAAAAATTAAGAGACAGTAGGTTTCATTCAACCATTTGGATCTACTAGGGAAAATTAATTTATTTTTAACTAAATCTCTTTTTACAAAGAATATTTCTAAGTACTAAGCGGCACAATGGTGAGATAACTAGCAGCCTTGACGTTTGACATCGTATTTCATAGCATGACTATTTATCTGAGATGGTGACTAACTTCAAAAGACCTTTGACCACAAATAGAGTCTAGAGTGCTCATGTTCAGTTGGCAAGGAATAAAAAAAAAGAATACTTATGCAGCCTGCAAACTTCTTCATCTGAAATGGGAGCACAGACCAATATTTGGGCCAGCTGTTGTTCAGCCTTGCTTGATCAAACATTGCAATTATGTGGAATTGGGGTAATGAGGCTACTGCCAGCCAACTGCTGGGCATTTTATTACATGTAGTTTTCAAAGAAAGGGGAACTGTTGTACCAAAGCAAATCAGAGTTAAAATGTGGCTTTATTATTGCTTACTTAATAAATTATTTTGGTCTTTTATTGTGCTGTGATCTTTATTATGAGCTACTGTCTATGTTACAGGCTCTGTCCCCAAAATTGTACCAGCCCCACACAGAGGATAGAACGTTTTCAACTTTGCAACCTCTCTGAAAACCTCACAAAAACAGGTAGACCCAAGAAATGATTTTAAGCTGAGGCTGACTTTCACTGTCAATGACAGGCTGGAAAAAATCAACATAAATTGTGAAATTTCACCATTTACATTTCTCTCTTCAGCATCTGTCAGTGAACGTTTTCTTCCCCTGTCAGAGGAGTAAAAAAAAAAAACTATGCCTGGTATTTAGCATCATCAACACTGTTTTGGTTTCTGTTTGTTCACTTGATGAAGTAAACTCTCTGATATTTTCACCCTACCATTTAGTTGAAATGTTGGCACTTCTGCACTGTGTGGATGAAACAATTACCTATTGAATTCAGATGAAAGATTATTTCTGTTTGATTTCATCAGATGACTGCTTTGGACTATGGATTTTGAAGGTATTAGCACAAAACCATTTTCTAAACCACCCAATGTTCTGTTTAAATATGCTTTAAATGTTATGTTTAAAATTTAGGGCTCCTTGAGGGAAGGAAACAATCAAAGGAGTCTAATTCTAACTATTTGATCAAAGGATTAATTATTTGTATTTAAAAATCTAAATAATTGAGTGGAAAGGAAAACTTTCAGCCATTTCAAAGTCAGCTGGCAGGGAAACCACAGATGGGAATTGAGGTAGGAGGGAGGTGTCAAGAGGTTTCATGAGTAGAAACAGCTGCAGTGCCTTCTTAACAGCAGAACAGAATGATACCAGAAAAGTTTCATTCAATGCAATGTGAGGTATTATTTCTAGCATTCGTAAATATATTCAACAGTTTCAATATTTTTGCAGAACTATATAGAAGTACATTAAATTATTGGAGTATTCAAAATAACAACACGAATTATAATAGTAATTTTTAGTGTTTATATTTTACTTACTATTTTTTTCAGGCCCTATTTTAAGCATTCTGTATATATAAAACTAAACTCCCATATTATTCATAAAATAGGTACTATTGTTACCTAAAATTCCTTTCATTTAAAAAAATTAGATATAATGCATATATAGAAAAATACACAGATCTTAAGTGTACAGTTCAATGAGTTTGGGCAAATGCATACAAGATACAGAACATTCTATCATCCTAAAAAGTCCCCTCATGCCCCTTCCCAGAAAAGTTTCCTTTACTGAACCACCCCCCCCCAGAGATACCCACTATCCACTGTTCTTACTTCTATCACCATACTTTCATTTACCCTACTCTAGAACTTCACATAAATGGAATCATAGAGTAAGTATGCTTTTGTGCCTGGTTTCTTTTACTCAGATTAATGGTTTTGAGATTCATCCATACTGTAGCATGTGTCAATAATAAGCTACTATAAGACTATGCTATACTTTATTTTTTCATTTTCTTACCAATGAACATTTGGGTTATTTCCAGTTTGGGGCTATTATGAATTAAGCTGCTAACAATATTCTCATATCAAGACCCTTGAGGTTGCCTTTTGAGCAAATCTTTATGTGGACATGTTTTCATTTCTCTTAGACTAAGATTGGAAATGTTGGGCCATAAATTAAGTATATGTTTTGTTTTATGGGAAACTGAAGAAATTTTCCCAATGTAGTTTTATCATTTAATATTCCCAGCAACTGTATTATAATTCTGGATGCTCCACATCTTCACCAACATTTGGTTTTATCATCCTTTTTTAATTTTAGCCATTCTTCTAGGTCTATAATCGTATCACATTTTGGTTTGTTTCCTTCCTTCCTTCCTTCCTTCCTTCCTTCCTTCCTTCCTTCCTTC
>JAKSZT010053784.1:5327555-5421395 GCA_026826555.1 Tolypeutes matacus | reverse complement strand
TTCCTTCCTTCCTTCCTTCCTTCCTTCCTTCCTTCCTTCCTTCCTTCCTTCCTTCCTTCCTTCCTTCCTTCCTTCCTTCCTCCCTCCCTTCCTCCCTTCCTCCCTTCCTTCCTCCTTCCCTCCCTTCCTTTCTTTTTTTGCCTGATTTATAGCATTGTTGAACATGTCTTCATTTTCTTTCTGATCATGTGTATTCTTCCATTATGAGCTGCCTGTTAAAGTCCTTTGTCCATTTTTATTTGGGGCTGTTTGTATTATAATTAATAAATGGTAAGGATTTTTAATATATTCTGGATATATGTTCTTTGCTACAGAAATGTAATATGGACGTTTTCTTCCAATGTGTAGCTCAGCTATTCATTACCTTAATGACCTATTTTAATGAGTAGAAGCTTTTAATTTTGATGAGATCCAATTTATTATTTTTTTCTTTTAGGGGAATTGTTTTCAGTGTCTTATATAAGAAAACTCTGCCTACATCAAGACTATGATGACATTTTCCTATGTTTTATTCTAGAAACTTTATAGATTTAACTTTTACATTTTGGTTTACAATTCATCTCAAATTATTTTTCTTTTTTATGTATGGTGCAAGGTTGATTCATTTTTCTGTACAGATAGTCAATTATTCTAGCAACATTTAGCAATTTCCCCCTTTTCCCCATTGAATAACTGGCATGACTTTGTAAAAAATCAACTGATCATTTAATTGTGCCCCTATTTCTAGATTTTCTATTCTGTTCCATTGATATATTTTTTTATCCTTAATCTACAATGATAGGTTTGGGTTAGATGTTTGTTGTTGTTTTCAAAATATTAAGGATTTAGTTCCAATGTCTTCTGGCTTGCATAGTTTCTGATGAGAAGTCAGGGTTAACTCTTATTGTTGTTCTCTTATATAAATATTTCTTTTTTCGGTGGCTTCTAAGATTTCCCCTTTATCTATGATTTTCAATAATTTGACTTTGATGTGTCCATGTGTGATTGTCCTTGTATTTATCCTGCTTAGGCTTTGTTAAGTGTCTGGGATGTCTTCACTGATATTTTTCATCAAATGTGAAGAATTTTGGTCATTTTTTAAAAAAAAAAATGGTCTTCATCTCTCTCTCCTCTTTTTCTGGGACTCAAGTTACATTTATATAAATACACTTAATAATTCCCCACCGATGTGTGAGTTTCTTTTCATTTTTTTCTTTTCTCTATAATTCAGTTTGAATAGTTTCTGTTAACCTTCTTTTGAATGTTAAGATAATTTTTCTTCTAATGTCTATATATGACATTGAAAGGAAATCCAGGAAATATTCATTTCAGATACTGTATTTTTCTTTTCAATAATTTCCATTTGGTTTATTCTATAGTTTCTACTTCTCTGCTGAGATTCCCTATCTATTCATTCATTATGGCCAGTTTTTCTTTTAAATCCACAGAGATATTTTAATAGCTGTTATAAAGTCCTGTATGATAACTCCAACATCTGTGGTATCTCTGGATCTATTTCTATTGATGGTTTATTCTCCTAGTTGTGGATTGCATATTCTTACTTGTTCACATCTACTAATTTTCATTACACATAAAACATTTTGAATGATACATTGTTGAAACTCTGAATTTGTTGACTTAAAGAGAGTTGGGATTTTTTTCTGTCATATAGGATGAATCAGATTGAACCTGTCAAGGCTTGGTTTTTGGCTTTAGTAGCCCTCCCTTTAGGATTAGATTATCCACATTCCTAAGGTGTTACTTTTCTGTGATATCAACTAAATGTCCAGGATGTCCAATGAGGCACCTATACCAAGTCCAAACCCATTGTCTCCCAGAACAATGCAATATCCAGAATCTGTGTTCACCTAACAGCCCCCCAACACCTGTATTTCTCCAGGTCTCATGCTTACATAGGGAGTGTTCAGTCAAATATTCATGGAAATCCCTGTGCATATTTTATGGAGATTCTTGTATGCATAGCTCCTTCCCCTCTAATATTATGCCCTACAAATTCCAGTCACCTCAGCAACTGTTTTCCCTTGACTAACTAGAATGTTAGTTTCTGTTTGAGCTATACTTACTATTACCACAATTTGGAAAGTGCCCCAAGAAGAAAGTTGAGGAGAAATACTTCATGCATTTTCCTTCACTCAAATGTAACTCTTCACTGTCTTTTGCTCAATGCCTGAAAACAGGTGCTTGATAAAATTTTCCAGTATTATATTTGTTTATTGTGGGAATATATGTCTGATACCCACTCTGGTCATAATTGGAATAAGAAGCCCTATTATTTCAATTTTAAAATTGAAGAAGTAGAGACCCAGAGAGGTTTAGTAAATTACCAAAGCTCCGACAGCTTTGCAGAACCAAGATCTGATTTCATTCACTCTGGCTCCAGAATGTGGTCTAATGGAGAGCCTGAAGATAAGTGTTTTGGGATTTGCTCATGACCTCAATTTCCTTAAGTGAAAATGAAAAAAAAAATGTTTATAATGTTGTAGGCTTGGGAAGCGGCTGTGGCTCAATCAGTAGGGCTCCCGTTTACCATATGGGAAGCCCCGGGTTCGGTTCCCAGGGCCTCCTGGTGAAGGCAAGCCCGCCCGCACGGCGTGGTTAGCTGACCCAGCGAGCACAAGCAGCAAGGGGGGATAAATGAATAAATAAATAAAATCTTTAGAAAAAAAAAAATGTTGTAGGCTTAGGTATACCATAGTCCTAGTGACATGTAAGAAATAGAACATGGGATTATGTAACCATAGTAACATAAAACAAAGACTTACATCAGACTCTTCCCCAGCCAAAAAGTTAAAAAAAAAAAAAAAGGCAACAATACAGTTTCTTTTATTTTCTGACTTCATAGATTGCTCAGTCCATGCTGCCTACTATAAGTACTAAACACCAGGGTCCTCTTCATGGAGAATTAATGAAGCTGTGAAGAGCTGCACCAACTCACTCATTTTTATCCTTGCTGTCATTTAACCTGTTTGCAGGTTCAGAAATAAACCATAGTGAAAGCAACTTCAAACAAGTTGGTGTTTGTCATTTTTGTCAGTCTTTGATCCTGGACAAGGCCCTTTGTGATATTGTTTAATACACCCAGGCTCAAAATTATATCATTAAATCCTTTGGTAATCAATTTAACCAGAAACTTCAAATTAATTAGAATTCTAGATCTTAGCTTAATAATCATTTTCAGAATATTATCAGACTCTTAAAATTTTCTAGTTGCACTGCTTACACTATCTAATGTTCCTTTTAAGGAAACATCACAGGTACAGTAGAACAAAGTTTACCTGTAATGGGTAATTTAGATCTGTCTCAGCATTACCTTTTTAGACTTAGTGAACTCACATTTTTATTGCTAAATTGCAAACCCAACCCCTGAGTAACTAGTTATAAATCAACATATATTTGAAAGAGATATTATATGCTCTCAGACAGCAGTGAATAACTTCCACATAGTCTTTAAGATAGCCCAAGACCATGCACATTATATCAGTCATTTCACAAGAAAATCAAATAAACAGTCTTAATAAAATGCAAACTATGAGCACATGTTGTTCCTTGCCTTAATGAGCATAACCTTAGAAAGTCTGATTATGCACTACCAAAGGACAAGAATTTTGTTACTTTCAACAATATTTATGGCATATTTATTGCAGACAAGATACTGTGTTCAGTTACTTGCTCTATATATTAAAAAAAAAAAAAAAAATTAACACTTTAAAGTTAAATAGATAAAGTGAAAAACCAAATAGGAAATTGACTAAATAAAAGAGACTTATCCTGAAGTGTCTGCCTCCTCACAGCCTTCTCCTCTGACAATTTCCTGCCAAAGATACAGACCTCCACAGCCAAGTTGGTCCCATGTAACCTCAACATCACAGTTCATCTAACCATGGGTATGCAACAAATTGGTAGTATCCAATTCTTCAACCAGCCAGTAACCAATCACATTCTCTGTCTTTAATTTAACCTGATACACACAGGTATGGGGAAAAAAGTGTTATGTGCAACTGAATTCAATGTACATAGAGGGAGGTCTGAGATAGTCATTTTTAGCTATATGCATGTTGACAACTAAGCAGAGAAAAGTGGTCTGTCATGAGTAAAAGTAGGGTGAAGCAAAGAGAGACAAGCAGAAACAAAAGAACAAAATCTCCATAAAAGGTGGATAAAGAAGCATTGGTGCCTGGCTTCCCAATTCCTGCTTTCACAAGCCTATCTTTATTTCTGTTTTAATACTCCAAGTTTGCCTATTGAGTCCTTAAAATTAACTGCCTTCACTGGACCTAGCTTGAATACTATAGCTTTCTTGCAATAAATATATTCCCTAACTATGATGCTCAACCGCTTAGTTCTGATTGCCCCAAAAAAGGTTATGTTTTGTTTTGTTTTTTTTTTTTTAGTCAGATCAAGCTGGCCTAAATTTAAAAAGCTTTCTTTGGAAGTGATTATTCCCTAAAGCAAATAGTTAGCCCTGCCAATTACCTAAGTAAGCTCTATGGTCCCTTACAAAATAAATGATCCAACATAATTGACAATGTGCAAGAAATAAGCAGCTATATTACATTACTCCACTGATCAAGAAATCAGGTCCAAGGGACTGATAAAACCAAGTAATTTTTTGTGCTTGAGAGTCAGTATAATCAAATCAAACTCAAACTAAAATGGAATCTGCTATTTGTTTTTTGGGTGGCATATGTTAATTAACTTTTCATTCTGTCAGGCCAAAAGTTTGTATTAAAATAGCAATGGTTTTGTCCTTCTGTCTCCTACTCCTGTTGTGACTTGTATTTAATCTCCACTAAAGTTTACTTTACTCTTGTGACCTCATTAGGCCAAGGTATTGTCAAATGTTAATGTACCAAAATAAAGTTTGAAATAATTGTAATTTTCTTTACTTTATTGCATTTTCAAACATTGAAAACAACCAGCTTGATTGGCTATTTGTCTCAATAAGACCATCCCGAGAGTACCATATCAACTGGTTATAAATCTAATCCTAAATCTATTGTTTGCAGAGAATTTTAAAGTTTTCCAGGCATTATCTCTTGTAGCTTCTCATTTTGTCCTCAGAAGGAGAGGAAGATAGTATTCCTGTTTTGCAGATGAGGAGATTAAGGTTAGAGAAGTCCTGTGTATTCATTTTCTATAGCTGCCATCACAAATACCACAACTTTAGCAGTTTAAACAGCCATATTTATTATTTTACATTTTGGTAGGACAGAAGTCTGACATAGTCATACCAGGCAAAAATTAAGGTGTTGGCAGAGTTGTGTTCTTTTTTAGAGGGTCAAGAGTAGGATCCATTTTCTTACTCATGCAGGTTGTTCACAGAAGTCAATCAGCTCCTTGCAGTTGTAGGACTGAGATGCCTGTTTTCTAGCTGGTTGTCAACTGATGGCCCTTGTGTCCAGCCACATTCTTTGACTTGTGACCCGTTCCTCCATCTTCAAAGCCAGCAGTGACAGATCAAGTCCCTCTCATGCTTCAAATCTCTCCTCCTTCTGTCACATCTTTCTACCAACAGCCATGAACGTTTCTCTGCTTTTAAGCGTGTATGTGATTAGATTGGACCCA
This sequence comes from Tolypeutes matacus, assembly GCA_026826555.1. Lineage (NCBI taxonomy): Eukaryota > Metazoa > Chordata > Mammalia > Cingulata > Chlamyphoridae > Tolypeutes > Tolypeutes matacus. The sequence continues at coordinate 5,415,830 of JAKSZT010053784.1, read as the reverse complement.
GCTGCATAATACAGGATAATCTCCCCATCTCAAGGTCTGTAATCTTAATCCTATCTGCAAAGTTATTTTTGCCATGTAAGGTAACTGCTTTAGTTTGCTAAAAGCAATATACCAGAAATGGGTTGGCTTTTACAATGGGGATTTATTAGGTTGCAAGCTTAAAGTTCTGAGGCTGTGAAAGTGTCCAAATCAAGACATCATCAGGTAATGCTTTCTTCCTGAGACCAGCATGGGGAGGAATCTGCTGGTCTCTCCTTTCTCTTCTGGGTTTCAGTGCATCAGATTCTGGTTTCCTTTCTCCTGATTTCCACTGATTTCAGCTCCTTGCTCTCCTGGCTTTCTCTTTCTGCTCCTGTGGCTTTTTTTCTGTGTCTTTCTCTATATTCATCCCACTTATAAAGATTCCAGTGAGAGGATTAAGACCTACCCTAGGTCATGCCTTACTGAAGTAATCTAACCAAATGGCCCTTAACTGAAGTGACCTAATCGAAAGGTCCCACCTACAATTGGTTTAAACCAACAGGATTAGATTAGCTCTAAGGACATGACTTTCTGGGGTCCATCCAGCATCAAACTGTCACACTCTACCCTGTGGACCCCCAAAATAAATGTTCTTTCTATAGGCAAAATACATTCATTCTATCTTAGTTTGCCAAAGGGTACCAACGCACAATACCAGAAATGTGTTAACTTTTATAAAGGGAAATTTATTAGGGGTGAAAACTTACAGTTCCAAGTCTGTGAAAATGTCCAAATTAAGGCACAATCAGAGATACTTCCTCACCAAAGTCAGTTACTGGTGATCCTGACATCCTGCCTCATGGTGAGGCAAAATGGCAGGTCTGCCAGTCTCTGCTGAGGTCTTTGCCTTCCCCTCTGAGCTCACCATCTCCTGGAGTCCAGCTGTGGATGATCAGGCATATGGCTCCTCTCTTAGCCTTGAGCTGCTCCATAGAGTCCCTCAGGGGCCTCTTTCAGTGCCTCTGTGCTCTGCTGATTCCAGACTCTGGAATCTCTCTCAGCCTCTCAGTGCTTCTCTATCTTCCTGAAGTCCTCTCTCTCACATGGTAGGATCAAAGTCACATCTTCCTTTCTCTGTGTGTCTCTCTCTGTGTGTCTCCATTTTTATAAGGCTCCAGTGACAGGGTGGAGACCTAACCTGAGTCAGGCCTCACTGACTTAGTCCAATCAAAAGTTATCTAATCAAATAATCTAATCAAAGTTCCTTAACTGAATCTAATGCAATCAAAAAATTTAACACCAACTGTAATGGATTAGTTCAAAAGCATAATATTTGGCAGGGGCGATTCACCAAATTCAAACTGTCACACACTCCATCACAATATTTCAAAAGCCTTAAATCATTTCAATAACACTATTAAGTACAAAGTCTCATCAAAATCAGTTATAGGTGTAGTCTGTCCTGGGGCAAAATTCCCCTCAGGCTGTGGACTTGTGAAACTGAAACAAGCTATCTGTTTCCAATATACAAAGGAGGGCAGTCACAGGATAAATATTCTCACTGTCATAGGGAGAAATTGGAAGAAAAACAGGGGTCATGGGCCCGAAACTGTTCCAAAATCCTACAGTGCATACTCCTTTAGGTTCTTCCAAGATCTGAAAGTCATATATTGAACCATGATTTCTTGTCCTTGGGGCCTGATGGAGTGGCAGCCCCACCCTTTTCTAGGCCTTGCTCAGTGGCCATGTTCTTGGCTCCACCCTCATCAAGCATCTGGGTAGCTGCTGAACTTAAACGCTAGGTCCACTCTCTGAGAATACTGGGGTGACTGGCCAGATGCTCTCCTATCTCTGGGGCCTAGACTCAACCCTCTCAGAACAGTAGGGTAGTAGCTAGACTCTCTCCATTTCCTGGGGAATATGCTTCACCATCTATGAAGCCTGGGGCAGCAATACTCTTCCTGAATAATGGGTAGAAGACCTGCCCTCTTCAACTGCCAGGGCTTAATCACCCTTTCCACACGTGGGTGGGCTCATTCTCTTGGTCTGAGAAAATCTCTTAAGTCCAGACCTCAGCTTCCATGGTTTCACTTTTGAAGTCATCTTTGCTTCAACCTGTCCCTTTACTGTTCCCTTTTAGCCCAGATTGGCAGTGGTTCCGTTCATACAGATCTCACAAAAAAACTTGTCGGTTTCAATTGCAGCACACAGGAGTCCCAACCATCAGACAATAGGACCGTCCACAAATCCTTTCTGGATAATTGCATTTCCAATCCTTACTTGCATTGAAATGACTGACCAGTTCCATGTTCAGGTAAATCCTCACATGAGGAAATATTCTCTGGGGACTCGTTTTCTGGGAGCTCAGAATTTTATAAACCATCAATTTCTGGTTTCTTTATGCCCAGAAGTTCAGTTTTCAGCTCATCCCTTTCTTCTTGCATTTTACTATAAACTGCAAGGAGAAGCCAGGCTGTACTTTCCACATTTACTTTGGAAATCTCCAGTATCATCACTTTCAAATTCTGCCTTCATCTGATATCAGAACACAATTTTGCCAAGTTCTCTGCAACTGTAAAACAAGGGTCACCATTCTTCCAGTTTGCAATGATGCATTCATCATTTCTGTCTAAGACCTCTTTGGAAGTACCTTTAGCATCATATTTCTACCAACAGTCTCTTCAAAGCAATATAGGCCATTTCTATCAAGCATCTCACAATTCTTCCCAAACCTTCCCCTTACCATTTACAAAATAGTCCCCAAATGTTTGGTATTTGCAATCATAGCACCCCACTTTCCTGGAATCAAAATCCGTTTCATTTGTTAAAGGCTTCCAAAAGCAATACACCAGAAATGGGTTGGCTTTTACAATGGGGATTTATTTGGTTACAAACTTACAGATCTGAGGTCATAAAAGTATCTAAATCAAGGCATCATCAGGCAATGCTTTCTCCCTGAAGAACAGCAAATGGAGGCATCTGCTGGTCGCTCCCTTCTCTTCTCGGTTTTGTTGCTTCAGTTTTTGCCTTCCTCTCTCCCAGGTTTCATTGATTTCAGTTCTTTGCCCCTCTGGCTTTCTCTTTCTGCTCCTGTGGCTTTTTCTCTGTGTGTCTCTATCTGTATTCATCCTGTTTATAAAGGACTCCAGTAAAAGGATTAAGACCCACCCCAGGCCATACTTTACCAAAGCAATCTAATCTAAAGGCCATTAACTGAAAAGCTCTCACCTATAATAGGTTCTCACCCACAGGAATGTATTAGCACTAAGAACATAATTTTCTGGGGTCCATGCAGCAACAAACCGTCACAGTAATATATTCACAGGTAGTAGGGATTAGGGCCTGGACATCTCTAGAGAAGGGTTGGGGGTGGGAAATTACTCTGCCTACCACATCCTGTGAAGGCCACTTTAGGTCTCTGTGGTTTCCTACCAGACCTAAAAGTTACAAGGGTTAGAAAGGATTATGAAGAAAGGCTTTGACATCCCCTTTTCAACATGGTTCAAATAACAAAGATAATGTTCTAATATTTAAAATATATATCCTAACAATCTAGAAGCCAGAAAACTTACCCTAAATACCTCTTGAGATCTTCTGACAGAAATATGAAGACATCAGAAATTTATCACAGTCTAAATTTGGCATTTAAAATAAAAAAACTTACCCTGTCCAAGTTCACTGTATTGAGAAATCTCAAATTCTGTTTTCTAGTCTCTATATCCTTATCACTGCAACAGACATTTTTATTTTTCCCCTATAGTACTTCTGAAATCAGAAAAAATAGTTTAGGCATTGCATATATGGTTCATTTAACACTCAAAAACAAACTCATCTTTTCAAAGCTATCCTGTCTACCTGGTGTTTTAGTCCTCTTCAGAAGTGCATGCTCTCTGATGTGCCTAAAAATTTTTTTACACTTTGTGTCCATTCCCACAGGTCTATCTATATGTCTCTTCCCTTATTTCCTTGGTCCTAATATCCCAATCTTGCTCCTTCCATGCCTCTGTCCAACTAGCTAAGCCATTTGCCTTTGCCCAGGTATATCTTACCATGGGTCTGTTGTCTCCCCAAAGAAGATTATCAGATACACTAGTTGCAGTTATGCCCATTGGGATGTTCCCCTCACTAGAATTTTTCTGAGTAATCCCTGAAGGAGTCTTTATATGAAAGTAGTCCATTTGTACCATTATGAAAAATCAATTGAACTGTGAACTAAGTCCTGGTAGTTTTCCACCTCCATTAGCTGGCCCTAAGGAATGCCCACTGTTTTACTTTGCTAGGCTGCTGAAAGAAGATACCATAAAAATGGGTTGGTGTTAACAGTGGGAATTTATTAGCTATAAGCTTACAGTTTTGAGGCCAAGAGAATATTGAAATCAAGGCATCATCAAGGCAATGCTTTCTTCCTAAATACTGGCTGCCAGTAATCCTCAGCTATTCTGCCACATGGCAAGGCATATGGCAGTATCTGCTGTTCTCTCCTCTCTCCCTTCTCTTCCAGGTTTTGTTGCTTTTAGCTTCATGTTCCCATGGCTTTCTCTTTTTCACTGTTCATCCTGTTTATAAAGACCCCAGTAAGAGGATTAAGACCAACCCTGGGCCATGCCATATGTGAACTAACCTCATTAAAAGGTCTTACTTACAATAGGTTTATACCCACAGGAATGGACCAAATTTAAGAATATGATTTTCTAGGGTTTATACAGTTCAAAATCTCCATAACCATGTTCTGTTTGAGGCTTTTGTGGACCCCAGAAAAGATAATGTTCTTAGAGCTAATCCATTTCTGTGGGCATGAACCTATTGTAGGTGGGACCTTTTGATTAGATTACTTTAGTTAAGGGCTTTTGATTAGATTATTTAAGTAAGGTATGGCCCAGAGTGAGTCTTAATCCTCTTACTGTAGTCCTGTATATGTGGGATGAATATAGAGAGACAGGGAGAAAGAAAAGGCACAGGAGCTCAGAGAAGAACCAGCAGAAGCCGAGAGAGAAAGCCATGATGGGGTAGCCAGAAGCTGAAGGCAATGGAACCTGGAAGAGAAGGCAGAGACCATCAGACACTGCCATGTGCCTTCCCATGTGACAGACAAGTCCTGGATCACCCACAGCTGGTGTCTGGAGAGAGATTGTCACCTAATGATCCCTTGATTTGGACACTTTTCTCAGCCTAGGAACTGTAAGCTTGCAAGCCAATCAACCCCCATTGTAAAAGCCAACTCACTTCTGGTATATTACTTTCAGCAGCTTTTAGCAAACTAAAACATCTATCGTGATTACAACATAGGTGTGAGCTAAGATATAAGTGCCTGAGCATTAGTTGTGGTAACCACTACCTCTTCATGCAATATATTTATGCCTCTAGACTTGCTCAAGGCTCTAGAATGTACTACTTCCATCTGACAATGTATTGTTCCTATACCTGCCCAACCTTCTGAATGGGAAGGTCTGACAGTCTCCCAGGTCATGATGGACTACATGATCACTTAATATCCCATGCTCAGATGCTTAGTCTCCCCTGCGTCCCAAGAATATGGTGTATGAGTGGTATACAGTTCTTGAAGAAGATTGCATAGCTTTGCTTCAAAATCCTAGGGTTCTAAACTGCAACTCTTCTATTGGTTCTTTTCTATTGTCATCTTTTTCTACCACAGCACCTCCAGTATCATATGGTACATCCAGTACCATAGTTCATAAGACCTAAATGACAGAGCTGTCTGCACTCCAGCCTGGATCTGTTACAAAATCTTCTCTTGCTCTGAATCTCACTCAAAACTAGATGTTACCTGACAAATTGCATAGCAGTATTCCCAAGTGCTACATCAAAAAAAAAAACCCAAAAAACAACAACAAAAAAAACAAGAAGCATCAGGCATTTTGCTTCTCTCTTAATGGTAGGTCATACAGAGTACAGTATCTTGTCCATTACTTTGGAAAGGATGTCTCAGCATGCTTCAGACTACTGGATCCCTAACTACTTCAACAATTTGACAGTCCTCTCAATTTTGTGGAATTTATCTTCTACTTTCATTTACATGTATCATACAAAGGCATTTTGAATATTTGCAGTTTCTTGCTGCTTAACATATTGCTCTGATTAACATACTGCCATCAATAGAGTGGCTAAAAGTAATTTCTACAGAATATCCAGCTAGTTAAGTTTCCTTCAGGCAATATTGTGCAGAGGGTGAAAGAATTAACGTTGACCTGGAGATAGACCATTAATGTTAGCTGCCCAATGTAAAGACAAACCACTTCTCCTTCTTTATGAATACATCCAAAATTTTGATAGCTACAAACTACATACTAGTGACTTTAATTGGGACTACTATTTAGTTCGTGGCAATCCACTATCATCCATTATGATCTATCCAGTTTTTACAAGTATCAGACAAGTAAATCAAACAAAGGTATGACTGGGGCCACTATCCCTGCATCCTTTAAGTTTTGAGAGTGCCACTAATCTCTGTCATTTTCCCCAAAATGTATTATTATGTTGAATTATTATAATGGCATGGGTAGGGAAGGGCAGTTTCAGGACTTCTACTTGGCCTTTCCTGCTAACATAGGTCAATTTAAGAGGTAAGAATATACATATAGGAACTAGCAAAATGGCCACCAGATATACTTATTGTCCTAATGGACCTTGTGTAAGATGGATCTGGATTAGAATTCCATTTATTATTAGATCCTGATATTCTAAAAGGGAGTCAATATCAGTGATATTTTGGACCCTCAAAAGGTATGTGTGGGAAGCAGATGTGGCTCATAGCACTTGGGCACCTGCTTACCACATGGGAGATCCTGGGTTCAATTCCCAGTGCCTCCTAAAGAAGATAAGCATGACAGAAAGCTGATACGATGGGCTGATGCAATGGGATGGTGCAACAAAGAGACACAACAAGGAAACACAATAAGAGACACAACAAGTGGGGAACAAAGATGGCTCAAGCCATTGGGCACCTCCCTCCCTATACCTCCTAAAAAGAAGATACGCATACAACGAATGGACAAAGAGAGCAGACAGCAAGTGCAAACAACTGGGGAGGGGGATAGAAATAAATAAAATAAATCTTTTTTAAAAAGGTGTGAATAATCAAAATCTGAACAGCTTTTCTTGCAGAAATGGAAAAGCAAATTATCAAATTTATTTGGATGGGTAAGGGGCCTCAAGTAGCCAAAAATGTCTTTAAAAAGAAGAACAAAGAGGGAAGACTCTCAGTTCTGACTTTAAAGCATAATACTTAGCTACAGTGGTACTTGCATAAAGATAGACAGATTGACCGATGGAACCAAATTGGGAACTCAGAAATAGACCCTCACACCTACAGTCAAGTGATTTTTGACAAGGCTATCAAACCCACCCAGCTGGGCCAAAACAGGCTATTCAAGAAATGGTGCTGGAAGAACTGTATTTCCATACCCAAACGAAAAAAAAAATAGGACCCCTATCTCATGCCTTATACAAAAATTAACTCAAAATAGATCAAGGACCTAAATATAAAAACTACAACTATAAAACTCCTAGAAGAAAATGTAGGGAAACACCTTCAAGAACTTGTGGTTGGTGGTAGCTTCTTAAACCTACCACGTAAAGCACAAGCAACAAAGGAAAAAATAGTTAAATGGGACCTCCTTAAAATTAAACACTTTTGTTCTTCAAAAGACTTTGTCAAGAAAGTAAAAGGGCAGCCTACTCAATGGGAGAAAATATTTGGAAACCATATATTTGATAGGGGTTTGATTTCCATGCTATTAAAGAGATCATACAACTCAAGGAGAAAAAGACAATTAACCAATTAAAAACTGGGCAAAAAGACTTGAATAGACAGTTTTCGAAAGAGGAAATGAAAATGGCCAAAAAGCAAATGAAAATATTTTCACCATCACTAGCTATTAAAGAAATGCAGATAATCACTACAGTGAGATAATATTTCATTCTTTAGAGAATGGCCACTATTAAAAGGAAGAGAAAGCCATAAGTGCTGGAGAGGATGAGGAAAAACAGAAACACTCCTTCACTGATGGTGGGAATGGTGCAGCTTCTGTGGAAGATAGTTTGGCAGTACCTCAAAATGCTGAATGTAGAACTGCTGTATGATCCAGCAATCCTGTTACTAGGAATATATTCAGAAGAACTGAATGCAAGGTTGCGAACTGATGTTTGCACACCTATGTTCATAGCAGCATTATTCAAAATTGCTAAAATATGGAACCAGCCCAAGTGTCCAGCAACTGATTAACTGATAAACAAAATGTGGTATATACATACAATGGAATACTATTTAGCTGTAAGAAGAAATGAAATCGGGGTGCATATGACTACATGGATGAACCTTGAGGATATTATGTTACGTGAAATAAGCTAGACACCAAAGACAAATATTGTATACTCTTACTAATATGAACTAAATACAATGAGTAAACTCTAGAGTATAGGTTACTAGGAAAGAGAACATAGTTTGAGATTGGAAGCTGATGCTTATTTTATGTGGAATTTTTAATAAGGTATATTGTAAACATGTGAAATTAAATAGAGTTGATGGTAACATTATAGTGAGCTTAACTAACACTGCTGATTTAGAAAGAATCGTGGCTGAAAAGGGTAATTTGTGGATGTAAATGCAAATTGAAAGGAAGCTGAAGAATAATCTAGGGAATGTATTACATAGTGATTTAAGTGGTAGATGAAGATTGTGGTTAATAGTATAAATATAAAAATGTTCTTTTACACAGTGTTAAGAATATAGTGATACATGGGAAAATTACAACTAATGTAACTTATGGAAGATAGTTAACAGGAACATTGTAATATTTTGCAGCAATGGCAAAGAAGATCAATTCTGGAACAATAATAGAGGGATATATGGAAGTATGGGAATTTTCGAAAATGTTCGAAAATTGACTGAGGCGATGACAGTACAACTCTGTGATGAAAATGAGAGCCACTAAGTGTACACGGTGAATGGATTTTACAAAGCATGGGACTGAAAAGCATAAGGAATTCAGTGTTGGAAGATGGACTGTGTTTAAAAAGGACAAATATGAAAATGTTCTCTCATGAACCATGACAAATAAATTAATACTAATAACCAGTGTTAATAATCAGGTAGTTTGGGGGGAAAATACACCAAATGTAAGATATGGGCTATAGTTAGCAATATTTTGATGATGCTCTTTCATCTTTGTCACAAATGTTTCACAACAAGGCAAGGTGTTGGTGGTGGGATGACATGTGGGAGCCCTTTATGATGATACACATGTTTGTTTTGCAAATTCACAAGTTTTACTATACATTTATTGCTTAAATATGTTAATTTATGAATGCTATGCTTTAATAAAATTTTATTTTAATAAAGATATGGGTATTCTCCTTTCTCCTGTTTGTTGTTACCCTAGTAAATTGCTGCAAGTCTCTTTGGGAGGAGGACTGGGGCAATCAAATGTGTATACATTTGCCATAGTGTTATAGGGTCCTTCTTCATGGCCACCCAGCCTCTCCTTGTTAAATGGACTCTACATGTGACGTAAACTGGCTAGGGGATAATGACTTTCCACTGGGGCATCTGAAATTACCTTCTACTTTTCCAACTTTGATTTCATATATATCTATAAATATAAATATGCTACCCATGTTGGCTGCCCATCTGTCTTGCCCATAGAAATATCATGCTCTATTATTCACCTTCAGAGATTCCTGTGTTTCAGGCCCCTCTTGCTGATCTTGATGCCCATCACAGTAATTATATCCATTTTGTTTCTAATGGTCAACTGCTTCCACCCAGCATCTGCTGAGTCAGAATCCTATCAACCAAATTGCTACTAAGATGATCAATTCTATAAAAGCATCTCCTACTACAAACATTGTTTACATAGGACAGACCCTACTCAGATTGTGTTGGTAACCTCCTCACCAGAACACTTCCTGAGGAACATAACAGGCTCTTTTTCTTATATAAAAGATCATTTCTAATATTTCCACTTATCTGAGTCTTTTAAATCATTTTTCCTGTCTGTGACAGCAGTCCTGGTATCTCTACTTCTTTTAATATGAGGCATTACCTTTTGCAAGTTTCCAAGAACCATCCTAGCAATGTATTAGAATGAGCCCTTGAAAGAGTATTAACAAACTATCCCTTTTCCAGCAATATATTTCTTCCCCATTTACTGGGATTCTCCAAAGAAAGAGAACCGACAGGATATATATATGTGTGTAAATATTATGAGATTTATTATAAGAATTGGCTCACATGAAGATGGAGATTGGCAAGTCTAAATTCCATAGGGCTAGCTGAAAGTTGGGAAATCCAAAGAAGATCAATGAGTTCCCCAGAAGCTGGCTGTATGAAGTAGAGCTGGAAATTCTTCTTTCTGATTGCTGAAATCAGCAGTTTTCCCTTTAAGCCAGAGGTTCTTAACCTTTTTTCTTCCTCAGACCCCTTTGCCAGTCAGGTGAAAACCACGGACCCCCTACAAAGTCCACATTATACTGCGTATCATTTAATAAATATATCACACCCGCACCAACATGTCCCCACAAGAATAATGTTTTTTTCTATTTCAATTGAAGCTCACGGACTCCTTGTTAAGAACCCCTGCTTAAGCCTTCAACTGATTGGATGAGACTTCTCTCATTGCTGAAAACAATCTCCTTTTTGATTATAGATGTAATCAGCTAGAGATGAAATCAGCTGACTAATGATTTAAACCCACAAAATACACTCACTGTAACAATCAGGCCAGTCCTTGCTTGATCAAACAACTGAATACCATAAACTAGCCAAGTTGACACATTAGCTTAACCATCACACTCCTTGATCTAACATTCTCAGGATCTACTCAAGACACTCTTTAGTTTTTTCAGGTATATGTAAGCCAGGTCTAGCAGCTCCTTTGGTTTATAATCCCTCTCCTGCTTTAGAAATCCTAGAACTTCCCTAATCCAGACATAGTTAGATTAGAACCTTGATATTGATCTAGTTGCCCAAAAAGAAGAGGTGGCACAGATATTGAATACAGCAAGAATTGTTCTGTATGGCAATAGCCTTATTGAAGGCTTTTGCATGATCTTCAAGCAGGAGGTGTTGCTATCTTATAACAAGAGGAAATATGCTACTTCAACAAGCCCAGAGAGTTCAGAAGAATCTGTGGGTTCAAGCTTTTCTAGTGCATCTACTCCTATATTGTCATATATGACAAATTCTTTTTGGGGCCCTGACTTTAGTGTAGAAGACTTACTGGTATTGAAAATTCAACCCTTTATGAAATTCTGCTACACTTAATATTAGGTCCTGAGCCAGGTCATCAGCACAATCAAACCTTTGGCATCTGGATATAAGGATTTCTTTCAATGCAACAAAGGAGACCCTCTGGCATTCAAACTTGACATTGAACCAATGGTTCATTAAACCAGCCCTCGTTTTCTTTCCTTAAAACATCATAGTCTATAGTTAACAGTGCAATTATAAAAATGTGTTTTCATCAAATCATAGCAAATGTACTACATTAATGCAAGGCATTAAAAATAGGGTTGTATATAGAAGCCCTATATTTTATGCATGATTTTTCTGTAAACTGACAACTTCTCTAAAAAAATAAAAAGCCATCACCCTCAGCATCAGAGTCTGAATTCCACAGTCTTTATAATAACAATTTCTTCTGTAACTCTAAAATGCTAGACACTGAAAAAAAGCAACACATCCAGGAAGATGGCATCAGATTAGGCAGACAAAGCTCAGCACTCTCACAAAAACAACAGAGAAAGAGCCAAAAGCTGCCCAAGGGACCTGCTTTGGGGTCAGCAGACGAGACAGTGCTTCACAACTCCCAGGAGGGTGAGGGACAGAGACACGAAGAATGTGAAACAACAAACTGTGGGTTACTAAACCTCTCTGCCACTGGGAAGGGCTCCCCTCCCCCATCCCGGAAATATTAAGCAGGGGTAAAACCTCTGGCTTACTGCAGCTGACTGAGAGGAAAACAGACATCTTCCTCCCTGTCAGCTGTTACAAGGGAAAAGGGAGGAGGAGTCAGGGAGCTTTTTTTCAGTGAATTTGGCCAGCTGAATCCACTTGGAATCTCAACTCCAGCCAGAACAAAACAAAGGAAAATTGAGAGAAACACCTCTGTGGAAAGGCGTACCAACGAGCGCCATCTGCTGGCTGGTCTGGAAATTGCATGGAGAAAACCTGCAATTGGGTCTCTGTTCCCTAACTTCTGGGAGAAAATCTGCATGCCAATAGTGAGTCCCTAGCATGATTTTGATAAGTTAAGCTGGGCAATTTTAAAGACTTAGGATAAGTTTAACCAAATATCAAAGAAGAGCTGTGGAAAAAATAATAACAATAAGCAAGAGAGAGAAATTGGCCATCAGAGTAAATTCATCAACATATTCAGATGCCTAAACATCAGCAAAATTACAAGCCATACTAGGAAACAGGAAGAGATGGCCCAGTCAAAGGAACAAACCAAATATCCTGAAGAGATATAGGACTTAAGACAATTAATCAATGCTAATCACACAACTCTCTTAAATCAATTTAAAGAATTGAAAGAAAATATGACTAAAGAAATAAAGGATATTAAGAAGACACTGGGTAAGCATAAAGAACAATTTGAAAACCTGCAAAGAAAAGTAACAGACCTTATGGGAATGAAAGACATGAAGGACAAGAATGAAAATACATTAGAAGCAAATAAGAGCAGATTTGACTTGCTCAATGACAGAATTAGTGATTTCAAAGAACATCAGAACTGGAAAAGACAGGAGAACAGGAAGAGAAGAGAATGAAAAAAAATGGAACATGGTCTCAGGGAACTGAATGTCAATGTGAAATGCAAAAACATGCAATATTGATGTCCCAGAAGGAGAAGAAAATGGGAAAGGGGCAGAAAGAATATTTGAGGAAATAATGACTGAAAACTTCTCTACCTTATGAAAGACATAAATATCAAAATCCAAGAAGGGTAATGTACCCCAAACAGAATAAATCTGAATAGACCAGAGACACCTACTATGCAGAATGACAAATATCAGAGATAAAGAGAAGATTCTGAAAAGAGCAAGAGAAAAGCAAAGCTTCACATACAAGGAAACATTGATTAGATTAAGTGCTGACCTCTCATCAGAAACCATGCAGGGGAGAAGAAAGTAGTATGATGTATTTAAGGAACTTCTGTTGGCTGGCAGAGAAAAACAGCCAGCCAAGAATTCTGTATCCAGCAAAGCTGTCTTTCAAAAATGAAGGGGAGTTCAAAGTCTTCACAGACAAACAAAAACTGATAGAATATGTTACCAAAAGAGCAGATATTTACAAGTGATACTAAAGGGAGTGCTGCAGCCTGAAAGGAAAAAACAAGGGCAAGAGACTTGGGAAAGAGTGTAGAAATGAAGATTATTAGAAAGGGTAAATTAAAGGGTAAAGAGATGGTCAATAGTACAATATGACAACAGAAAGCCAAAGGTCAAAATGGATGAAGTAATGCCTTTACAGTATTAACACTGAATGTTAATGGCTTGAACTCCCCAATCAATACACATAGACTGATAGAATGGATAAAAAATGAGCCATCTATATATTGTCTACAAGAGACTCACCTCAGACATAAGGCCACAATCAGGTTAAAAGTGAACGGTTGGAAAAAGATATTCCACACAAATAGTAACCAAAAAAATGCTGGCATAGTGATACTCATATTGGAAAAAATAGATATTAAATGCAAAATGTTATAAGGGATGAAGAAGGTCATTATATATTAATAAAAGGGGCAATTCAACAAGAAAGAAAAACTTCTAAATTTTTATGCACCTAACCTCAGTGCCCCAAGATACATGAGGCACATACTGGCAAAGCAGAAGGAAGAAATAGATGTCCCTACCATAATAGCTGGAGACTTCAATCCACCACTCTCAGTATTGGATAAAACATCTAGACAGAGGATAAATAAATAAACAGAGAGCTTGAATAATCTGAAAAATGAGCTAGACCTAACAGACATCTATAGAGCATTGCACCCCAAAACAGCAGGATATACATTCTTTTCAAATGCTCATGGATCCTTCTCCAAGATAGACTATATGTTGGGTCACAAAACAAGTCTCAATAAATTTAAAAAGATTGAAATTATACAAAACACTTTCTCTGATCATAATGGAATGAACCTAGAAATCAAAAGGGAAAAAATCATAAATATATGGGGATTAAACAACACACTCTAACAATCAGTAGGTCAAAGAAGAAATTGCAGGAGAATTCAGGAAACATCTTGAGATGAATGAAAATGAGAATATAACGTAACAAAACCTCTGGGACACTGCAAAGGCAGTGCTGAGAGGGAAATTTATAGCCCTCGATGTTTACATTAAAAAACAAGAAAGAACTAAAATTGAAGACCTAACTGCACACCCAGAGGAACTAGAAAAAGAATAGCAAACTAATCCCAAACCAAGCCAAAGAAAAGAAATAATAAAGATCAGAGCAGAAATAAATGAAATCAAGAACAAAAAAAAAACAATGGAACGAATCAATACAACCAAAAGGTGGTTCTTTGAGACGATCAACAAAATTGACAAACCCTTAGCTAGACTGACATAGACAAAAAGAGAAGACTCAAATGAATAAAATCAGAAACGAGAGGGGAGACATTACCACTGACCCTGCAGAAGAAGGGAGATCATAAGAGGATACTATGAATAACTGTATGACAAAAAACTAGACAATGTGGACGAGATGGACAAATTCCTAGATACACACAAATCAACTACATTGACATTTAGGTCATTTTCCTTAGAAGTATATCCTGGATGTACTTAACTTACTAAGGAAATTTTCTTCAGGAAAACCGTGCAAGGGAGTTAAGGAAGCAGATTAGGAAAATGGAGGGCCAAAAAAGAGTGTGGTGTGACCTCAAGTAAAGTCTAGCCTTGGCCTGATCCACAGTGCTATGGGGGCTCTTGACCAGGGCTGCACATTAGAACTACAATTTGTGCTATATAACTTAAAACAAAAAAACGGTGAAATTAATTTTAATATAGTTTATTTAACTCAATATTCAAAATACTTTCATTTCAACATGTAATCAATATGTAGTGGAATGTACCCCGGTTTGGACATGATCTTGGTTTGGGTGGATTTGGACCATTGTAAATAAGATCTCTTCAAGATATTACTTCTTCAGGTGTGGTCCCACTGTATCAGATTGGGTTTTAATCTGGATTACTGGATTCCTTTATAGGCAGAGTGAAAATTAGATGGAGAGAGATGTCAGGAGAGGCTACCCTTTTTGTCTGAAGAAAGTCAAGGACCAAGGATCTCTGGCAGCCAGACTTAGAATGCCACAGTCTTCAGGAAGACTCTTAGCATCTAAACTGTGAGCCAATAAATTTCCATTGTTTAATCCAACCCATTGTATGGTATTTGTTTTAGCATTCAGCTAAACAAAATATAAAAATTATCAATGGGGTATTTTACATTCTTTCATAAAGAGTCTTCAGGATCAGTGTGTATTTTATATTCACAACACATCTCAACTTGGACTAGCTACATTTCAAGTGCACAATAGCCACATGCAGCTAGAACTGTATTGGACAACATGGCTCTAGGCTGCAAATTGTACCACAGTGTTGTCCAACCTTGAGTCAACCCGGTTTTTGTACCTCCATATCTGTCATTCATTGACTACAATAAGTAGAAGAGATTGGCATGAAATTTCCTAAATGTCTTTGGGAGAAGCAACTCTCATCAATCAAGGGCAAGTGTACAAAGAAGGTCAGAGCTGTAAGACATTATCCACAGCATTTGCAACTATTAGGGAATGAGTATATTGGTTGGAAAAGAGGGTCTGGGTGGGAGTACCACAATGTCTACTATACTGTTTGCCAAAATCATTTCTGTTCCTTACATTCAAAAACCTTAACATACAACAGAATACCTGTAGTGTGACTCTTTAGCCCATGTTCTTGTTTTAAGAAGTCTTCCTAACCAGGTTACTATTCAAAGCTGCAAGTGCTGGGACAGTTCTAAAAGAGGAAGAGGGAGGCACAGCAAGCCTAGTATATCTTCCAAGTAAAAACAAAGCGTGTGCTCACTTAAAACAATGGCTTCCAAAGCTTGGTTCCAGCATTTGCAGCATCAGTATCACCTGGGAACTTGTAGAAATGCACATTCTTGCCACTCATCTACTGAGTCAGAAACTCTGGAAGTTGAACCAGAAAAAAAAAAAAAAAAAAGCCACGTTTTAACAAGCCCTCCAGGTAATTTTGATGTACTCTCAGGATTGAGAATCACTGAGTTAAGCAGTTAAGCTTATGCTTTCTTTGGGCAAGCAGCCTCAGCCTTAGCACAGCAAGAAGTGTCATTAAATAAATAGCTACATTTCTTGGACCCTGTGGTGGATTGAATTGTGTACCCCACTTCGGATATGTTCTTGACCTTGGTCCGAATTCTTCTTGGTGTGGGTCCATTGTAATAGTATCTCTTGAAGATGTTACTTCAGATAAGGTGTGGCCCAACTGAATCAGTTTGACCTTTAATCTGTATTCCTGAAGTCTTTATAAGCAGAATGAAATTCAAGCACAGAGAAAGAATGCCAACCCATTGAATGGCATTTGTTTTAGCAGCCAGGATATGAAGAACCTTTTAAAGAAGACAGACCAGCTGCCTAAATGAACAACATTAGTGCTGTGTGCATTTTCCATGAGATACTTGGGAAGGGGGAAGGTCTTCACATCTGGTGCATTCAAAATTAAAACGGCACAACTTACCTCAGAATGTGTGGTAGAATGCTTGAAGCTAATATTTTATTTTCAGAGTTTATTGAACAGGAAATGATTCTGGTGTAATTCTGTGGAAAAGTGCAGCCCAGTATGACACCTGCTGGTGCAACAGACCTAACACAATGTTACAGAGGAAGAAATGACAGCCAGAGAGCTGTGTGCCTAACCCTTTTGCCAAGCTGCCCTAGATTTGCTAAATTGCATGTCCAGGTAGATCTGGGCATTTCACAAAGTGCTGAATAATTTTCCTCCCTGTGGATGCAAGGCTCCCAGCCAAGTCACAAGGAACAAACTAGAGATGAGATAAAATAGGTTCAGTTACAGGCAGGACACATTGTAGCCATCAAAACAGAACCAGGGGATACAAACTATGTTGAAGAGAGTCTCTAACATCAATTAAAGGACTTTTTAAAATTTAATCAGGATTTTTAGTCACTTGAAGATTAATCATCAGAACAATACTGGTTTATTACAGACAAATATGACAGAATCATGATAGTGTTTAGATGTTGAATTTAATTAGCATAATGCCAAATCCTATTTTCACAGTTGCAGTATGTTACTATTTTGCTCCAATTCCAACACATCATGGAACTCTGAAAAAGTTGATGCAAACATTTGCAGAAACTTCTAAATGTTCACTAAAATAATACATTGGCAAAAAAAATATTAAAATAAATTCCCATATATATTAGTTTTGTTATCCATCATGATGACCTTATTCATAGAGTGGTTCACTAAACACTGATTAATAAAAGTTATCACATGTACCTTGGAGTGTTGAACAAGTTTCAAATGACTAGATCATACTGAAATATATAACATATAAAAACTGTAATGAAGACAGACAGGTGTGTATGTGTGTGTATGTGTATGACTGTGAGAGCATATTATGTACAGGCTATATTTCCAGATTATGAGCATGACCATTACCTGGGATTATAACATTCCTGTGTGGTGGTGCCTATTGGTAGGGATTACATAAGGATGGATTTGAGCCCCACTACCTCCACCTGCCAGTTATATAGCCTTGGATAAGCTATTTAACCTCTTTGTTGTTCAGTTTCTGCCTCTGTGAAATAGGGGTTATATTTACCCACCAAAGTAGAACAGTTTGAATAGCTCCTGATACAGATAAGAACCCTATGAAAACGGTAACTTATATTATTAATACAATGTCAGACATAATTTATGATATCTTTTTTTCCAGAGAGATGCATATGCAAACTTGGAAACAATTATTTTGTAGTCTCTCAAGATATCCTTTTGGGTAAGATGGAAAAATAATAGCAAAATGCCAGTTTATGAAGTGAAATCACTAAAGAACCAAATCAAAAGCATTTGGATTAGAGGACTGATGTCAATGATCAGGGAAATATCGACTGCACTTTTCAAGATTCTGTATTTGACCTGGCCCGTTCAATATTTTATCAATGGCTTAAATAAAATATAAATGCATACTGATCAAATTTTCAGGGAAATCTAGAAGAGTCTATAAATATAATTCCTACGTTAACAGAATCAATAACAATAATAGTAAAAGCTACTGTTTATGATGCATCTACTGAACACCAGGCACTGTGATGGACATTTTATATACATTATCTCTAATTCAAAGGGCAATTATTTAAGATTGATATTATTAGTTCCTATAGCAGTACATTATTGGTTATCTTCTGTGGTGCCTTGGAGCTGTGTACCCCAGAAAAATATGTTCTTAAACTTAATCCTTTCCTGTGGGTGTGAACCCATTTTAAACAGGACCTTTTGATGAGGTTACTTCAGTTGAGTGGTGGCCCAGGATGGGTCTTAATCCAATTCATAGAATCCTTTATAAGAGAATGAATTTCAGACAGAAAGAGAAAGCCATAGGAAAAAAGAGCCTGGACATTGACAGAACCCTGAAGAGAAGGAAGAGGTCAGGAGATGTCACCATGTGACAAACTGAGGACCAAAGATAGCCAGCAGCCAGCCCCAGAATACCACAGTCTTCTGGGAGAGTTCATCACCTTGACAATGCCTTGATTTTGGACTTCCATTAGCTTCAAAACCGTGAACCAATAATTCTCATTTTTAACCCAACTCATTTAATAGTATTTGTTTGAAAAGAGAAGATTCACAAAAATATAACTATATTTTTCATGACTCTTTAGGGACAGCTAACAGAAACTCAATTCAAATTGGATTCAGCAGAATTTATTGGTTCATGTATTTAAAAGGTCAAGAAGTAACATAGCTTGAGGTATGGCTGGTTCCAGGAGCTTCAACAATGTGGTGGTCAGGGCTCTGTTTCTATCTCAAGGCAATGCTTTCTTTGGGTCACGCTCATTCTCAGTGGTCTCCCCGTGTAGTCACAAGATGGCCGCTACCGGCTCCAAAGTCACATCCTAACATCTTAGCAACCCAGAAGATGAAGAGGTTCTTTTTCCAGTATTTCCCATAAAAATCTTGGTATATAATTCTATTGGATCAGTTTGGACCACTAGTTTAGGCCGGAAATAATCACTGTGAAGAGATTGAATCTCTGTTATGTGACATTCTAGAAGGTGGGAGAAAAAAAAAGGTTTAGCCCATAGTAAACTATATTGATGGAGTGAAGATAGTTTCCCACTGGAAAATTGAGTTGTTTTGAGGAGAAAAGGATATGGATCCTGGTCAGGAAAAAATAAGAGAAGACCACTTCAATAATCCTTATCTTCAAATATTTGAAAGTCTGATAAATTAAATACAGACCCAGCTTATTTTGTGAAGTATCCTTTAATATAACTGGATTGGGTGGGAAAAAAAGAGTAGAAAGAATGTATGCGTCTTTTCAACTCTGAGTCTATGATAAATTCTGTAAACATTTCAGCTGAAAATAATCTATTATTGTTATTCCTTTAAATAACTCCCTTAAGCTATATTGGAATTTCTGGAAGGCTTCTTTCTGACTTCTAAGGAGTCTGAAGATTAATTTTGACCAGCTCTTCTGATGATATGATAACTTGAAAAAGGGACATAGAAGCTAGGATTGGCTAAAGGTTAAAGATTTCTTAAATAGCAATTGCTACAAATGAGGAGAAAGTTGATAGTATATATTAACAGTACCAGAAAAGCAGTGTTTCTGATCCATCATTTTACAAAGAAAAATCAGGATGGGACATAAAACTACAAAGTATGACAAATTGCAAATATAAATGCTTACCTAAATAAAAGTAAGGAAGATGTGAAGGCACTATGCATAGGTGCTAGTTTAGGTGCTTCCTTGGAAGGGAAGTTGCTTTGAATAAGTAAGCATGACTTTTTAAAAATTATTGTTTCATAATTAGCATTTACTTTCCAATTAAAAGAACATTTAAGGGAGGTGGAAGTGGCTCAAGTGATTGGGCTTCCATCTACCATATGGAAGGACCCAGGTTCAATCTCTGGGGCCTCTTGGTAAAAAAGGTATGCAGGCGAGCCAAGCCCGCGCAGCGAGCCAGGCCTGAGTGGCAAACCACACAGAAAGATGATGACACAACAAAAAAGAGAGACGCAGGGGAGAGTCAAGGTGGGATGTGCCAGAAACCAGGAAATGAGGTGGTGCAAGTGACAGGGTGCCTCTCTCCCATATCAAAGGTCCCTGGGATCAAATCCCAGTGAAGCCTGGAGGAGAAAATTGAGAAGAGAAGGTAAGAAACATGCATAAGATCACCCAGCGAATGGACACAGACAGCAAGCAGTGAGGGGAGGGTGGAAACATTTAAATAAGTGGAGAGTAACTTTGGGAGCTGTTTGGAAATACAAATGTGATGGCTTGGATGATGCTGCATGAATGGAAATTGAATCCCTCCCATCTGCACAATCTCCCCATTGAACTCGGTTGGCAGAGTGTGGTAGGTTGAATTGTGTATCCCAGTTTGGACAGATTCTATACCTTGGTTCACATTCTGGTTGGTGAGAACATATTTTAAACAGGATCTCTTGATAATGTTACTTCCATTAAGTGTGGCCCAAGTGAATCAGGTTGGACTTTAATCCAGATTCCTGGAGTCTTTTATAAACAGAATGAAATTCAGACACACAGAGAGAAGGTCCCAGGAAGAAGACTGTAGTGAGTGGAAACTAGAGAAGAAAGAGAAAGGAGAAGACATTTTCATGTGCATTGTCAGATGACAGAAAAGTCAAGGACCAAGTCCTCTGGAATGCCACAATCTTCTGGAAGAAAGCATTGCCTTGCTAATGCCTCAAATTTTTATTTCTCCTAGTCTCAAAACTGTGGTCCTGGGGAGCAGATGTAGCTCAGTGGTTGAGCACCTGATTTCCATGTATGAGGCCCTGGGTTCAATACCCAATACTCCTAAAAAAAACAAAATTAAAAATAATAAACTATGATCCAGTAAATTCCTATTGTTTAAGTCAATTCCTAGTATGTTATTTGTTTTAGCAGCCAGAAAACTAAGACAGGGAAAAAGGAGTGGTCACTCGGCCATGCTGGTCATAAAACATATTGGTCATAAAATACAGCTAAGTTTAATCAATTGTCTAAATGGGTCAATGGCCAAGTGGATAAGAGAAAATAATTAAAACTGAAATTAAACTATTTTCAACATAATTAATAAACTCTCCTTTGAATAAAAAATTTTCCATATGATTAATTTTTCTAAGTACAAAATAAGGAATGGGATAGGTTTGAAATTATTTCATAGCTGAGCTCACTGCAGGTTAAAAGGTAAATTCCCTAGAGGGGCTGAGGTATGCCTTTTTTTCCTTCCCACTCTGGGACCACCAGAAATAATGGGATATCTGCCCTCCACCTCTGCAAAAGCAGTCTGTAGTTACTCAATTAATCTTTAACATTGCCTTTGCTGGACTAAATTATTCCAACTTCTTCCATCTTTCATTGTTATTTCTTTTTACTTTTACCAAAACATCCATCCTACAATGTTTAACATTAAATAAGCTGGTTCTGATCAATAAAAACATTATGATAGGTTGATTTCAGGTCATCAAATCTATATCACTACTAATATACTTGATTTAATAATCAAAACACTAAAATGTTGGTTCTTTCATACCATTATTAAAACCACCAAATTATTTTTGATCTTATAGCTTAGTGTTTTAGTTTGCTAAAAGCTGCTGGGAGCAATATACCAGAAATGAACTGGATTTTATAATGAGAATTTATTAGATTAAAAGCTTACAGTTCTGAGGCTGTAAAAATGTCCAAATCAAAGCATCATCAGAGATGCTGTCTCACCAAATTGCAGCTGTGGGTAGGGCATGTGTAGGGCATTACGGTGGCTCTGCCAGCCTCTGCCTTCTCCTCCAAGCTTACTTTCTCCCCAAACTCAGCTGTGGGCATTCAGGCATATATCTCATCTCTCCCCCTCTCCTCTGGGCCTCCTCTCTTTCAGTCTTTCAGAGGCTTCTTTCCATGCCTCTGTGCTCTGCTTAAACTGTGTCTGCTGCTTTTAGTCTGCTGTTTTCAGTCTATAAAGGACTCCAGTAAGATGATTAAGCCTCACCCTGGGTCCCAGCAATCTAATCAAAGGCCCTTAACCCAGGTAATTTAATCAAGAGTTTCCACCCACAATAGTTTTACATGTACAGGAATGAATTAGCTCTAAAGACATGATCTTTCCTGGGATCCACATAAAGCTTCAAAGGGTCACACTTGGTATGACAAACTTTGTTTTTTTGTTTGTTTGTTTGTTTTTTCTTGCTTAAAACATTGACTTATCTTTGAAGAGTGTTTTCCTAAGTTAACTTTTCCATTTAGTCTAGAACTTTTAAGTGAAAAAACAAGAACATAATGTTTTCTTCTCATATTTTCTAATCTTGTCTCCTTTTCTTTGTTTCTTTATCTTTTCTTTCTTTTTCTAGCCCCATTTTATGGTAATTGTATATTTCAGTACTCTGGTGAGAATATACTACAACTTCATGAAATGTTCTTATATATCTCACCATAGATTATTTTAGTGGTGTTTTCTCTATTCCTCTACTGTTGTGCTTAAGCAAGACAAGTTCTGTTTAGATGTAAATGTTTGCCCACACACCTCTGCCACAACCCTGTTCTTTGTCTACTTAGGTAGTGCTTCATTCCCCTTCTCAGATCTATAGCTGGAAGACAAATTGATGTGTCCCCTTCCCAGTTGAGCTCCTGATTTTTTACAGGCTTTCCTTAATTCACTCCTGCTCTCCTGAAGCAACATCGTCTAGCCTTGCTGACTGGTGCTGAGTTACTCTGAACCGCAACTCCAAAACATGCTGCTCCTGGAACCCCTCCTCTTTCCACCCTCATCCATTTATTTTTAATATTACACTACCCAAATGCAATATAGCACCACCAGTTCTGAAATTCTTCCCTTCCCCAACACTTGTCCAGTTATTTTCTAGTGAAAACATCATTGATAGGAGTAGTAACTTAGTAGGGAGGAATAATATCTGTAGATTGAAGGTGGGACAGGGTGGCAGGCAACTCAGCACCTTCGTGGTGCATAGATGCTGCCTAATTTTCCAAGTTATTCAGATCCTGGGACTCTGGGTCCAAGAACAGACAATGGTAATGGTAGTATAGTTCTTCCTACTTTTATTTTTAGGTGTATTCTGCTTCACAAATCATAGTCCAGATAATGTTATGAAAATAACTCCTAATATTAGACTGCTTATTGGTCTAAGTTTTTAAGCTTACCCTTTTTTTATTTTCTTTATTTTTCTCATGCTTTAGTGGAAGATGGGAGAAAGGAGGAGAGGCTGTAATGAGGCTGTTAAACAGATGCTGTATTAAATGAGGAGCCTAGCCTGTAGAAGCTTATATTCTCAAGGTGCTTGTGAATTTTAATCCTTTTTTCTCGAGCACAAATAATTTTTCTGAATTGTTGCTATTCATGAACCTAATTACTATGCTTAGCCAACTGTATTTTCCAAAGGTGGCCACAACAATATCTCCCATCTCACATGCTCTTTTGCAATGTGACCTTGATAGTCCCTAATCAAGAAGTGGAGTCTATTTCTCCTTCCCCTTAAATCTGAGTAAAGCTGTGACTACATTACCAATAAAATAAAATAAAGCAGAATCCACTTTGCACAGTCTTTCCTGGCCTGGCACTTCCATTTCCTGTTTCTTAGAATTTTCTCTTGGGATACTGTATTAGTCAGCCAAAGAGGTGCTGATGCAAAATACCAGAAATCGGTTGGTTTTTATAAAGGGTATTTATTTGGGGTAGAAGCCCACAGTTACCAGGCCATAAAACATAAGTTACTTCCCTCACCAAAGTCTATGGCCACGTGTTGGAGCAAGACAGCTGTCGACATTTCCCAGGGTTCAGGCTTCTTGGGTTCCTCTCTTCCCGGAGCTCTGTTACTCCTCTGTTTCCTCCACAAGGTCAGCTGTAGACCATGAGGCTCCCTAGGCTTTGCCTCTCTCCACAGGGCCAGCTGTAGACTATCAAAAGAATGGCTCGCCTCTATCCCGGGCCTTCTCTCCTTCCTCATGATCAAGCTCCTCCATCTGCTCGCCTCCCTGGGTTCCAGCATCAAAACTCCAACATCAAAACTACTCCAACTCTGTCCTTTGCCATGTCTTTTTATCTTTGAGACCCCATCCACCAAAGGGTGGGGCTCAGCACCCTACTGACATGGCCCAGTCAAGGCCCTAATCATAACTTAATCATGCCCAGATTAACACACCAGTTTATAAGCATAATCCAATATCTATTTTTGGAATTCATAACTATATCAAACTGCCAGACTGCTACAGATACTCACTCTGGGA
Organism: Tolypeutes matacus; assembly: GCA_026826555.1. Taxonomy (NCBI): domain Eukaryota; kingdom Metazoa; phylum Chordata; class Mammalia; order Cingulata; family Chlamyphoridae; genus Tolypeutes; species Tolypeutes matacus. Next base: position 5,391,358 of record JAKSZT010053784.1, on the reverse strand, counting down.
ATCTAGATGCCTTACTGTGGGAATCTAGATGAGCATCTATGAATAGATGAGCATCTATTATTTTAGTTTGCGAAAAGGTTGCCAATGCAAAGTACCAGAAATGGGTTGGCTTTTATTAAGGGGACTTATTTTGAGTAAAAGCTTACAGTTCCAAGACTGTGAAAAGCCCAAACCTAGGCACCATCAGAGATGCTTTCTCTGAAGCAAGATGGCCACTGATCTCTGCTGAGGTTTGAGCTCAGTTGAGGGCAACCAGGCAGGTAGTGTGTCTCTTTCTGGGCCTCCTATATCAGTCTCACCTGTTCCACATTCTTCCCAGATTCAGCTGTAAGCTGGTAGTCATATAGCAGAGCTTGTCTCCTCTTGAGATGCTCCATGGACCCAGTCTCTTGGGGCTTTGTGCTTAGTAATCCTCTAGTCCTCTCTCTTACATGGCAGGATCAAACATGGTGGCTTCCTTTTCCTGTCTGTCTCTGTGTTTATATCAGACCCAGCAAGTGGTCAGAGACTCAACCTGAGTCACTCCTCACTGACATAGGTCCAATCAAAGGCCCTAAAGTGATCTTATCACTAAACAAAGGACCCTCAACTGAATTTAAATGCAAAGTGTATCCTACCCATTGAAATAGATTAGTTTAAAACCATAATTTTTCTTTTTTGGGGACTCATAAAATAATCTCAAACTGCCACACCCATGTTATATGTAGAGGTCATGTGTAGGTGCCAGTCAGCCATAAGAGTGAGATTTAAAATACCCAATCCAAAAGAAATTTCAGATCATGCACGCTTCACCAACCAGGTGATTTCAATTGCATGACAGCTCCCTAAGCAAGAACAAGCTGAGCTTGGTGAATCTACAGAATCCCAAGAGAAAATAATCTGTTTTAAGTCATTAAGGTTTGGCTTGCTATGCAGTAAGAGATAATCAGAAGACTATGTCAAATGGAACCAGGTTCTGTGAATCACCATCTGTTATATTTGCCTCAGTTCATCATGAGTTATTTCCATGGTAACTTTTTGGGGAAATAAACAGTAGGCCCAACATAACTTTAAGAATAAGGGTAAATTAAACTAATCATAATAGTATTGCTCCAAATAGTTTATTCAAGTGCATGTGTGTATATGTTGATTGGGGCATTAGTTTCATTGGGCTGCCATAAGCAATTACTGCAAAGTTGGTAGTATAAAGCAACATAAATGTATTCTCTCACATTTCTGGAAGCCAGAAGTCTGAAATCATGGTGTAGGCAGAGATGTGCTTCCTCCTAAATCTCTAGGGGAAAATCTTCCCTTGCGTCTTCCAGATTTTGGTGCCTATCCACATTCCTTCTCTTGACTTGTTGCCACATCCCTCCAACCTCTTCCTCTGTCTTCATGTTGCCTTCTCCTCTGTATGTCTGTCTCTCTCTGCCTTTCTCTTATAAGGATATGTATGATGACATTTAGGGCTCACCTGGATAGGATTATCATATATATTCTATATCTTGGATAACCAGGATTATTTTATAATATCCAGATCTTTAATGTAAATAATACACAAACACCTTTTTTTCCAAATAAAGTAACATTCTATACTGTAATTGTTATGGAAGCAGAAATGGAAGAGAGGGGACTACATTGGAAAGGAATTCCTATCACCTAAAGGTTACAGGGTAGGTAAACAAACTGATAATTATCAAGCATGTGAATGAGTTCATTGCAGAGAGTTTCAAAAATAGATGGTAGTTTATGCTGTGGTGAAGTTCTTTCCATAAGATTCATGACCAAGTTGGGATTCTCTGTATTTTCCTTCTGTTCTGTTGTTTTGGTCACTGATTACATATATTAGTGTGAAAGAAATGTAGGCTGAATGAGTGTTTGGTAAAGGGATTCAAATGAAACTCAATTAAGGATAACATGAATACTAACAAGGTTAAGTTTGTCTTACAACGAAGGTCAACATTTTGCTATACTGCATTGGAAATCACCTGAGAAACCGCTTACAATGAACACATATTTGTTGGTAGTCAACCATTCTCTTACTTTCCAGCATTGCCCTCATACCATACCATAGATGTAGTGCTTATTTCCTTCACTTGAATTCTAAATATTATTTTCTGTACTCTTCAAATAATATCCCAACATAGAAAGCAATCTGAACTTCTTATAGGGTAAATTCTTAGCTCTTATTCTCTTACTATGAAGCATAATAGCCAGTCAAGTGAGATGCCAACTAAATGTGCCAACGGCAGGTGGTATGATATCTGCTGGAAAATGCACTGAACCAACCAAGTCAGTTCATGTTGCCAATTGTGTCATTATTAGATGTTTATGACTTATAAATTCAATCACCATTGACTGAAATAGCACAATATTTGAGCCAGGAATAAAGAGATGATGAATTCTTTCAACAGAGCTATCCATACAGTCCATTGATCAAAAGAGTTGATTTTAAAATATAGAAAATACTAATATTTATCTTTGTCATACACACACAGTACAGATAGGCATGATTTTTATCTGCCCAAAACAAACATCACAAAGTAAGAAATGTCAGAATTGAGAAAATCCTGCCCTTCTCTATTCTTAGAGAAGAAAGGCAAAATGGAAGTATAGAAGATATCTGATATAGTACAATCTTCTCCTAGTCCATAAATCTGATTATTGTGAACTATATTCTGAGTTAAAATCTAAGCACTTTTCATGAAAAGATTTTTATTTATCAGTTTTGGTGACAAGAATGGGAGCTGAAGGCAACTGCTGATGGCTTTGGAGATGAGAAAAACAGGTGGAAGCACTCTTGAACCCTTGAAGTTCTCTGTCCTTCTCACTGTTTCCAAGGGTGATGGGTGAGTCTCTCTCAGATCTGAGCTTCACTCTCTGAGATTGAGCTTCCAATCTTACTAGCTTTTAGTCTGAAGGTTAATAAGTCAAACTTGTTGATGAGAAGGCTTCAATTTTTGCACCCAAGTTCCTAGCCTTTTGGTGTAGTCCAGTTTCATTTTTGCTACTGCTGGTTTCTTTGTCGGGGACGCAGAGACTGACGATTGCAGGCAGAAAGTTTATTGGGAAGCTCTCCCAACAGAGGGGGTCTGAAGAATAGACTTCAATCCACCCCCCCAACCCCCACCCCAGCCGGCATGGCTGGGGTCTGCAGAGAGACCCCAAAGATTTTTATTTATTTATTCATTTATCCCCCCCTTGCTGCTTGTGCTCGCTGGGTCAGCTAACCACGCCGTGCGGGCGGGCTTGCCTTCACCAGGAGGCCCCGGGAACCGAACCCGGGGCCTCCCATATGGTAAACGGGAGCCCTACTGATTGAGCCACAGCCACTTCCCTAAAATCTAAGCACTTTTGAAGGCTGGGAACATGGCATTGGATTAGGCAGATAAGGCTCAGTGCTCTCACAAAAACAATGGAGAAAAAGTGAAAAGCTGCCCAAGGGACCTGCTTTTGGGGTCAGCAGACTAGGACAGTGCTTCACAACTCCCAGGAGGGTGAAGAACAGAGAAATGAAGAAGCTGAAACAACAAACTGTGAGTTACTAAACCTCCCCACCTTGGGGAAAGGCTCCCCTCCCCCACCCCTGAGCTATTCAGCAGGGGTAAAACCCCTGGCACACTAAAACTGACTGAGAGGGTAGCAGACATCTTCCTCCATTCCAGCTGCTACAAAGGAAAAGGGTAGGGGAGTCAGGGAGCTTTTCTTCATGAATTCAGCCACTGGAGTCCAATTTGATCTCAGCTCTGGCCAGATGAAAACAAAGGATAACCGAGAGACATACACTTCTGTAGAAACATGTGCCAACATGCGCCATCTGCTGGAGAGTCTGGAAAGTACATGGAAAGAAACTCCTTTTAGACCTCTTTACCGCACCTCTGGGAGAAAGTCTGTGCCCCATTAGTGAGCCCCTGGCATAATTTTGGTAACTTAAGCTGGACAATTTTATAGACTTAGGATAAGTTGAACCAAATATCAAAGAGCTGTGAAAAAATAATAACAACAGGCAAGAGAGAGAAATTGTCCATTAGAATAAATTCACCAACACATCACCAAAAAATTATAAGCCATAATAGGAAACAGGAAGAGATGGCCCAGCCAAAGGAGCAAACTAAATATTCTGAAGAGATTCAGGATTTAAGACCATTAATCAATGATAATCACATAACTCTCCTAAATCAATTAAAAGAATTGAAAGAGAATATAACTAGAGAGATAAAGGATATTAAGAAGCCATTAGGTGAGCATAAAGAACATTTGAAAGTCTGCAAAGAAAATTAAGAGACCTTATGGGAATGAAAGACACTATGGATAAGATTAAAAATGCATTAGAGGCACATAAGAGCAAATCTGAACTGCCTGAACATAGAATAAGCAATTTTGAAGACAGAACATCTGAACTGGAAAAGCCAAGACAACAGAAAGAGAAGAGATTGGAAAAAATAGAACAGGGTCTCAGAGAATAAATGACAATTCAAAATGCAAAAACATATGCATTATAGGCATTCCAGAAGGAGAAGAAAATAGAAAAGGGGTAGAAAGAATATTTGAGGAAATAATGACTGAAAACTTCCCTACCCTTATGAAAGACATAAATATCAATGTCCAAGAAGGACAAAACACCCCAAATGGAATAAACATAAATAGACCCACTCTGAGACACCTACTATTCAGAATGACAAATATCAAAGATAAGGAGAAGATTTTGAAAGCAGCAAGAGAAAAGCAAAGCATCACATACAAGGAAAACTCAATAAGATTAAGAGCTGACCTCTCGTCAGAAATCTCAGAGGAGAGAAAAAAGTGGTGTTATGTATTTAAGGAATTGAAAGAGAAAAACTGCTAGCCAAGAATTCTGTATCCAGTAAAGCTGTCCTTCAAAAATGAAGGGGAGTTCAAAGTCTTCACAGACAAACAAAAACTGATAGAATGTTACTGAAAGACCAGAATTACAAGAGATACCAGAGGGAGTTCTGCAGCTTGCAAGGAAAAAACAAAGGTGAAAGACTTGGAAAAGAGTATAGAAATGAAGAATATTAGAAAGGGTTAAAAAAAAATAGACTATAGTATGATATCACAACAGAAAGCCAAAGGTCAAAATGGATGAAGTAAATAAGGCTTTACAGTATAATATTGAATGTTAATGGTTTGAATTCCCCTGTCAAAAGACACAGACTGATAGAATGGATTAAAAAATATGATCCTTCTATATGTTGTCTACAAGAGAATCACCTCAGAGGTAAGGACACAACCAGGTTAAAAGTGAAAGGCTGAGAAAATAAATTCCATGCAAATAGTAACCAAAAAAGAGCTGGTATAGCAATACTAAGATTGGACAAAATAGATTTTAAATGCAAAACTGTTATAAGGGATTAGGAAGGTCATAATTTATTAATAAAAGAGGCAATTAAATAAGAAGAAATAACTATAAATATTTATGCACCTAACCTCAGTACCCCCAGATACATAAGGTGCACACTGGCAAAGCTGAAGGGAGAAATAAATGTCCCTACAGTCATGGTTGGAGACTTCAGTACACCACTCTCAGTATTGGATACAACATCTGGACAGAGGATAAATAAACAGAGAACTTGAATAATAGGATAAATGAACTAGACCTAACAGACATCTATAGAGCCTTGCACCCCAAAACAGCAGGATATACATGCTTTTCAAGTGCTCATGGATCCTTTTCCAAGATAGACCATGTGTTGAGTCACAAGACAAGTCTCAATAAATTTTAGAAGATTTAAATTATACAAAACACTTTCTCGGATCATAACAGAATAAAGCTGGAAATCAATAATAGAAAAAGGGAAAATTCATAAATATATGGAGATTAAACAACATACTCTTAAACAATCAGTGGGTCAAAGAAGAAATTGCAAGAGAATTCAGCAAGTATATTGAGACAAATGAAAATGAGAACACAACATATCAAACCTCTGGGACACAGCAAAGGCAGTACTGAGCATGAAATTTATAGCCCTCAATGCTTACACTGAAAAAGAAGACAAAGCTAAAATTGATGCTTTAACTGCACATCTGGAAGAACTACAAAAAGAAGAGCAAACTAATCCCAAACCAAGCTGAAGGAAATAAATAGTAAAGATCAGAGCAGAAATAAATGAAATCAAGAACAAAAAAACAATAGAATCAACAACCAAAAGTTCTTTGAGAAGATCAACAAAATAGACAAACCCTTAGCTAGACTGACAAAGAAAAAAAGAGAGAAGACAGAAATAGATCAAATCAGAAATGAGAGGGAATACATTACCACTGACTCCATAGAAATGAGAGATCATAAAAAGATACTGTTGGGAAGCGGCTGTGGCTCAATCAGTAGGGCTCCCGTTTACCATATGGGAGGCCCCGGGTTCGGTTCCAGGGGCCTCCTGGTGAAGGCAAGCCCGCCCGCACGGCGTGGTTAGCTGACCCAGCGAGCACAAGCAGCAAGGGGGGGATAAATGAATAAATAAATAAAATCTTTAAAAAAAAAAGAAAAAGATACTGTTAACAACTGTATGCCAAAAAACTAGAAAGCGTAGATGAGATGTACAAATTCCTGGAACCACATGAACAACCTACACTGACTTTAGAAGAAGTAGAAGAACTCAATAAGCCAATCACAAGTGAGGAGATTGAAACAGTAATCAAAAGCTTCCCAAAGATATAAGGCCCAGGACGAGATGGCTTCACAGGTGAATTCTACCAATCATTCAAAGACCACCTAATACTGATCTTGCTCAAGCTCTTCCAAAAAATTGAACAGGAAAAAAATGCTACCAAAATCATTCTATGAAGCCAACAGTACCCTAATACCTACACCATATAAAGATACTACGAAAAAAGAAAATTACAGATCAATATCTCTAATGACTATAGATGCAAAAATCCTTAACAAAATAATTGCAAATAGAACCCAAAACCACATTAAAAAATTATACACCACAATCAAGTGTGTTTTATCCCAGCTTTGCAAGGGTGGTTCAACACAAGAAAATCAATTAGTGTAATAAACCACATTGATAAATTGAAGAAGAAAAATCACATGATCCTCTTGATTGATGCAAAAAAGGCTTTTGACAAAATAGAGCATCATTTCTTGATAAAAACACTCCAAAAGATAGGAATAGAAGGAAGCTTTCTTAGTATGGTAAAGTGTATACATGAAAAACCTACAGCTAGCATTGTATTCAATGGTGAAACATTGAAAGCTTTCCAACTGAGATCTGGAACAAGACAAGGATGCCCACTGTCACCATAATTATTCAATATTGTGCTAGAAGTTCTAGCTAGAGCAATTAGGCTAGACAAAGAAATAAAAGGCACCCAACTAGGAAGGAAGAAGTAAAACTTTCATTATTCATTGATGCCATGATCCTATATCTAGAAAATCCTGAAAAATTCACAACAAAGCTACTAGAATTAATAGTAGAGTTCAGCAAAGTAGCAAGATACAAGATTAATACACAAAAATCAATAGCACTTCTATACACTACTGATGTGTAATCTGAGGAGGAAATTTTTAAAAAATCCACTTATAAGAGCAACTAAAACAATCAAATATTTAGGAATAAACTTAACCGAGGACATAAAGGACCTGTATTCAGAAAACCACAAAACATTGCTAAAAGAAACCAAAGAAGACTTAAATAAATGGAAGGACATTCTGCGTACATGGATTGGAAGACTAAATATTGTCAAATTGTCAAGTCCAGACTGATTTTCAGATTCAAAGCAATCCCAATAAAAATCCCAACAGTATTTTTTGCAGAAATCGAAAAACCAATAATCAAATTTATTTGGAAGGGTAAGGGGCCCCAAATAGCAGAAAATGTCTTTAAAAAGAAGAATGAAGTTGGAGGACTCTCATTTCCTGACTTTAAAGCATATTACTTAGCTACAGTGATAAAAACAGTATGGTACTGGCATAAGGACAGACAGATTGACCAATGGAACCAAATCGAGTACTCAGAAATTTACCCTCACATCTACAGTCAAGTTATTTTTGACAAAGCTGTTAAGCCCACCTGGCTGGGCCAGAACTGTCTACTCATCAAATGGTGCTAGGAGAACTGGGTAGCCATATCCAAAAGAAAGAAGACCCCTATCTCAAACCTCATACAAAAAATTAACTCAAAATGGATCAAGGACTTAAATATAAAAACAACAACCATAAAACCCCTAGAAGAATATGTAGGAAAACATCTTCAAGATCTTGTGGTAGGTGATAGTTTCTTAAACCTTGTGCCCAAAGTGGGAGCAACAAAAGAAAAAAACAGATAAATGGGACTTCCTCAAAATTAAGCAATTTTGCACCTCAAAGGACTTTGTCAAAAGGGTGAAAAGGCAGCCAACTCAATGGGAGAAAATATTTGGCAATCATATATCTGATAAGGGTTTAATATCCATGATATATAAGAAGATCATACAACTCAACAAGAAAAAGACAAAGTATGCAATTAGAAAATTGGCAAAAGACTTGAAAAGACAACTGTCCAAAGAAGAAATAGAAATGATGAAGAAACACATGAAAAAATTCTCAACATCACTAGCAATTAGGGAAATGCAAACCAAAACTACAATGAGATACCATTTTACACCTAATAGACTGACTGCTATTAAAAAGTTGGAAAACTGTAAAGGTTGGAGAGGATGTGGAGAGACAGAAACACTTATTCAGTGTTGGTGGGAATGGAGAATGGTACAGACACTGTGGAGGACTGTTTGGCAGTCCCTAGTGAAGTTGAATATAGATTTATCATGGGATCCGTCAATATCATTGCTAGATATATACTCAGAAGTACTGAGAGCAGTGACATGAATAGATATCTACACACCAATGTTCATAGCAGCATTATTCATGAAAGCCAAAAGTTGTAAATAACCCAAGAGTCCATCAACTGATAAATGGATAAACAAATTGTGCAGTATACACACAATTGAAAATTATGCAACAGTTAGAAGAAAATTAAGTCTTGAAACATATGACAACATGCATGAAACTGGAGGACATTATGTTAAGAGAAGCAAGACAGACACAAAAGGAAAAATACTGCATGATTGCCCTATTATGAACTAAATATATTATGTGACATATAAATATATTATGCGATATATGAATATGGGTAGAATTGCTTATATGAGACCATTTTTCTTTGAAGCTGAAAAAATGTAAATTAATACTATACAATGTTAATATGACCCAAAAAAAAACACATTATGGTAAGTGAAGGAGACCAGACACAGAGTACTATATATTGTATGATTCCATTTATATAAAATGTAAATATAAATCAATTAATAAAAATGAAAGGAGATTAGTTGTTATGTAGGTCTGAGGAAGGAATGCTAAGAGGTTTGGAGTCTTTTTTCTTGGAGTAGTGAAATTGTTCTAAAAGTTTTGAGATGATGAATGTACAACATTGTGATTATATGAAAAGCTATTGATTATACACTTTGGATTGAATAACCAGAAACAGCAGCTATGTACAGTGGGGGAAGCATAGAGAGATTAAGAGGTGAGGAATTTTCTTGTTTGTCTTTTTGTTTATTATTATTATTATTGAAATAATGCAAATGCTCTAATAATGATTGAAGTGATGAATGCACAACTATGTGATTATAGCAAATGCCATTGATTGTACAGTTTGGATGAATAGTATGCTTATTAATATGTATCAATAAAATTGATTTGTTAAAAAAATCTAAGCACTTTTAAAAAATTCTAATGCCATTAAGTAAAACCACCACTTTTGTATTAGTCAGGCAAAGGGGTGCTGATGCAAAATACCAGAAGTCCGTTGGTTTTTATAAAGGGTATTTATTTGGTGTCACAAGGCCCTAAATAGTTTAACTCAAGGTACCATAAAGGGTACTTTCTCACCCCAGAGTCTGTTGCCACGTGTTGATGCAAGATGGCAGGCGATATCTGTGAGGGTTCAGTCTTCCTCCTCTTCCCAAGGCTCCATAGTCCCAGTTTCGCCCAATCTCAGTCACAGGCTGGGACAAGTCTTGTCTCTCTCCTGGGGCTCATTTCTCTCCAGGCTCAGCTGCTCTGCTCTTTACACAGGCCAACTGTAAACTCGCAGGTGAATATCTCAACTCTCTTTCCAGGACCTCTGCTGTGTCTAATGGAGCCTTCTCTTTTTCCTCATGTATCTGCTTCGGTGTGTGCTTACTTCCTGGGCTCCAGAATCAGAACTCTAACTTTCTCCTGTGCCGTGTTGTTTTCCCCTGGTGGGTGAGGACTCCATGTCCTACTGACATGGCCCAATCAAAGCCTTAATCATTATTTAATCAAGTAAAAGTGAAACCTCTGATTCCAATCCAATCCAATTTGCCCAGAGGAAAAGACCAGTTCACAAACATAATCCAATATCTATTTTTGGAATTCATAAACAATATCAAACTGCTACAACTTGTATTAGAATATTTTCAACAAGACTAGTAACACATGTAACTATATTTGTGATTCTTAGAGTCCCAAGTATTACATGTATAACCAGTTTACTGAACAATCTGAACATAAATCAGTTAATTTTCTGCCAATTACTACTTTCTTTTTTCTTTTTTTTTAAAGATAGATTTATTTCTCCCCACACACCATTCCCCCACCACCACCACCACCCCCAGCTTGTTTTATGCTCGCTGTCTGCTCTCAGTGTATTCTTCTGTGTCTGTTTGTCTTTTCTTTAGGCAGCACTAAGAACTGATCCTGGGACCTTCCAGAGTAGGAGAGAGGTGCTTAATCTCTTGTGCCACCTCAGCTCCCTGGTTTGCTGTGTCTCTTATTGTCTCTCCTCTGTGTCTCTTTTTGTTGCATCATCTTGCCGTGACAGCTCTTCGCTCGGGCTAGCACTCCTGCATGGGTCAGCACTCCTGTGTGGGCCAGCACTCCTGCACAGGCCAGGTCTCTGTGCGGGCCAGCTCTCCACGTGGGCCAGCCCCAGGAATCGAACCCTGAAGGGTAGATGGGAACCCAATTGCTTGAACCACAACCACTTCCTCCAATTACTACTTTCAAACATGGTCTATGATATTTGCCTTGCATGCTCCCTGGTGACATCCCAGGCATAGACCCATTTTAGTGAAGATAGTTCAACTTTTTCATTAAAATAATAGCCCATCAATGAAAATCAAAATAGTATCACACTCAGTCTCTAACTTCAAGCATGCCAAAATCTCCAAGGGGTATGAGATGTCAGTCTCTCCTTCTTGTGGTCTTTGCTAATCCCTAAAAAAAATTCTTGGGACCCCTCTTAATTGGTTCACTATTAGGAAAACCCTCTTTCCCCTATTAGTGAGGAGAGGGGAAATTTTACGATGTGTTGGTTTGAGTCATTTATGTGGGCCCCAGAAAATTATGCTCTTAAATTGAACCTATTGTGAACCTTTGGTTAGATTAGATCAGTTGAGGGCTGTCTGATTAGATTGCTCCAGTAGGGCATAGTCCAGGGTGGGTCTTAATCCTCTTGCTGGAGTCCTTTATAAATGGGAGAATAAAGAGCTGCAGACACAGAAAAAGTGGCAGAGACAGAGAGAAGACTCCAGAAGTTGAAATCAGTGAAGCTAGGAGACAGAAAAGCCAAAGATGGAGCAGCCCAAAACAGATCTAGAAACGCAGCCTAGAATAGAAGGTAGACACTGGCAGAGCTGCCATTGTGCCTTGCCACATGGCAGGAGTCCAGGATCACCAGTAGCCAACCTTTGGGAGGAGAGCTTCAGCTGATGCCTTAATTTGGATATTTTTCCCAGCCTCAGAACTGTAAGCTTATAAGTTACTAAATCCCATTGTAGAAGCCGACTCATTTCTGGTATATTGCTTTAGCAAACCAAAACACACAGCATTCCTCAACACTAGATGGGGTATAGGGAATGAAGATCTCAGTTCTAGATTGGCTAACTCTTAGTAATCATAGACAGAGTGCCTGGCAACTCCTTAGCACTCTCTTTAGTTACTCTTTGTATATTTATTTTCTACTTGGAGGGGCTTTAGCTGAAATTCAGAGAGAATGGGAAAGGTTCAATTTAGCATCCAGTTACCATGTGAAAATTCTGTCTTTTCTTCAAGACCTTGATCCTGCAACTGAAAGCACTCCTTCCTCTGCCATAGCATTTGGTTTGTACCTCTCCCCTGATACTTACCACTGTCTGTTATATGGAAAAAATCATCTCTCCTACTTGGTCTTAATTTTCCTGAAAGCTGGGACCATTTTTCATATGACTGTATTATCTCCCCTAAAAAGGTAGCACCCCAATGTAGTAGACATTCAAGACTGTTTAATTAAAAGATGCCTCGAGATAAGAGAAAAGAAAAAAGCCATAGGTGTAAAGACCGGGACACAGAATCAGGAGACAGCCTTTAGGTAACAAAAGGAAGTGAGATCAGCCTGCTTTATCTTTGCCTTTAATGTTCATCTCATTAATGATCTCTTTGACCCACAGAAGCATTCATAAGGAATTAAAACCCAATCTTCTGGTAAATCTCAAGGACTTCCTTGGCATATCTCCAAGCCAGTTACCACTGTGACCTTCTCTGGTTTGCCAACATTCCTAGTAAGGAAGAGAACAAGAGGCAACAGCCTCAGCACCCTTTTGCCCCTTGCCTTCCCTAGGAGTTTCACTGTTAAAAGCCTTTACTTACCAGCCTTAGGGCCTTGACAATCCTGACCCTTCCTAGCTCCTGGGTGATCACACAGCTTCAAGATACAGAAAAGTGCTTTTACTAAAAATGTAGGGACCTTGGGGGTCGGATGTGGCTCAACTGGTTGGGCGTCCGTCTCCCATATGGAAGGACCTGGGTTCGATCCCCGGGACCTCCCGGTAAAAAAAAAAAAAAAAATGTAGGGACCTTGACCCAAATAAAATTTCAATTAAGAACTATCTCTGTCAATTTTATGGGCAAGACAAGAGAGGGTCATCTTTGATTCATATTATTAAATGCTAAATGGAATAAATGGGAAAGTGAAGTCAGCTATGAAGAGCTTTGAGTTATGATATAACCTTCATTTATTGCTTCAGCATAGTCAATACATTAGCACTTGTTTTAGTTTCCTGGCTGCTAAAACAAATACCATGCAATGGGCTGCCTTAAACAGCAGAAATGTATTGGCTTACCATTCTGATGCTAGAAGAAGTCCAAAATCAAGATGTCATCAAGGTGATGCCTTCTCCAAGAAGATGGTTCATGTTCTGGGGCTGGCTACCAGTAATCCTTGGCCCTTGGCTTTTCTGTCACATGCCAATGCATACAGCAGCCACTCCTGGCTGCCCTTCTGGGTTCCCTTGACTTTTGGCTTCTGACTGCTCTCCCCTGTGGCTTTCTTTCTATGTACCTGACTTTCACTCAGGACTCCAGTAATAGGATTAAGACCATCCTGATTCTGCTGGGCTGCACCTTAACTGAAGTAATCTTATCAAAAGTCCTATTTACAATGGGTCCACACCCACAGGAATGGAATAAGTTTAAGGGCTTGCTTTTCTGAGGTACAGAGATCCAAGCCACCATACCACCCGTGTGGCAATGCTTTCTACTAGTTACGTTTAGTTTCTAAAACATTTTAACTCCCATCTTTCAGAGCAATTAAACCCATAAATGCCAGAGCTTATGTACCATTTGTATAGGTATGCACTTGCCTGTGTAGGCCTCCAGTGTCCTGTTCTAAAATGAGAATTGATACAGCAGTGGTTGTCCCCTTCAATTGTCCCCTGATTTAGCCATGAGATAAAATATGTGGATTTACATGAAATGCAATATTAAGTCCACTACAGAGCTCAATTTCCATTGTCTTGGGAGCTGTGAACCTGAGTAATTAAATGCACTTGATTCACAACTTATAGACTAGCTCTGGATGGCATCTCTTCCTTTTGCAGCCTCTGTTATTTTCCAAATCAGTGACTGACCACTGAAAAGAGAAGATGAAATGAAAGGGAAAGTGTTAGCTCTCTACCCAGTTATTTGATGAAACAACTAAAACCTTAAATGTAAAGAAGGGCATGATGAATTCACTTAATATAAACTAATGAAAAGAAAACTGCTGTCAGCATCCCCACTTAATTGTTCAAACAACTGCTAGGAAGGAAATAAATGCATTGCCCTTTCTGGCTGTTTAATAATGAATTCCCATTAGTTACTGAGGAAAGAAAAAGGGCTTCTGTATATCTTAGAGCTGAGCACTCATGGACCAAGCACGAACACTTTCCTCCTAGATTGTTTGAAAATCAAGTACATATTGCCAAAAAGTGAGGGCACAGAAAAGAGCACTATCAGCCAGAGAAAGACATGTGTTTTCTTTGTTTTAATGAAGGAAAGGCCATCAAGAATGACCTCCAAAAGGAGACTAGTGCTAGAGGAAAGACTGAATTATCTTTCTATTCTCTTTGTAAAAAGCAAGATCACAAAATCATCAGATTAAGAGGCAATCAAAGAAAATAAGTATTGCAGAGGTTCTTAGCTAATTAAATAATAGAAAATATTATGTTACCTTTCTGAACTTTCAGGTATTTATATTGCCAGTTTTACAAAATGTAATTTCTTATGCTTTCTTTTATCATTCTAAATTATTATTCATTCCTAAAAAACTTACTTCCAAATAGTGCATTTATTAGTAGTATAGAATTTTATATCTTGTTTCATATTTTAAAGAGTGAAAATCTCAGTGCCAAAGGACTCAAGATGGAAGTACTTACTATATCTTACCTATCTGAAGAAATTATTTCTTCAAATTATAAATAAGTAAAAATCAAACAGCAAAGAGAAAATAAGACACAATGTCTTCCTCTTTAGAAATTGATGCAATTGATATGAACACATCACTCAAATATTTAATAAGGTTTTCAAGAGGAAATAAAACTATCTCACAGTCACAGCCGGCTTTACATTTGTATTTTAGGTCAGATTCCTTCTTTAATTCAATTAATAATTACTGAGAAACAGCTTTTATATAAATCAATCAATCTCTCTTTCTTTCTCCCTCTCCCTCTCCCTCCCTTCCCTCCTTTCTTCTCTTCCTCTCTTTTTCTACACACACACACACACACACACACACAGGGCAGTGTAAGGAGGACAAATGTTTAACTGGCTTTCCAGGCAAACAAAAAGCCCTGATTTGTATAGTGTTTGCCAATTTCCATGGTGTAAATGTTGCCACCACAGCTGATTTCAATCAACCAATGTAATGTCCCTGAATGCAGAATTGGGAAGATATTCATAAGCATAATCAGCTCTTATAAGTCAGTATGAACCGGATCCAACACACCACTTGAATAATTAAAGATAAGGTAGGAAAGGTTGTTTCCACTTTAGGTGATCAGAGGAGGCTGAATACAGAATATGGCATATGATCTGGGCATTAAGGATTAGTAGAATTTTGGCAACTTGATTATATGTATGGTTTGATAAAAATGTAAGCGGAGGCATATAAAATAATCAGAGTTGGAAAAAGGAGACATTTCAGTTAACAAATATAATTTGTTTAGAATGTTTAAGTTGTGTCAACTCGAACTGCATTTCAAGGTATCCTTGACACAGCATTCCATGGAGGAAGAATGGTTGTGGTGGGGAAGAAAATTTCTATAATCTGAGGGTCCCAGCAGTAGAATTTAGACTCCATTCTAATGCTCTATCTTCTAAAATCATTTTGTTTTACTCTCTCATCCCTACCTAACATCAGATCTGACTTAAGTGTAACTGTGAATATAATCACAGATACTTCAATTTTTAATGAATGGTCATGTTGCTTCAAGAGGAATGTATTGGAAGAAGTAACATAGAAGTATACCAATGAAAACATCAAGGGTATAGCACATAAAGAAGTAATGCAATCTTTCAAATTAAATTCTGGTATATAAAGAGTTTGAAAGTCATCAGTCCATCCTAACAACAAGAAAAAGCCAAACAAACTGAAAATCAATTCTTTTTCTTGGGCCCATGAGAGAACTGAGGTTGCAAGGCAAACCACCACTCCAAAATCTGGAGAGATAAGTGAATCCAGATAGCTGAGATCTGCTTACTTGGAGCAGAAGTTGCTAGAGTCATAAACTGGTAGGAACATTTACACTGTGATTTTGATGAGTTGCTGGAGGCTGAGTATGGACTAACCTGAGAATGAGAAACTCTTTAAGGAAAGTTTTTGAGGGAACCCACATTTCTTGTTCTCTCAGTAAAGATCTGAGGAAGATTTCTTTATGGCTCTGACAGGGAGAAAAGAATAATCATTGTGAAACATACCCAGAGCCTTTTCTGTAATGAAAGCCTATTAGGAAAGGGAAAAAAACTTTACCATAGCTCTATCCCAGGTGGGGGAAGGGCACTTATGCCTCTTGTAGCCTTCCTACCTCATGTAAGAGGGGAAATAAAAGCTAAACTATGGAGAAATACTTGTGAAGGTCACAGCTGACAGATACAAGCTCACTAATCATAAGATTATAGGCTATTTACCCTCCTCTACACCTTACCATACACCAACAGGGTTCCTGTATAGCATCAGTGGATTCCAGTTGAAAAAGATGCAAGACACTGACACTTTCTGAGGATGAGTAATTAGGGAAGCCCAAAGTTAAGAGGGGAGACAAAAAGGACACTAAAGGAATTTGAAGCACTTACAGTTATACCAAACATTAAACCTAGCTCAACTCCTAACCAAATTATCATAAATTCTCATGCTAAAGGGTTATTTACCTCAGTTCCTATTATCACATACAACATGTTCAGCTTTCAATGAAAAATCACAAGACATGCCAAAAGGCAAGGAAAAAACACAATCTGAAGAGGCATAAAAAGCTTCAAAACCAAATTCGTATATGACATAGCATCAGAATTAGCAGACAAGGAATTTAAAATAACTATGATTTATATGTTAAGGGCTATAATGGAAAAAAGTTGACAATATGAAAGAACAGATAGTCATGTAAAGAAAGAGATGGAAACTCTAAGAATCAAAAGGAAATGCTAGAAATAAAAAACATGTATGAAAAATGAAGAATCCCTTTTATGAGAACATCAACAGACTGGACATAGCTGAAGAAAAAATCAGTAAGCTTAAAGATAGATCAGAGATCAAAACACTCAGAGTTAAGCCTAAGCAATGTATGATTCAACTGTTGTTGAGAGTTGAAAAAGATATCCCTTTGCCACTCAGTCCTTTCAGGGACCATTACCACTTCTAAGCAAGAGTGAGAGTGGGATGGATATGCAAAGTCAAATTTGGCACTTTTACCAGCCCCAGTTGTACTCCATCAGGATCTTCATGATCCCTTCCTGACTTAGACTGCCAGAGCTTCTATCACAAATACCACAAACTGGGTCTTGTCTTAACACCAGGAATTTATTGGCTCACAATTTTGAGGTTAGGAGAAGTCCAAAATCAAGATATCAGCATGCTTAATTTGAGAAGAAATACACCAATTACAAGCTATAGACTATAGATAGCAGTAATATTATGACAATGTTCTTTCATCATTTGTAACAAATGTGTCACAACAATTGAAGGGGCTGGTGGTAGGGCAATGTATGGGAATCCTGTATATTATGTATGATTGTTTTGTAAACTCACAACTTCTCTTATAAAAAAAAGTCAGAGTAGGGCTTCCTTTATCTATTTTTAATTCAAACTAAATGAGATAGCTAATTTTAAAAAAGACATCAGCAAGGCTTGCTTTCTCCCCCAAAGACTGAAGTATTCTGGTACAATCCTTGGGGTTCCTTGACTTTCCTGTCACAAGGCAATTTTCTCTACTTTCTAGCTTCTATGACTTCCAGGTTTTCTTTTCTTTTTTTTTTTTTTTTTAAAAAAAAAAATTCTTTTCAAATTTTTTTTTTTTTTTTTTTTTTTTCCAGGGTTTCTTTATAAAGTCTCTGGTAATCCAGATTAGGACCCATCCTCATTCAGTTGGGCCACACCTTAACTAAAAATATCTTCAAGAGGTCTTATTTACATTTAGTTTATGCCAACAGGGAATGTGGATTAAGAATAAGAGCATGTTTTTTCTGGGGTACAAAACTCAATTTACCATGTTCCCTTTCCAGATATTTCAAAACATGATCTCTGGGTCTTTTATTAGGCATTTTTAATTCTGTATAAACAAAGTCAAGTTGCTATATTATGTGTCCTGGCATATATTTGCATGACAAGTCTTATCTCATTGTGGATTTAAGGGTTTCCCTCAGGGAAGAGGTGGACACTGGAGGCCTTCTTGATAACCCTGGAATTACATCTCTGCCCTACTCAGAAGGCAGTTTTGCTGCAGTGGGGATTGTTATGTGCTTTGTTCTCCAAGCACAGGGGAGAGCAGAGATCTGAGAAGAGCAGTATTAATAAGGTGAGCAGTGGGAGGTTGCAGGATAAGGGGCAGACTGAAGCTTGGGAACTAAAGAGCCTGGGCTCCTGCAGTATTAGGAAAACCTCATCAAGTTATTACATCCGAGGACAGAAAGAACCCAGAGATGGTTATAGGGGGATTGTTCTGGAGAGAGTTTCAGCAAGGTCAATTGAGTGATTCCAGGGGTGAGAAAATTGAATCCTGTGTGAAAAGATTACATAAATTTGGATTGTTCTGCTTAGAAAAAAGATGGCCATAAGGATTTTAAAATCAATCAATAAAAAACAGAATAGTGACCAGTTATTTTCCAGAGCACAGACTTCAGAAGATGGCTTTAAAGCATATATTGGGATAGATTCAGAGCATATATTGGTACACATTTAAATGAGCTACCCAAAGTATTGAGGAAACAGAATCAATTCTTATAGTCTGTGGTTGGTTTCATACTTTTCTGTAAGCCAGAGAAGAGATACCTAAATCAAATCCCTGACCTTGATTTGAAAATGTACTCTGATTTGTATTCTGCTAACCATTTGCTATAATTTCCTCAAAATCTCTGGCAGCTAATTTGTCCATCTGTCCAATGCAAATAGAGTGAAAACTCTTTCCAAAACCATTCACTACTGAGTTTCTTTCATTAAGAAGCCAGTATGTTTTATACTGTAGCAATGCTTGCTTGACTATTGACAAATCAAAAGCATTCCATTAGAAGCTGTTCTTACTTATAAAGCAGTCTCACAGTACAGAACTCAAGGCTGATGTTACAGTATTTCCCAAGGAACATCCTACTGATGCAAACAGAAAGAATCACCAGTGGGAAGTATGCCAAGTACTTTGAAAAGAGAAAATCACTCTTCAAGATAACCAGACCCTATTTCATAGCATTCAGCTTATTTCAATTTCTTGATGAGCTTCTATAGTAATATCTCCTTTAGTGAGTTCAAACAACCATTAGGTATTTATTCAATAATTCTTGAGGATAACTCTGTTTTTCATAGTTGTCATTCCAGAAAAGGAATTATAGGAGCCCTCAGGTTTCATCCAATGACTTGGTTTCATAAAAATATGCTTATCTTGTTTTCTTACCACTCTTCTAAAATTTTACATATAGAAGGGCCCATTTTAATTAATTTGTAATTATTTCCTGCAGAATCCAAGAATCTTTCAAATTTAAAAGTTTTATTTTTCTATCATACCCAAACAAAAATGTTATTAACTTCAAGTCAGTATCCATCTCATAAATTTTTTAGTCACAAATTCTGAAATAGCAAAAAACTTTAGAAGTTTTGCAAATTGTAGACTTAGCTGAAAAATTCTATTCAACCTTTGCCCTTTCACTCTAATGAGAATAATATATCAAAGGGCCAGTAAAGGAGAAAGGGGATCATTAAACCTCAACATGAAGCAAAAGATATGAAGAATGAAATATTCAAAGCAGATCAAGGAGTACTGACTGATGAAAAGTGAAGATGATGAGGAGTGTTATCTCAAACAGATACTGCAGAAATAATACAGGAACATTAATGGAATGATTGCCTTCTTGTGCACTGAGTGGATGTATAATGGGAGGTAAAGGAGATTAACAATAAATATGGTTTTTCTTATCACCTTCCTAAAGATAGTCTCAAAACTAGAATATTCAATGTCCATAATAAACTGGTCATGTTTTGGGGATACATAGGGGCTGAGATACATCTTACATTTATTTGGAGCATTTTAATAGGAGTGTTCCCCTCATTTATTAGTCTAAATCTGGCAGCATAATCAATATAGCTAATATTTTCAGTTATTAGATACTGAATTAAAACCGACTATTACCTGGAATAAAACAATCATATTTATTATTATTTGCCTTAGTCCTGTTTTGGAAATAGGCATAATAACCAAAAGTAAATTAATGAAAAGAAAACATCAGCAAAACATTACAAAAATAACCACATGAACTGGTTCTTCCAAGGGCTACACAGAACAACATGAAATAATGGAAAGAACATATGGAGTCAGGATGCTTAGTTCCCATCCTAACCCTGCTTCTCTGGGTCTCAGAGCCATCATCTCCATTATCAGGGAATTGTTGTTAGACTAGGGAGCCATAAGGAAACTGCAAGCTCTAAAATTCTATGACTCTAGACACTTTTGTACTAAAAATAAAATTTGTGCAGAATTTTATCATTTACAGTGACTCCTAAAAACAACCTTCCAACTCCTTGATTCCAAACATACAAAACTACCTCAGGCAATGTAGCAATAGAGTAGTTTCCCCAACCCCCACATAAAGTTAAACTCTGAATCTGAATCTGGGCTTTGGATCCCATCACTTCCTGCTCTCTGAAGAGCCTTATAGTATCAATTACCACTTCTCTTTACCTATTCATCCTCTCTCCTTTAACTGAGTCCTTCTTACCAGTTTTCAGATAATACTCAAGTCTCTCTCACAAAATATATGTGAAACCCAAATTTGTCTATACTTCCCATTTTAGTAACTCCCTTCCATTCTTCTCTCTTTCACATTCTCTTGCCTCAAGAGGCTTAAAATTTACTGTTTCCACTTCTTCACTTTCGACTCAGTGCTCAACCCATTACAATCTGGCTTTCATCCCCACTAATCCAATAAAACCTGCCTCATCAAGATCACCTGTGAGGAGATTGCCAAAAATTTTTTAAATATTTCTTCATCCCTGACCTCTCCTCTGAGTTTACTATCTTGATGTTTCCTTAAATTCCTGATGACCATAACCTTCCTCCAAAATTGGATCTTCTCCCAATACCCTCCACTAAAATGACTATTGCACTAGTTATGCAATGTAATAGCCTTGGAATCATCCTTCACATCTCTGTGATGTTATGAAGGTGTATGGACCCTGGGAAAGTAGATTCTTAAGTTAATTTATTCCTGTGGGTGTGACCCCATTATAAGTAGGATCTTTTGGCAAGTAGGATCTTAATTTAAGATGTGACGCACCTCATTCAGGGTGGGTCTTAATCCTCTTACAGGAGTCCTTTATAAATGGAGGACTAAAAAGCCACAGACACAGGGAAAAAAAAGCCCCAGAGACAGAAGGAGACGTCCAGGAGGCTGGCGGCTGGAATCAGTGGAGCGCAGAGGCACAGAAAGAAGCCTCCGAGAGGTTAGGCCCACGGAGCATCTCGAAGCTGAAGAGAAGAGAGCCAGAGGAGAGGAAAGACTGGCCTGCCATGTGCTTGATCACCCACAGCTGAGCTTGAAGAGAAAGCCTCTTTAGATGATACTACCATGTGCCTGATCGCCCACAGCTGCAGCTTGGTGAGACAACAGCCCTTGATGATGCCTTGATTTGGACACTTTCATGGCCTCAGAACTGTGAGCTTTTAACCTAATAAATTCCCATTATAAAAGCCAACATATTTCTGGTTTAGTGCATTGGCAGCCTGTAGCAAGCTAAAATAACCTCTCTTTACCAAACTCCTCTTATCTGACCATCACCAAGTCCTGCCAATTTTACCTCCTAAAAAATCTCATAAACTCATTCTTTTCTCTCCATTTCCACTACCACCAATAAGCAGAAGTACCAGCTACCACCATGTCTTTCCTGCACCGCTGAACTTGTTTTTAAACTGATCTCCTAACATCTTCAAATAGCAGCTAAAGTGATTCCCTCAAAATACAAATCTTATTACATTCACTCTTTTCTCAAAATGTATGTTTTCCTCCTGCTCTTAGAATAAACACAAATCTCCCTATTGTGGCCTCCCCACATAATTTGGTCCATACCTACTTCTCCAGTTTCATTTTGTACCATCCTCCCTCTCATTTCCCCTATTCCAGCTACTCTGTCCTCTTTCAGCCCCTCTTGGCACAAAGCACAAACCATTCTCTTGTCCTAGAAAGTTCTTTTGTTCACCTTCAGTTAGTTATTATATATGTTTTTTTCAACCCTCAGTGATGTAACATGAATAGAGTATCATGAAAAAATAGAGAAGGGGCACAGGATCCACCCTGGAAGGAGCCAAATGAGATTTCCACAAAGTCTTGGGCCTACAGTCTGACTCATAAAGTAGCCAAGTCAGGTGAAGAGGGAGAAGAAGAAAAGAACATTCCTGGCAAGGAAACAATAGGGACAATAGAACAGAGATTAGTGCTGTTAGAGCTAAAAATTGAGAGTGATTGATGAGAGATAAAGATGTGGAAGTAAGGGGGATCAGTTAGCATAGGACCAAAAATCTTAAACTGTGTTCTGTAGCCAATGGTGGGAAATTAAAGGGTTCTAGTAAAAAGAAAAAGAAAATTAGATTTGCTTTAGTTTAAAGTGAGTTGCCAGAGTCATCAATTAGTTAAGGAATCTGGACTAAGACCTCTGTTTCTTAACACTCAGACCAAATGTCATTCCACAAGCTAAGCATATCAGAATAACCTAGGGGTTTGTTAGATTGCTGGGCTCACCTTCAGAGATTCTGATTCAGTAGATCTGGGCCAAACCCCAGAATTTTCATTTCTAACTAGTTTCCAGTTGACGCTGAGGCTGCTCATCTGGGGACTACACTCTGAGCACCACTTCACTACATCATATCACTCAATAAGCTAAATATAGAGACAAAGAGATTTGGCTCTAAAAAGAATAATACAGAAAAACTTCAGAGAAACACCAAAAACTGTGTATAACCTAAGAATCATTCATATTTAGTTTGGGAGCACTTTTTATGAGCAGTAAAGATAACCTTGGACAGGAAATTAATTAATCTCCATGAGTCCTATTTCCTTACTTGTAAAGTAAGGTGATTGAAACAGATGAGTTCTAAAGCCACCTACAGTTGAAACTTCTAAAATCCTATGATTTAGCCTCTTAATCATATTTTGCCAGGGCTTTTATTAAACTGCATTTTACCCCATAGGTATACATTTTGGTAAGAACAAGAGGAGGAGAAAAAGCCTAGATGACTCCTGGAAAGTAGGTAAAAGTGAAGCCAGGAATCCTATTCACAGTTAACAAAAGAGACTAGATCATCATGCTAATGTACATAGGCATGAAGGATGGTTATCAGTAAAATATCAAGACATAATTATGTTATGAAAATTCTCGCTGTCCTGATTTTGTGATAACCAGGGTAGGCTGAACATTCGCTATATTAGAAACCACGCATGTGTTCCCAGACCTAACTTTTCTCCCTAGGTCTGGTTTTTAGAATGCTGGTGATAAACTAAGCCTGATTTATTATATGACCATCCTGTATGGTAAATGACTGTAACTCTAGGTATTTTTGGTCAACCATAAGAGATATAGCAGGGGGACAGATGTGGCTCGGGCAGTTGGGCGTCTGTCTCCCATATGGAGGGACCTGGGTTCGATCCCCGGAACCTCTGGTAAAAAGAAAAAAAACAAAAATATAGAAAGCATGCAGGCCACCAGGCCCCACGCGCGGGTGCGCAGCCAGTCCCTGCGAGCGGGTGAGCCCCGCAGGCCCCATGTGCAGGTGTGCCATTAGGCCCCGTGTGTAGGTATGCCTCAAGGCCCAGTGAGCGGGTGAGCCCCCCCAGGCCCCGCTCGTGGGTGCACTATCAGGCCCTGTGAGCCACACAGCAAGATGATGACGTAACAGGAAAGTGACACAAGGGAGAGCCAAGATGAGACACGCCTTACACATCCTGGGGCCTTGCCACCAACCATAGACCACAGTTCACATCATAGACCACACTCTCTCCCACACAGTTCTGAGTGGTGTGTGCTGATTTAAACTTGTGGGAGATGTTTGTGTGGGATGTGGTGGGAGGTGTGGGAGGTGGGCAACATGGGAATCCCAGTGGGTTCCGTGTAATATTTTAGGTAATCTAAGCACCTCTTAAAATATATTTATATATATATAAATAACATTTTTGTAAGCAAATGCACATATATGCATATATATTTATATATCATTTTATAAATATTGGTATGTATTGTGAAAATTTTGATTTTTACCCACAATAAAAAATAAATTAATTAAAAAAAAAAAAAAAAGATGAGACATGCCAAAAAACCAGGAGCTAAGGTAGCAAAGGCGGTGGGATGCCTCCCTCCCAAATTGGAGTTTCCCAGGATCAAATCCTAGTGAAGACAGGAGGAGAAGGAAGAGAAGAAAGGGCAAGAAATGGACACAGAGAGCTGCCCAGTGAATGGACACAGAAACAGCAAAAACGGGGTAGGGGGGAGGGCATAAAAATGGATAAAAGTAAATAAATAAATACATAAATAAATCCTTTAAAAAAAGTATAGGGTAGTAAGATATGGATATAGTTAGTAGTAATACATTGACGATGCTCTTTCATAATTTGTTAACAAATGTTTCACAACAATGCAAAGTATTTGTGGTGGGGTGATGTGTGGGAGCCCTGTATGATGTTATGCAAGTTTATTTTGTAAGTTTACAATGTTCACTGAACACTTACTGTTTATGTATCTTCATGTGTGAATGATATACTTCAATAAATTGTTTTTTAAAAAGACATAATTATGTTGTTTGCTGGAATTCCTGAACTTTAAAACATTTTTAAAAAATCAATGTTTTGAGGTGTCCTTCTAAACAATTGTCTAATCTGAAACATAAACCAAATGTTATTTTCCCCTTATTGAACTTCTCAAACTATCCTTCTTTACCAGAAATACCACCTTATTAGCTAAGATTCCCACAGTGAGACAAATTTTAAATTATCATACAAATACTAAACAATGTCCAGAATCTATGTAATATTCATGAGTGAGTCATTTTCTTCCCAAAAGCAACATCAATAATGCTTTAGTAAGATTTTACATAATTCCCATTTTCTTACTTTTTTTACTTAAATTTCACTCTTTAAAAAAAGTTCATTCAGTTCTTTAAGACCACCGGATTGTTTCTTAGTCACATATTTATTTCTTACTGATTAGTTTGGGGAATAAAATAGTATTCAGGGTTTTCCCTATGAGTATTGATTCTCTAATTAATGTCCCCTGCATTATCATATGTTTTGTTCACATTAAACTGACAGCTGGATTCTAATCAAATGACATTAACTTGTCACACCCTAAATTCTGGAGAAATTAATAATGGACTGGGGACAGGGTTTGAGGGACAAAGAAAGTACAGCAGTAACTCAGAAAATACAGTATTATAATTGGGACTAATAAATCACAACTTGGGCAAGAATCCATTTTTCTGTCAGTGAAATAGACTTGTTAATTAATTGATCTCTTTTGTCATGTATACCTGTCTTTAATTTGACCCCTTTATTTAACAAGAATTGCTTCTTATTTTGAAAGGCTTCTCTCTATGTACCCTTGTTGTTTTCCTGTTGACCTACAAATGGCCTACTTTTTCATGATCCCATACTCTTCAGGGTATCTGATGATCAGGTTGAAATTCAAGCTCTAGGTAGATATTCTTACAGATTACAAATGACAGAATCCTAGCTCAAAATAGGACATACAAAATAGAATAATTTACTGAAAGGACACCAGGATAGCTCTCAAACAATAAAGAAGAGCTTCAGTACCAAGGAAATTCAGGGGGAATTTGGTGACTAGAACTGGAGACCCAATCACTTTACTTCTCTCTTCCTTTTTCTCCTCTCTGTGTACTTCTGTGGGCTTCAATCTCTCCCACAACAGGTTGGTTTTCCCCAAACTATGGGGAACATGTCCACAGGCAAGAAAGCTTTCCCCTCCAGTTCTAGTTAATAAAGTTCCTGGAATGGACCCAGAGTGGCCCTGGTTGAGTCATGTGCCATCCCTTGACCAATCACATTAGCAAAGAGACTTAATATTATGATTAGCCCAGTGTAGTCCTTATCTCACCTTTACCATGATTGGTAGCTTCCTGGCTATATTGGGGGAGAAGTCAAAGAACTGGGCTATTTTCCCAAACACAAAACAACATGTCTACTATTGTTCCAGTTACTATACTACTTCAGTGTAACAAATCACCCCAAATTTAGTGACATCTACGAGTCAGGAATTTCTAATAAGATATAGAGACAATCTGTTTCACAATGTCTGGGGGCCTCTGCAGAAAGACCCAACATCTGGAGGTGATTTGTTAGTTGGGGGCTGGAATCTTCTGGAGGCATTTTCATTAATATGTCTGACAGCTGATACTGGCTGTAGGCTGACACCACAGTTGGAGCTCTTGGATGGAGCAACTACACGTACTCTGTCTGTGTGACCTGGGCTTCTTCATAGCATGGTGGACACAGAAGAGTCAAACTTCTTACCTAGTGGCTGGCTACCATCAGAGTAAGTATTCCAGAACGGGACAGAAGCTGCAGGGTCTTTTCTTACCTGACCTCAGAAGTTATGCAATGTCACTTCTGCTTTATTTTATTGGTGATAAGAGAGTCACTTAGGTCCATTCAGATTCAGGAATATAGCCCCAAGACCTCATTGGGACGAGTGATAAAAAATTTGCAGATGCATTTTAAAGCCACACAACTACATTAAGGTTCCAGCATCACCAGGTTTTCCAGTGGTTCTTGATATTCTTTTCCTAGAAAGGAACATAGATTATTAAAAGAAATAATTCTCTCTAACCCACTTCTGGAAGTTAACAGTGATTTATGTTGGAATGATGAAGAGGGTCAGAGACCTCTAAACAATAAGGCCTCCTGTACTAACACATTTTCCTTTGCTCCTGGTTCCTTGCACTGACCAATCAGAATGGAGGCCCAGCCAATCAGAGGAGATATTGGCCATGAACAATTATTTGAGTCTTATTTCGTTTGTTTAGACAGAATAACAAGCCTTGGCCCCAGAAAAGCTTCCTATGATCCACTCAGGTGGAGAACACTGAGGCAAACCCTTAGCAGCTCCAAAAGCACTGACTCCTCAATGATAGTGACTCAGGAGCAGCAGCTTTCAGCAACAACCCCTGTCAACAGTTCTTCTGACTCTCTCCTCTCCCCAAACAGATTTCAGTTCCCTCACAGATGCATGGCTCAGAGAAATTCTCCCAGTACCACCTCCAGAGGGAGTCCACCACAGAAGCCTTCCTAAATCCTCTGGTGGCAGCAACAATGTTACACACCTCTTTCAAAAACCTTGCTCAAAATCATCAAGAATTTCATTAGTATTGCAAGTGCATTAAATGCAATTGGTATCACATCTTAGCTATCCCTTCAGTGGTCTTTTATTCTGCCCTCAAGAGGAGCACATATTGAGGTTGCTGGGCTCAGGGAGCCTGCTTATAATCTCTAAGTACACCCCAAGTGCTGGAGTGTTGTTCAAAGTCCTGATCCAGAAAAAAAAAAAAAAAAAAATTGCTGACTGCCTCCAAGTTTCCAGAAATTTCTCCAAGAGCCAAATTTGGGCATCATTTGTCACCATATAGGAGAGTGGACTATATTTTTCTGACTGAAGATTAGTACATGTGATTCTGGAAGAGCATATTAGAAATTGATGCCCTTCTAGAAATCCATAATATTTTAAAAAGAGTATATCCCTTAATATGCAAGCCATTTTTAAAACGATCATGGATTGCAATGCATTTGTAGATTTTATGCCTCCATTTTTGCCAAAGTTTTATCCCTATATTGAAACCACAACAGATATCTTGCAGCTATTAATAAAAATAATAACAGCACCCACTGGCTGCTCGGAAAAGCCATCTTTGCATTGTTCCCGGGTCGGGTTCCCGGGTCGGGTTCCCGGGTCGGGTTCCCGGGTCGGGCTCCCGGCTCGCCGCAGCCACCTCCGCCGCGCGCCGCCACCGCGGACACCGGCAGCTTTACCGCCAGAGTCCCAGAACTCTCGCTTTCTTTTTAATCCGTTGCATCGGATCACCGGCGTGCCCCGCCGTGTCAGACGCGGCCGTGGACACCAGCTCCGAAATCACCACCAAGGACTTAAAGGGGAAGAAAGAAGTTGTGGAGGAGGCGGAGAATGGAAGAGACACACCTGCTAATGGGAACGCTGAGAATGAAGAAAACGGGGAACCGGAGGCTGACAACGAGGTAGACGAAGGAGAGGAAGAAGGTGGGGAAGACGAGGAGGAGGAGGAGGAGGAAGGAGATAGTGAGGAAGAAGATGGAGATGAAGATGGGGAGGCTGAGGCAGCTACGGGCAAACGGGCAGCTGAAGATGATGAGGATGACGATGTGGACACCAAGAAGCAGAAGACCGAATGAGGATGACTAGACAGCAAAAGAGGAAAAGTTAAACTAAAAAAAAAAAAAGGCCGCCGTGACCTATTCACCCTCTACCTCCCGTCTCAGAAGCTAAACGTGGTCACCTTCGAGTAGAGAGGCCCGCCCGTCCCCCCCCACGGCGGGCAGCATCCGCCGCAGATGACGCGCGTTCTCCACCACCCAACCAAAACCACAACGTGAATTTGCACCAGGGGAGGAAAAAAGAACCAAAACTTCCAAGGCCCTGCTTTTTCTTAAAAGTACTTTAAAAAGGAAAATCTGTATTTTTTATTTACATTTTATATTTTTGTACATATTGTTAGGGGTCAGTCATTTTTAATGATCTCGGATGAGCAAACCAGACTTCGGAGCGTTCTCTGTCCTACTTCTGACTTTACTTGTGGTGTGACCATGTTCATTATAACCTCAAAGGAGTAAAAAAACCTTGTAAAAAAAGCAAAAACAACAACAAAATACAATCTTATTCCGAGCATTCCAGTAACTTTTTTTGTGTTTATACTTAGCTGTACTGTAAGTAGTTGGTTTGTATAAGATGGTTAAAAAGGCCAAAGATAAAGGTTTCTTTTTTTTTTTTTCCTTGTCTATGAAGTTGCTGTTTATTTATTTATTTATTTATTTTTGGCCTGTTTGATGTATGTGTGAAACAATGTTGTCCAACAATAAACCAGGATTTTATTTTGCTGAGTTGTTTTAACAAAAATAAATAAATAAATAATAACAAAAAGAAATGAGAAAACACTGAGGGAAATGATGACTACCTAGGAACTGTTGACTGATGAACCCAAGGACAATGAAGGCCAACTGCACATTCATTACTTTGAACTTTCAACAATGAGGTCAGATAGTCAATTATTAATGGTAATGTTGAGACCAAGGACCTTAATATACCTTTATAGTTATTAAGTTTTATTTGGTGTTCTGTTATCTCAAATTGCTTTTGTGTTGCTTGCTTATGACCTTCCTATTACTATCCTGGGGATGCTAAATATCCAAGCATTTCTAAAGAATTATTTCCTAATTAAAAGAATGGAGGAAACTTTATTCAGGTGTCTCTCACAGCATAATTTTCTTTCTAGTATATAAAATTGGTATTAACAGATAAATCATCCTACAAAAAGACAAATCATTCCCAATTCACCTTTTAAGACTCCAATATGAAGAATTGCATATCACTTTGCAAAAGACTTACTCTCATTTCACCAGCATTTTGTTGATAGTAATGAAGTGATGTTATTGATGACCTATAATACTAAAATAGTTCACTATTATTATTAAATATTTTCTTTTTGAATGATTCAATTAATCTTCATTCTTCAGTGCTCTTTTTTATTCAGAAAGAACACAACACTGGTCCAATGAAAAGTATACTGGCCCAAGTAGCAACTGACCCTTTTGCATGCCTTGGATGGCCACTTACTAGCTATAACCTAAGAAAAGGTAGGGATTAACACTAGACCAGTGGTTCCCAGACTTTACTGCACATTACAATCATCTGGGGAGCTTGTAAATACCCCAGTGCTGAGGTTGCTCCCTGTATCAATTGCCTCTGATGTTATGGGGGTAGGAGCCAACTTGCACCAAAGTTTGGGAACCACTGTACTATAAGATTTTTGAGTTCCTTTCAGCTCTAGAATTCTGTGATTCTGTTGTTTATCACATTAGACAAAGCAGTCATTGAAAAATAAAAGTCAAAAAGAAGGAAGTAGTGAATTTATACGGAAAAAACTGAACTTGGTTAGAGAGTGTGAAATAGAAGCCTTCAACTAAGGACTGCAGAACAAGATGAAGCCTCTCAAGAATTGCTAGAGTGTATTTTAGTTGTTTCCGACTCTGGGCATTTCTGCCAGAAGACAAGAAGAGCAGAAACTTCAAGAAGAGCCATATAATCCAGCTATTCCTCTATTAGATATATATCCAGAAGAACTGAAAACTATGACACAAACAGATACCTGTACACCAAAGTTCATAGTGGCATTATTCACAATTGCCAAAAGAAGGAAACACCCAAGTGTCCATCAACCAACGAACAGATAAACAAAATGTTGTTTATACACATGATGGAATACTATACTGCAGTAACAAGAAATGAAATTGGGACACATAGGAAAACATGGATGAATCTTGAAGACATTATGCTAAGTGAAGTAAGCCAGGCACAAAAGGACAAATATTGCATGGTCTCATTAATATGAACTAAATAGGAAGAATAAATGCATAGAGTTAAAACCTTGAGTATAGGTTATTAGGAGATAAGTGGAGGGCTGAGAAAGACTATTGATGCTTAATGTATGTAGAAGTTTTGATTGACTTGACTGTAAAAGTGTAGAAATGTATAGAGTTGATGGTAACACATTATAGTGAGTAGCAGCGGTTTATAAATGGGAATGTGGCTCGAAAGGGTAGTCTAGGGATGTAAATGTGAATTAAAAGAAAGCTAGAGAATATCTAGGGACTGAATAACACAGTGAATCCAGAGGTGGATGAGAATTGTGGTTGATGGTACAGATGAAACAGTGTCCTTTTGTGAGCTAGAGCAGATGTACATCACTATAGCAGGGTGGTGGGAATGTGGAGAAGCATAGAAAAACTACGAATGGAGTGACCTATGGACTGTGGTTAACAGCAATACTGTAATATTCATGCATCTATGCCAAAGATGTACTGTGTTGATAACGGGGGAGTATGCAGAAAGTGTGCCAAATGTATGCTATGGACCATGGTTGGTGGTAATAGCCTGATGATATTATCTCATAATCTGTAAAAAATGTTCCACCATGGTCTGGTATATTGATGAAGGGGTGTTGATGAGAATTCTACACATGTACATGATTGTTTTGTAAGTTCACAACTTCTTTAATAAAAATATATTTAAAAAAATAATAATAGGTTGAGTTGAGGGAAAATACACCAAAATATAAGATATGGACTATAGTTAGTAGTAAGATTTTGATGATATTCTTTCATAATTTGTAAAAAATGTCTCACAACAATGCAAGGGGTTGGTTGGTGGGACCCCTGTTTGATGTTATGCATGTTTGTTTTCTAAGTTCACAACTTTGATTATATACTTATTGTTTATTTATCTTCATGTATGAATGATATACTTCAATAAAAATTTTTTAAAAGACGAATTTTATCTCAATAAAAAATATAAATAAAACAAAAAAATACATTGTAGACAGCAGCTATCTAATAGAGATTGATATCATTATGTGGAATGTACACTGAAGTATATAAGGAGAAATAGGCAAGACTCCTTTATTTTTTCCCTTATCATCATTAGCCACTCTAATTCTTTTGCTCTCCCTGTCTCTTCTCTTCTTTTTCTTATAGAAGGCAAGAAAGATGGTGTATTATGCATTTCCATCTAGTCTGGGTAATGGCTTCTTAGGGATATTATGGTCAAGATTTTTTCCCTTTAATACATACAAAGTAGGAGAGTAGTCTTACCTAGGACCCTAAGTCTTGCTTAGGGTAATAAAGGACCTATTTGATGACTATACAAGGTGGGAAGAGGGAAAGGCAGTGGTGTCAAGAGGGCTTAAATACATACCCCAGAAAAACATGTTCTTATATCTAATCCATTCTAGTGGGTGTGAACCCACTGTAAGTAGGACCTTTTGATGAGGTTACTTCAGTTTAGGTATGTCCCATCTCAATCAGGATGGATCTTAATCCTATTACTGGAGTCCTTTATAAGAGAAAGAAATTCAGACAGAGAGAGAGAGAGAAATCCACAGAAACAAGAAGCTAAAATCAATGAAACCTGAAAGAGAAGGGAGAGACCAGCAAGTGCCACCATGAGCCTTGCCATATGACAAAGGAGCCAAAGGTCACCAGCATCATCTTAATGATGCCTTGATTTGGACATTTTCCCAGTCTCAAAACCTTGAGCAAATAAATCATTGTTTACCTGACCTATTTCATGGTATTTGCTTTGAGTAGCCTAGGAAACTAAAACAGCAATCCACACATAAATATCCACGTGAGTTAGCAGTTGTTCAATAAACCATTTTTTTTTAAAAGACTGTGGTCAACACATACTAATCATGAAGCTTTTCCCTATGAATACAATTCACTCAGTGTAGATATTTTTTATCAAATTCTTAGAGAACAGGTGGCCTCAACTACAACCTAGCTTGAGGCAGGATATATTTGAAACAAATTTGCTCATATTGTTTTGTAAAATGCTCAACCAACTTTGCAGTTTGGACTTCAAGATGGCAATTTCAATTTGAGAATGAATGAGAGGTAACTTTAAAATAAATATTTTAATTAAAAAACTCAAAACTGGGTACATTCAAATAAGTTTGCCCCCTTCAGAATCGTTACTAAGTTCAGTGATGCTACCACTGCTCAAAACGTTTGGTTCAAATTGGCAGAAATAAGAAGAAAAAATGCTAGATAGGAGGAGAAATGTGTTGCTCAGAGCTAAGAATGGGCAAAACAAAGGTTTGTTGTTGGTTTTCTTTTTCTCCTTCTTCTTACTATAGGATGTGGGTACTTTGGTGGGAAGGAGAACAGACGGCAGCACTGGGAAGTTGTCCTCCTGCCAGAAATGCTGGGTCTTAATTGTAAATCATGTTTGTTTAAAGTTAAGAGGACTTGAAGAACCCCTTTCTGTGTTTTGCCTTATCAGAAGGATAAAAAGTGTCAAGATAGAAGTTAGGACTCATTCTCAAAAGTCATACAAGAATTTAAGGATTCTGAGGAAGCCAAATAAACTAAAAATTCAGTGATGATGATGATGATAGTGATGATAGCAACTAGCATTTATTGAGCACTTACCATATGCCAGATACTGTTTATGATGCTCTATTTAGAGAATCTCCCATTAAGCCTTAACACAAACATAGGTGTTATTGTTATTCCATCTTGCAGATGCAGAATTTAGACACCAAGAGAGAGGTCACCTGCCTGAAGACAGACCTGGTAAGTGATGGAGAGAATCACAAGTGAAAGGAAAGATACAGAAGAAAATGAAGAAGAAACTCCAAGCAATTAGAATTACATAAAGTATCAGATTTGGCTCTCATAATAGGAAGTAAACATAAACTTTCTGGAAGAGAAGTTTGATAGAATTTAATCTAGTCTTTGAAAGATTGGAATTTTAGAAGAGAAAATCTGTGGGGAAGTTAATGGCTAGCTACATAAGTGATTTCAAAGACTGGAATTTGAATTTCTGGAACATCGTTTAAGGTTCTTTAATGATAAGCTTTTAGAAAGAGGTGAGTACTCATAGAATGTATTTGCCAAATGATTTGTAGCTCTGATCAAGAAGGCTTTAAATTGGAAATTGAATGAGAGAAAAAAGTTTCCATTATGAAATTGATATCCATTTAGATTATCCAACATTGGAATGTCCAGCAACTAGTGGAGGAAAGTAGCTTTTTCCACACAAAAATTCCTTCTTAGAATTTCTTGGGAAACCTATATATTTTTTCAAATCCTGAATCTCAAGAGCTGAGAAATTGAGAAAAAGGGAAAAGGTATTATAATCTCCTGCAATAATTAAATCTTGGGATTCAAAATAGAGATATTATTATTGAGAAGAAATCCATTGAAATAAAGTTGAAAGCAAGAGCAGTAAATTCTGGCACATGGAACCCAAAGTTAAGGTCAATATTTCCAAGAACTGGATCAAGATCATGAAGGAAAGAAGCAGTTATGATCTATTCAATGTTGCATGTAGCTGTTTCCATGTAAGAAGTGTGTTCACCTTTATATACTGCTAACAATGAGTCATTATTG
Source organism: Tolypeutes matacus (assembly GCA_026826555.1). NCBI lineage: Eukaryota > Metazoa > Chordata > Mammalia > Cingulata > Chlamyphoridae > Tolypeutes > Tolypeutes matacus. Next base: position 5,357,175 of record JAKSZT010053784.1, on the reverse strand, counting down.
CAAATAAAATAAATGTTAATAAGTAATTAAATATATAAGCACATATACATATATATATTATATAAATCCTATGAATAGTGTTCTAGGAAATAGCAAGTTTTGTAAGAAAATAAGGCCTTTTATTGGCAATTTTGGAACACAGTTTTGTATCAAACTGTTAACCTTGCTAGGAGATTCAAATGTTTCATTATCAAAATGCTGCCCAATAATATTCCCTGACGTTTTCCAGAGTTTGAATAGTTACAATCGGCTATAGCTTTGTAAATGCTAGTAAGTTTAAAGTTTTTAATTCATTAAGCAATCTTTTTAGATATCTATAATAATGAATAAAGAATGTGAAGAAGGTTGGAAGTATTTTAAGAATAACTGATTTCAAGAATTCCTGGGAATTCTAAATTCTTGTTCTCAAATCCTGAAAAAATAATTAATACCTCAAATTAATATCTGCTGGGAATTTGGAAAAACTAGTGAAAAGTATCTAGAATGGCAATAGAAGTAATATTCAGTGTCATGTCTACACTACCATGTAGAACGTGATATTTCACTTCTATCACTTTTCTCTATTTAAACTACTATATCACTTCATATATATAGGTCTTTATTGGAGCTTTTAAAAAAATAGCTTCAGTTTATATCTATGCTAATGCTCACATTAAGTTGGAATTTCAATGCAAAAAAGTAAGTAAAAAGGACACTTACTTGAGAGAAAATCAATGAATTTGGAAGTAGAGGCATAGTAGAAAATATTTTTGTAAGGATAAGAAAATAACTAAACACAAGTCAAAACACTGTGGGAGTTTATTACAGACTCCCAAGCTGGTTATGGAAATAAAATGATACCTTCTGAATGCAGCTTATTAAAATGATACAAGCACTGGATAATATAATAAACAGTTACATCATCTGGAAATGTCTTAAAAGTTTCATTTGTGTTATCACAGTGCCTGAGTACATTTATAAAATAAAAAATGCTTGTTGAATGAATGAAGGGAGTGAATTTATCTTTAAAAATATATATCTTTAACCATACTAAATAAACCTTGCTTTGCCAACTGTTTTAGTTTCCTTGCCTGCTCTAACAAACACTGTGCAATGGGTTGGGTTAAACAAAGGGAATTTATTAACTCATGATTTTGAGGCTAGGAAAATTTTCAATCAGGGCATCATCAAAGTGATGCTTTCTCCCAGAAGACTGTGGCATTCTAGGGCTGTCTGCCGGCCATCCTTGGTCCCTAGCTTTTCTATTACATGGCAATACACACAAGGGGCCTCCCCCGGCCCCTCCCTTCTCTTTCGGGTTGATCAGTTTCTGGCTGCTCCCTCTGTGGCTTTTTCTTTCTCAATCTGAATTTCATTCTCTTATAAAGGAGTCCAGTAACAAGATTAATGCCCATCCTGATTGAATTGGGCCACATCTTAATTGAAGCAGCCTCATCAAAAGGTACTACTTACAAAGGACTGACAACCACAGGAATGGGTTAAGGTAAAGAACATGTTTTTCTGGTGTACATACCTCCAAAGCACCATACCAACTTTTAAATTTTTTTTCTCTAGAGTTATAGGAAATAGCAATCTATGAAATAGAACTATGCCATCCTTTTAGTTCTGCAGATATGTTTAACAACTTCATTGAGGTATAGTTAACACACAATAGACTGCACGTATACAGTGTGTACAAATTGATAAGTTTCAACATATATTTGCTCCTGTGAAACCATCACCACAATCAAGGTAATGAACATATCCAATATCCCCCAAAATTTCCTCATGCTCCTTTGTAATTCCTCTCTCCTGGCACCTACTTTCCCTTTCCTGATAAAGACTCATATGCTTTCTGTCACAATATATTAATATGGATTTTTTAGAACTTTATATAAATGGAATCATATAGTACATATGTACTATTTTATGTCTGGCTCCTTTCACTCAGCATAATTATTTTGAGAGTCATCTATGTGTTAGCAAATATAAGTTTATTTTTATTGCGAAATAGTAGTTCAGTATATATACAGGCCACAGTTTGTTTACCCAGTCACCTATTGATAGACATTTAGGTTACTTCTAATTTGGGACTATTATAAATAAAAGTGCTAAAAACATTCACTTCACATCTTTGTACTGATAAATGTTTTCATTTCTTTTGTGTAAATACCTAGAGGTAGAAGGGATGTATCATATGATATATACACATATAATTTGTAAAGACACTGTCAAACTGTTTTTCAAAGTTGTTATACCATTTTACATTCTCACCAGCTGTCTGGTGAGCTCATCCTCACCAAAACTTGGTATAGTCAGATTTTCAATTTTAACCATATTTGTAAACATGTTTTTGTGTCAATATAAGTTTTCATTTTTCTTGGGTAAAAGCCTAGGATTGAAATTTCTGACTCACATGTTAAGAATATGTTGAAATTTATAAGAAACTGCCAAACTATTTTTTACAATGCGATTATAACATTTTGCATTCCCATAAGCACTGTAGGAGAGTTTCGGTTTCTCCATATATTCACTAACTTGGAGTAGTCAGGAATTTTGTTTGTTTGTCATTCTAATACATATGGTATCTCATTACAGAATACATATGGTATCTCATTACAGTGGTAATTTGTAAAATCCCCAATGATTAATGATGTTAAGCACTTTTTCAGGTGTTTGCTTTCTGTGATAGGCTAATGTGTCAACTCAACCAGGTAATTGTGCCCAGTTGTTTGGTCAAGAAAGCACTGGGCTAATTGTAATACAAGGGTATTTATGGGTTTTAGTCACCAGTGAGTTTACTGCATAGATAGCTGATTATATCTACATCAATCAGGGAGATTGCCGTCAGCAATGAGTGACCCTTTATCCAATCAGTCCAATGTCTTAAAAGGGGAAGTGATTTCAGCATTCAGAGAGAATTTCCTAGCTCATCTTTGGACAGCTAATGTCTCCCGGAAACTCATCAAGGACCTTCATTGGACTTTCATCGGAGCCCCTGGCTTGCAGCCTGCCTGTGGAAACCAGACTTGTGCATCCCCATCGTCACGTGAGAGACTCATAAAATCTCATACTATTGACAGATATCTCCTGTTGATTCTGTTTCGCTAGAGAACTCTAATACACTTTCCATCTGTATGCCTTTTGTGTGTGAAGTATTTGTTTAAATATTTTACCCATTTTTAACTAGGTGTTTGTTTTCTTATTATTGAGTTTTGAGAATTATTTATATATTCTGGATATAACTCTATTAATATGATATGAGATTTCTAAATATTTCAGTCTGTGGCTCATATTTTCACTTCTCTAACATTTCTCAATGAGTAGAAGTTTTAAATTTTGATGAAGTTCAATTTATCAATGGTTTCTTCTATTGATTGTACCTCTGTTGTATTATCTAAGAAATTTTGCCTAACCCAAGGTCACAAAGGTTTTTCTTATGTTTTATTCTAGAAATTTTAGAGTTTTGGATTACACATTTATATGATATGAGGAAGGTTGAAAATACTTTTTTCTCTTTTTTTTTTTTAGGATGTACTGGGGAGTGAAACTGGGACCTCATATGTGGAAAGCAGGCACTCAAACCACTGAGCCACACCTACTCCTCTCATTTGTTTAATATATGGCCAACCAAATGTTCTAGCACTATTTGCTGGAAAAAAAGCTATTCTTCTATTCTTTCTCCACTGAATTGTCTTTGCACTTTTATTAAAAATTGTCTACTCTTGTGTGTGTCTATTCCTGTATTCTCTATTTTGCTTCATTGATCTATTTGTCTGTCTTTATAGCAATACTGCATTATCTTGATTACTGTAACTTTATAATGTTTTGAAATCAAGTAGTGTGTTAATCTGCCAACTTTCTTCATTGTCAAAGTTATTTCAAGGAAGCGGCTGTGGCTCAATCGGTGGGGCTCCCGTTTACCATATGGGAGGCCCCGGGTTCGGTTCCCGGGGCCTCCTGGTGAAGGCAAGCCTGCCCGCACGGCGTGGTTAGCTGACCCAGCAAGCACAAGCAGCAAGGGGGGGATAAATGAATAAATAAATAAAATCTTTAAAAAAAAAAAAGTTATTTCAGCTATTCTAGGGTCTTTGCGTTTCTATATGAATTTTAGAATAAGTTTGTAAATTTTTTTGAAAGCCTGATCAAGATTGCATTAAAACCATAGATCAATTTGGGAAGAATTGACATGTTAACAATATTGGGTCTTCAATCACTTGTACACAGTTTAACTCTCTATTTAAGTTTTCTTAAATTTCTCTCAGGAACAATTTGTAATCTTCAGTATATAGATTCAGTATATAGATATTTGACATCCTTTGTCAGATTTCTTCTTATTTTGCTTTTTATAGTATTATAAATATTCTTGGTTTTTTATTTGAATTTTCCATTGTTGGTTGTCATTATAGAAATACAATTGTTTTTGCATATTGATTTTATATCCTATAATTTTGCCAAACTCACTTTTGAGTCCTTCTTTCTCACATGTATTTAGTACAATAAACTTCCTTCTAATATTGCATTAGTGGCATTCTGCAAAATTCTGATATGTTGTGTTTTAATTTTCATTCAGCTCAAAATACTTCATATTTTCCCTTTTGATTTCTTTTTTTGACACATGGGTGATTTTGAAGTGTGTCATTTAGTTTCCAAATATTTGGAGATTTCCTAGAGATTTTTCTGTTATAATTTCTAATTTAATCTCACTTGGGACAGAGATGGAATCCTTTCAATTTATTTAGACTTGTTTCATGAATCAGAAAAATGTCTATCTTGGTAAATGTTCCAGGTGCACATGAAAAGAATATGTATTCTGCTGTTGTTGAATGGAATGTTCCATAAATGTCAATTAAGTTAAGTTGGTTGATTAGGTTTTAATCAATGTTATTAGAACCTTCTATATCATTATGTTCTGCTTGTTTTATCAAATATATCTGACTATATTTGTGTATTTCTCCTTGCAGTTCTATTAACTTTTGCTTAATGTATTTTTGAAACTATATTATTTTGTGCATAAATGTTTAGAATTGTTATATGTACTTGATTAAATGACTCCTTAATCATCATAAAATGGCCTTTGCTATCCCTGGTAATATTCTTTTTTCTGAAATTCGATTTTTCTGATAATATTGTATTAACTTCAGTTTTCTTTTAGTTAGTGTGGCTTGGTATGTCTTTTTCCTTTCTTTTACTTTTTTAACTATTTGTATCTTTATGTGTTTCTTGTAGTCAGCATTTGGTGACTATTATCTGACAATGTCTGCCTTTTGATTTGATGATTGTTGATATAATTAGGTTTTAATCAATTATTTTGCTCTTTATTTTCTATTTGTCCCATTTTTTTGGTTCCCCTTTCTTTTTCTGACTTCTATTGTATGAACTGAATATTTTCAATGATTCTGTTTTATTTCCTTTGTTGGTTTATTGGCTCTAACTCTTTGTTTTATTATTTGGCGGGTGACATTAGGATTTAAAATCTACATCTTTAACTTCTCACCGTCTACTTTCAAATTATATTATATAACTTCACTTTGACCATAAGAACTTTAAAATTGTATACTTCTATTTCTTCCCTCCTGATCTCTCTACTATTTTTGTCATATATTTTAATTTTGTATATGCTATACATTCCTACACACTGTTATCATTTTTGTTTAAACAATTATACTTTAAAGAGCTTTAAATATATAATAGGAGATATTATATATTTACCTATGTAGTTACCATTCAGGAATTTTCATTTATTATGTACATACAGAGTTTCATCTGGTATCATTTTCTTGAGTGGGTTTGCTGCTGGGGAATTATTTCAACTTTTGTATGTGTGAAAGAAAATTTTTATTTTGTCTTGTTTTTCAAATATTTTGCTGGATACAGATTTCATGGATGACCGTTTTACTTTTTTATACTTTCAATACATTAAAGATGTTGCTTCACTGTCTGGTTGCTTATATTGTTTCCAAAGAGAAATCTTCTGTAATTCTTATCTTTGCAAGATAAGAATATAAGAATTACTCTCTATATGTGTTCTTAGTCGTTGCCTACTTTTTACATTTTCTCTTTATTATTGACTTTAAGCAAGTTGATTATGGTACCCCTTGATGTATTTTTCTCCATGTTTTGTGTGTGTGTGTGTGTGTGTGTGTGTGGTTAGGATTCATTGATATTCTTGGATCTATGGCTTTATGGTTTTTTTGTTTGTTTGTTTGTTTTTAATAGTTTTTAATCAAAGTAGAAAATTTTTGAGCCATTATTTGTTCAATTATTTTTTCTCACCTATTTTCTTCTTTGGAGACCACATTTATATTTATAGTAGGTTACTTAAAATTGTCCCACAGCTCAATGATATTCTATTAATTTTTAAAATTCTTTCTTCTCTGTGTTCTTCAATTTGTAGAAATCTTCTATTTCTTTTGATAGATCTTAAAATTTTCTAATCTTTTCTTCTTGCAATACATTATCTGCCATTAATCCCATCCATTATATGTCTCATCTCAAACATTGTACTTTTCATTTTTAAAAATTAAAGTTGTTTCTTTTTATACCTTCATATTTCTACCTAACTTTAAGCATATGGAATACAGTTTTATTACCCAATTTAGTGTCCTTGTTTGCAAATACTAACATCTGTGTCAGTTCTAGGTCAGTCTCAGCTTATTGTTTTAAATAATTGAGGGTTATATTTTCTTGCTTCTTGGCATGCCTGGTAATTTTTGTCTTGATGCCAATCATTTTGAATTTTACCTTATTGGTTGCTGAATATTGTTGTATTTTATAAATATTTTGAGGCCTTCCCCCTGGGGTTAAGTTACATTAATTGGAATCAACTTTATCCTTTTAAGTCTTACTTTAAGACTTATTAGATGGGACTGTGGCAGTATTTTTTTTTTTTTTTTTTTTACCAGGAGGACCCGGGGATCGAACCCGGGTCCCTCCATATGGGAGACGGATGCCCAACCAGTTGAGCCACATCCGACCCCCTGTGGCAGTATTTAATTTAGGAATCATTATTCTTCATCACTGAACAAAACTGTATAATCTACCCATTGTCTTTGTAATCTTGTGTCTTTTTTCAATCTGGTTTATGGAAGCAGACAATATTCCTTGTCCTGTGTGAATGCCAGGCACTGTTACCTCTCATCCTTTTAGGTTAGTTTTTTAACTCCAGATTTGGGTAATTTGCAGTAGTGCAAGAAGGCAAAACTATGATCAAGAAAGAAAGTAACAGAGGGTTCTATTTAGGTCAATAATGGAAGAGCTTTCTAATACTTAGAAGCCACAAATGAAATAAAAACCTAATCAGTAGTGTAAGGAGATCTCTCAACCTGACAAAATTATGACAAAAACTGAGAAGACAATCTTATTGAAAGTTTTGTGGTAAAAATCTATTTTTTAAAAATTTAGAAGATGACCTACAGAATGGAAGTGTATATTTGGAAACCATATATCTGATAAGGGTTTAGATGCCTTTATATATAAAGAATTCCTACAACCAAAAAATAAAAAGATGAACAACTCAATTTAAAAATGGGCAAGAGGGAATTGTGGGAAGATGGCATCAGACTGAAAGACAGAGCTCAATGCTCTCACAAAAACAGAGAAAGAGCCAAAAGCTGAGGGACTGGTTTTGGGGGTCAGCAGAGCAGGACAGTGCTACACAACTCCCAGGAGGGTGAGGGTCAGAGAGACAAAGAAGCCAAAACAACAAACATGAGTTACCAAGCCCCCACAGCACCTGGAAAGGACTCCCCACCCCCACCTCCAAGATATTAAGCTGCGATAAAAATCGTGGCTCACTGCAGCTGACTGAGAGAGGAACAGAAATCATCTTCCCTGTCAGCTGTTTCAAGAGAAAGGGAGGGGGAGTTGGGAGGCTTTTCTTCAGTGAATTCAACCAGCATAGCCTGTTTTGAATCTCTGCTCTGGAGATTCAACACAGGAACACAGGAAAGCCCAGACTGAAACCCTACATGGAAAGGTGTGCTGATGAGCACCATCTGGTGCTGGTAAGAAAACTGCATGTACAAGCACTGTTCTCAGTTCTATCTGTATCCTAATCCCTGGGAGAAAATCTGTACACCACTAGTGAGTCCCTGGCCAGATTCTGATAACTAAAGCCAGGCAATTTTAAAGACAGAATAAATTGAATAAATATTAAAGCAGAGCTATGGGGAAAAATTGGCCAGCAGAGTAAATTCACCAACATATTCAAATTCCTAGACATCAGCACAAAATTACAGGCCATACTAGGAAACAGAAAGAGATGGTCCAGCCAACAGAACCAAACAAATACCCTGAAGAAATACAGTATTTAATCCAATTAATCAGTGATAATCACACAACTCTCCTAAATCACTTCAAAGAATTTAAAGAAAATATGACTAAAGAAATAAAGGATATTAAGAAGACACTGGGTGAACATAAAGAACAGTTTGAAAGCCTGCAAAGAAAAGTAACAGACCTTATGGAAATAAAAGACGTGATGGATGAGTTAAGAATACATTAGAAACACATAAGAGCAGATTTGAATTGCTCAAAGACAGAATTAGTGATTTCAAAGACAGAACATCTGAACTGGGACAGGGTCTCAGGGAATTGAATGACAATGTGAAACACACAAACATTTGCTCTCAGGGAATTGAATAACAATGTGAAACACACAAACATTTGCATTATCAGTGTCTCAGAAGGAGAAGAGAATGGAAAAGGGACAGAAAGAATATTTGAGGAAATAATGATCAGAATTTTACCAACCCTAATGAAGGGCATAAATATCAATATTCTAGAAGGACAATGCACCCTGAACAGAATTAATCCAAATAGACCTACCCCGAGATACCTACTATTCAGAATGACAAATATCAAAGATAAAGAGAGGATTCTGAAAGCAGCAAGAGAAAAACAAAGCATCACATCCAAGGGAACATCAGTAAGATAAAGTGCCAACCTCTCATCTGAAACCATGGAGGTGAGAAAAAGTGGAATGATGTTTTTAAGGTACTGAAAGAGAAAAACTGCCAACCAAGAATTCTGTATCTGGCAAAACTGTCTTTCAAAAATGAGGGTGAGTTCAAAGTCTCCACGGACAAACAAAAACTGAAAGAATATATTACCAAAACACCACAATTATAGGAGCTACTGAAAGAGGTGCTGCAGCCCGAAAGGAAAAAAACAAGCGTAGAGATTTGGAGAAGAGTTTAGAAATGAAGATTATTAGGAAGAGTAAATTAAAGGGTAAGAAGACAGACAATAGAATGATATGACAACAGAGAGCCAAGGACAAAATGGATGAAGTAAGTAATGCCTTTACAGTAATAATATTGAATGTTAATGGTTGAACCCCCCAATCAAAAGACATAGACTGACAGAATGGATTAAAAAATATGTGCCATCTATATGTTACCTACTAGAGACCCACCTCAGACATAAGGACATAACCAGTAACAAGGTTAAAAGTAAAAGGTTTGAAAAAGCTATTCCAAGCAAATAGTAACCAAAAAAGAGCTGGAGTAGTGATACTAACATTGGACAAAATAGATTTCAAGTGCAAAACTGTTATAAGGGATGAAGAAGATCATTAAATATTAATTGAAAAAATAACTAAATATTTATTTATTTATTTATTTATTTATTTATTTATTTATTTATTTATGCATATTTAGTGTCCCAAGATACACGAAGCACACACTGGTAAAACTAAAGGGAGAAATCAATGTCCCTATAATAATAGTTGGAGACTTCAATACACCACTCTATTGCATATGTGGACAGAGGATAAATAAACAGAGAACTTAACTAATATGATAAATGAACCAGACCTAATAGACATCTATAGAGCATTGCACTCCAAAACAGCAGGATATACATGGCTTTTCAAGAGCTCATGGATCCTTGTCCAAGATAGTACATATGTTGGGTCACAAGACAAGTCTCAATAAATTTTAAAAGACTGAAATTATACAAAACACTCTCTCTGCTCATAATGGAATAAAGCTGGAAAACAATAATGGACAGAAAAAGGGAAAATTCATAAATATATGGAGATTAAACAAACACTCTTAAATAATCAGTGGGTCAAAGAAGAAATTGCAAGAGAATTCAGCAAATATATTCAGACAAATGAAAATGAGAACACAACATATCAAAACCTATTGACACTGAAAAGGCAGTGCTAAGAGGGAAATTTATAGCCTTCAATGTTTATGTTAAAAATGAAGAAAGAGCTGAAATTGAAGCTCTACCTGCATAGCTGGAGGAACTAGAAAAAGAACAGCAAACTAACCCCAAACCAAGACAAAGGAAAGAAATTCTAAAGATCCAAGCAGAATTAAATGAAATTAAGAACAACAACAACAACAACAAAAACAATAAAGAGAATTGACAAACCAAAAGTTGGTTCTTTGAGAAGATCAACAAAATCGACACACCCTTAGCTAGACTGAGAAAGAAAAAAAGAAGATGCAAATAAATAAAATCAGAAATGAGAGAGGGAACATTACCACCGGCCCTGCAGAAATATGAGAGATCATAAGAGGATACTATGAATAACTGTATGCCAAAAACCTAGACAATGTAGAGGAAATGGACAAATTCCTAGAAGCACACAAACCACCAACACTGACCCTAGAAGAAATAGAAGACCTCAACAAAGCAATCACAAGTGAAGAAATTGAAACAGTCATCAAAAACCTCCCAAAGATGAAAAACCCAGGACCAGATGGCTCCACAGGTGAATTCTACCCATCATTCAAAGACCACCTAATACTAATCTTGCTCAAGCTCTTCCAAAAAATCAAACAGGAAAGGATGCTACCAAACACATTCTATGAAGCCAACATCATCCTAATACCAAAACCACATAAAGATACTATGAAAAAAGAAAACTACAGACCAGTATCTCTAATGAATACAGATGCAAAAATCCTCAACACAATAATTGCAAACAGAATCCAAAACCACATTAAAAGAATTATACACCAGAATCAAGTGGGTTTTATCCCAGGTATGTAAGAGTGGCTCAAGACTAGAAAATCAATTAGTGTAATAAATCACATTGATAAACTGAGGAAGAAAAATCACATGATCTTCTCAATTGATGCAGAAAGGCATTTGACAAAATACAGCACCCTTTCTTGATAAAAACATTCCAAAAGATAGGAATAAAAGGAAGATTTCTCAATATGGTAAAGTATATGAAAAACCTACAACTAGCATGTACTCAACAGTGAAAGACTGGAAGCTTTCCTGCTGAGATCAGGAACAAGACAAGGATGTTCACTGTCACCATTATTATTCAATATTGTGCTTGAAGTTCTAGCTAGAGCAATTAGGCTAGACAAAGAAATAAAAGGCACCCAATTAGGAAAGGAAGAAGTAATACTTTCACTATTCACTAATGACATGATCCTATACCTAGAAAATCCTGAAAAATTCACAACAATGCTACTAGAACTAAAAGACAACTTCAGCAAAGTGGCAGGATACAAGATTAATATGCAAAAACCAATAGCATTTCTATACACTACTGATACACAATCTGAGATGAAAATCAGAAAACAAATGCCATTTATAATAGCAACTAAAACAATCCAATATTTAGGAATAAACGTAACCAATGACATAAATGACTTCTATTCAGGAAACTACAAAACATTGGAGGATTGTGGGAAGATGGCATCGGACTAACAGGCAGAGCTGAATGCTGTCAGAAAAACAATGGAGAAAGTGCCAAAAGCTGTTTTAGGGTCCTGCTTGGGGGTCAGCAGACCAGGACAATGCTATAAAACTCCCGAGATGGTGTGGGACAGAGATGGTGAAGCAAAAATGAGAAACATGAATTACCAAGCCCCTGTGGTGGCCGGGAAAGGCTACCCTACCCCACCCGGCAGATATTAAGCTGAGTAAAATATCTCGCTCAGTGCAGCTGAGAAAAGAGCAGACATCTTCCTCCCTGTCAGCTGTTTCAAAGGAAAAGGGGGAGGGGGTGTCAGTGAGCTTTACTTCAGTGAATTCAGCCAGCAGATCCCACTTTGAATCTCTGATCTGAAGATTCAACACAAGTATACAGGAAAGCTGACACCGAAACAGCTCCGTGGAAAGGTGTGCTGATTCGTACTTTTGCTGGCCATTTGGAAATTGCATGGACAAAAACTGTTTCCCATGTTCTTTGTATCCTAAGCCCTGGGAGAAAATCTGCACCCCACTAGTGAGTCCCTGGCCCGATTTTGAAAACTTAAGCTGAGCAATTTTAAAGACTGAGATTAAGTTGAACCAAAATTAAAGAAGAGCTGTGGGGAAAAAAAAAAACAATATATGAGAGAAATTAGCCATCAGAGTAAACTCACCAACATATTCAAATGCCTAGACATCAGCAAAAACTTACCAGCCATACTAGGAGGCAGTAAGAGATGGCCCAGGCAAAAGAACAAACCAAATCCTGAAGACATACAGGATTTAATCCAAGTAATCAGTGATAATCACAAAACTCTCCTAAATCACTTCAAAGAATTTAAAGAAAATATGACCATAGTAATAAAGGATATTAAGAATACACTGGGGATTGTGGGAACATGGCCAATGGGTTAGGCAGATAAGGCTCAGCTCTCACTGAAACAAAGGAGAAAGAGCCAAAGGCTGCCATGGCAACCTGCTTTGTGGTACAGCAAACAAGGACACTGCTTCACAACTCCCAGGAGAGTGAGGGACAAAGAAATAAAGAAGCTGAAACAACAAGTTGGAACATAGGCAACAACAAGGAAATGAAGTGTCAAAGTGAACCCTTACCACACTTAAAAACAACAAAATAAAACTGTAGAGTAGAGAGAGAAGCTAATCAACTGAAGAAGCCCATCAAGATAAACAGATGCCTAGACACCAACAAAAAAATTAAAAGCCATACTAAGAAACAGGAAGATATGGCCCAGTCCAACGAACAAACTAGAAACCAGGAGGAGATGCAGAACATGGAACAACTAGTAAGAGATGTCCAAACAAATATCATGAATCAACTTAATGAAGTGAAAGAAGAGATTAAGGATATTAAGAAGACTCTGGGACAACATACTGAAGAAATTTTAAACATACATAAAAAGATAATGGATATGATGATGATTATTTTAGTCAGCCAAAGGGGTACTGATGTTAAGTACCAGAAATCTGTTGGCTTTTATAAAGGGTATTTATTTGGGATAGAATCTTACAGTTAACAGGCCATAAAGCATAAGTTAATTCCCTCACCAAAGTCTGTTGCCACGTGTTGGAGCAAGATGGCTGTTGACATTCAACCTTCCTCTTCCTCTTAAGGCCTCATGGTCCCAGCTTCTTCCAAAATCAGCTGTAGACCAGGATAAGTCTCGTCTCTCTCCTGGGGCACATTCTCTCCAGGCTCATCTGCTCTCCTCTCTCCACAAGGTCAGCTGTAAAGTCTCAGGCAAACAGCTTGTCTCTCTTCCCAGAGCCTCTGCAGTGCCTAAAAAAAAATTCTCTCTTTCCTCATGTATTTGCTTCTCCTGTGTGTTTATTTCCTGGGCTCCAGGATCAAAACTCCAACTAACTCTTCTGTCATGTCATTTTCTCTGAGTCCCTGCCCACCAAAGGGGCAGTGACTCAATGTCCTACTGATGTAGCCCAATCAAAGCCCTAATCATTATTTAATCAAGTAAAAGTGAAACATCTAAGTCCAATATAGTCTAATATGTCCAGAGGGACAGACCAGTTTACAAACATAATCCAATATCAATTTTTGGAATTCATAAACAATATCAAACTGCTACAGTGATGAACGGCACAATCCAAGAAATCAAACATATACTTGAAGCACATAACAGCAGATTTGAACAGCCAGATTGAAGCATCAGTGATGTGAAAGACAGTACAGCTGAAATCAAACAGATAGTAGAACAGATAGATAAAAAGATAGAAAAACTCCAGCAGGAACTTAAGGACTTGAATGACAACAGGAAACACACAAACTTATGCATTATAGGCATCCCAGAGGGAGAAGAGAAGAGAAAGGGGACAGAAGGAGTGTTGGAGGAAATAATGGCTTAAAACTTCCCAACTCTATTGAGGGAAATGGACGTACATGTCCAGGAAGTGCAGCACACCCAAAACAAGATAAATCCTATCAGGTCTACTCTAAGACATATACTTGTCAAATTGTCCAATGCTCAAGACAAAGAGAGAATACTGAAAGAAATGAGAGAAAAGAGAACCATCACATACAAGAAAAGCTTGGTAAGATTAAGTGCTGATTTCTCATCTGAAACCATGGATGCAAGAAGGCAGTGGTATGACATAGTTAAGGTGCTAAAAGAAAAAAAAACTTCCAGCCAAGAATTCTCTATCCAGCAAAGCTGGCATGCAAAAGTGAGGGAGAGTTCAAAATATTCACAGATAAACAGAAATTAAGAGAGTATGTCAATAAGAAACTTGCACTTCAAGAAATACTAAAGGGAGTTCTGCAGGTCAAAAGAAAAAAACAGGAGAGAGAGACCACTGGAGGAGAGTGTAAAAACAACTAAAAAGATGAGGAAAGAAATAAAAACAACATATAGCATACATAAACCTAAAGAAAATAGGCTAATGTAAGTAATTCCTTGGTAGTAATAACACTGAATGTTAATGGAGTAAACTCACCAGTCAAGAGACACAGATTGGCAGAATGAATAAGGAAATATGATCCATCTATACACTGTCTACAAGAAACTCATCTTAGACCCAGGGATGCAAGGAGGATGAAAGTGAATGGCTGGAAAACAATTTTATAAGCAAACAATAACCAAAAAAGGCAGGAGTAGCTATACTAATATCGGACAAAATAGACTTTAAATGTAAAACTGTTGTAACAGACAATGACAGACACTATATATTAATGAAAGGGGTGACCTATCAAAAAGAAGAACAATCATAAACATTTATGCACTGAACCAGGGCACCTCAAAATACATGAGGCAAACACTGGAAAAACTATGTAGAGAAATAGATGCTTCTACAATTATAGTGGGGACCTTAATACAATGTTATCACCTTTAGACAGAACATCATAACAGAGGATCAATAAAGAAACAAAGACTTTGAATAATACATTCAAGGATCTGGACTTGATAGACATATACAGAACATTACACCCAAATACAGTGGGATACACATTCTTCTCAAGTGCACAAGGATCATTCTCCAGGATAAAACACATGCTAGGCCACAAAACAACTCTCAATGAATTCAGAAAGATTGAAATTATATAAAGTAATTTCCCTGATCACAATGGAATGAAGCTGGAAATCAGTAAGGGACACAGAACCAGATTGGGTACAAAGATATGGAAGTTAAACAACATCTTCTTAGACAAATAGTGGGTCAAGGAGGAAATGTAGACAAACAGTGGGTCAAGGAGGAAATCTCAAAAGAAATTAGTAACTATCTTGAAACAAATGAAAACGACTACACAACATATCAAAACCTATGGGATGAAGCAAAAGTTGTACTAAGAGGGAAATTCATAGCCATAAATGCCTATATTAAAAAAGAAGAAAGAGATAAAATCGAAGATCTAACTGCACACCTGAAGGAATTAAAAAAAGAACAACAAACTTATCCCAAAGGAAGTAGAAAGAAGGAAATAAAGACTAGAGCAGAGCTATATGAAATTGAAAATAAGAAAGCACTAGAAAAAATAAACAAAACCAAAAGCTGGTTCTTCAAGAAGATTATTAAAATGGGAAAACCCTTAACTAGATTAACAAAGAAAAAAAGAGAAAAGATGCAAATACATAAAATAAGAAATGAGGAAGAGGATATCACCACTGACCCCACAGAAATAGAGAATATCATAAGAGTATACTTTGAAAAATTATATGCCAACAAGATGGATAATTTAGAGGAAATGAACAAATCCCTAGAAAAACACAAACAGCCTACACTGACGAAAAAAGAAATTGATGAACTCAAAGGACCAATCACAATTAACGAGATAGAATCAGTCATCAAAATCCTCCTAAGAAGAGCCAAAGACCAGATGGCTTCACAGGTGAATTTTACCAAAACATCACAGAAAGAACTAACGGCAATCCTGCATAAACTCTTCTGAAAAATAGAAGTGGTTGGGACATTGCCTAACTCATCCTATGATGCCATCATCACCCTAATACCAAAGCCAAACAAAGACATCACAAGAAAAGTAAACTATAGACCAATTTCTCTAATAAACCTAGATGATAAAATCCTCAACAAAATACTTGCTAATTGTATTCAACAACACATCAAACAAATTATATGCCATGACCAAGTGGGTTTCAACCCTGGTGTGCAAGGATGTTTCACCATAAGAAAATCAATTTAATACACCACATAAACAGATTGAAAGAAAAAAAAATCACATGACCATCTCTAGAGATGCAGAAAAAGCATTTGACAAAATACAGCACCCTTTCCTGATGTAAAACACTACAAATGATAGGAATAGAAGGAAACTTCCTCAACATGATAAAGGGTATATATGAAAAATCCACAGCTAACATCATATTCAATAGTGAAATCCTAAAAGTTTTCCTCTAAGATCGGGAACAGACAAGGATGCCCTCTTTCACCACTCTTATTTAACATTGTGTTAGAAGTACTTGTTCGAGCACTAGGCAAGAAAAAGATATAAAAGGTATTCAAATTGGAAATGAAGAAGCAAAAATTTCACTATTTGCAGATGACATGATCCTATACATAGTAAGCCCAGAGAAATCTACAACAAAGCTTCTAGAGCTTATAAATGAGTTCAGTAAAGTCACAGGTTATAAGATCAATGTGCAAAAATCAGTAGCATTTCTGTACACCAATAATAAGCAATCTGAGGAAGAAATCAAGAAATTATCCCATTACATCATTTGTAACATCTTTTAGATTGTGATATATACATACAATGGAATATTACTCAGCTGTAAGAAGGAATACAGTATTAACACACAGGTAACATGAATGAATCTTGGGAACCTTATGTTGAGTGAAGCAAGCCAGGTACTAAAGGACAAATATTATATAACCTCACTGATATGAATTAAACAAATTGAGCAGACTCACAGAGCAAGAGTCTGGAAGATAGGTTTACAGGAGATGGAAAGAGAGAAGAAGGTTGTGAGCCAACACCCATATGGGCAAAACCTATAAGGTGGAAGTGTGTAGCTTGCAGTGGAGGGGCATGACAGGGGTGCAGGGATACTATTGGGTTGGGCAGTGCAGGTTTGTGAGGGGGGTAGGGTGGGGAGGGTGGGTGGACTGTGCATTGAATTGGGGGGAGAGTTGGGGGAGGCACCAGGTGAACATCGGGGATTGACGGGTACATGCTCAAAACGTCAATGTTGGGAATGCTCTTTTGGCAATATAGCAAGGGATGGTTACTGGTTTAGCATGTTGGATGTGAGGCCATTTGGGACAGGGTGCACCTGGGGCAGGCTTCTAGAGAGTGAGTGAGTGTTCATCTTGTCATAGTGTGTTAAATCAGTAGGTGGAGACCCACATAACAAGCAGGAAAGTGTTGGACTCCCATCCTGGGGAGGCCTACTAAGTTCTCAAATAGAGGGGCGGGAGTCTCTTGAGAACATGGGCAGTGCCTAATAGGGGAGGACAGATTAGTGTGTCAAGCAAGTAACTATGAATCTTGTCTGTTAAGAAGTGAAGCCTGTTGGTTGTCATGGGTCCCAAGGGGAGGGGGAGTGAGGAATAGAATAGATGGAACAGGAAGCATTTTGGGGGTGATGAAAGTGTTCCACATGATTTTGCAATGATGGATACAGGCTATGTTAAATTTCATCAAAATTTATAAAAGTGTATGGTCCAAAATGTAAACTATAATGTAAATCATTGACCATGGTTAGTAGTTGTGTTTCAATATTAGTACATCTGTTGTAACAAATGTACCATCCACATATAAAATGTTATTAATAGGGGAAGGGGGAAAAGGGGGAGGATGTTTACGGGAGTCCACTATATTCTGTATGTGAGTCTTCTGTAATCTAAAACTTCTTTGAAGACAAAATGAAAGAAGTAAAACACTGGGGGAATAAATGGAAGAAAAAGTCACCATACATATAGGACAATAGATCTTCACAGAAGGATCACAACTGTGGCAGGGGAGGATCATTGATGCAGGGTGTCAATCATGGGGGATACATGGGAGGAAGTGCAACCACCATATCAAGGAACCAAAAGAGTCTACATCTTCACATAAGAGAGTCCCATCTATCAGCCTTATGGGATTGAAGTCTCCTCTCAATTAAAGGTGGAGCAGGCATCCTATCCCAGAATCCTCAGTACTGGGGAATGAAGTATGGACTAAAGTTGACTTACTGGTATTCTACTATAGACTTATTTTTATTTTACCAATGGAAGAAATTATATCATTGATGTGGAGGCTGTGGCCTCTTGAGGTTCTGAGGGCAGGAAGAGGGAAAAACAAGTGTAATACAGGGGCATTTTCAGGATTTGGGAATCGTCCTGAATGACATTGCAATGACAGATACAGGCCATTATAGATTTTGCGATAACCTACAGAATTATGTGGGAGAGATGTAAACTATAATGTAACTATAATCCATGCTTAGAGGCAATGCTCTAAAATGTGTTCATCAGTTGTAATGAATGTACCATACTAATGAAGGATGTTGTTAATGTGAGAGGTGTGTGGAGTGGGGCATATGGAAATCCCCTTTATTTTTTACACAACATTAATGTAATCTAAGTATCTTTTTTTTAAAGAAATGTTTTTAAAAAGATGACACTAGGAGAGCATAAAGAACAATTTGAAAACATGCAAAGAAAAGTAACAGACCATATGAGAATGAAAGACATGATAGATGAGATTAAAAGTACATTAGACTACTAGCCACACTTGTGGGAGATGTTTGTGTGGGATGTGGTGGGAGGTGTGGGAGGTGGGCAACATGGGAATCCCAGTGGGTTCCATGTAATATTTTGGGTATCTAAGCACCTCTTAAAATATACTTATATATATATACATAAATAACATTTTTGTAAGCAAATGCACATATATGCATATACATTTATATATCATTTTGCAAATGTTGGTATGTATTGTGAAAATTTTGATTTTTACCCACAATAAAAAAAAAAAAAAGTACATTAGAGGCACAAAAGAGGAGATCTGAATTACTTGAAGACAGAATTAGTGATTTCGAAGATAGAACATCTGAACTGGAAATGACAGAAGAAGAGAAAGAGAAGAGAATGGAAAAAATGGAACAGAGTCTCAGGAAATTGAATGACAGCATGAAATGCCAAACATTCATATTTTTGGTGTCCCAGATTGAGAAGAGAATGGAAAAGGGGCAGAAAGAATATTTGAGGAAGTAGTGACTGAAAACTTCCCAACCCTTAAGAAGGACAAATATATCAATATCCAAGAAGGACAGTGCACCCAAACAGAATAAATCCGAATAGACCTACCCTGAGACACCTACTTTTCAGAATAACAAATATCAGAGATAAAGAGATGATTCTGAAAGCAGCAAGAGAAAAGCAAAACAACATTTAGAAAGGAAACTCAATAAGATTAAGTGCCAACTTCTCATCAGAAACCATAGAGGAGAGAAGAAAGTGGTATGATGTATTTAAGGTATTGAAAGAGAAAAACTGCCAGCCAAGAATTCTGTATTGGGTAAAGCTGTCCTTCAAAAATGAGGGTGAGTTTCAAGTCTTCACTGACAAACAAAAACTGATAGAATATGTTGCCAAAAGCTCATATTTGCAAGAGATACTAAAGGGGGTGCTGAAGCCTGAAAGGAAAAAACAAGGGTGAGAGATTTGGAGAAGACTTTAGAAATGAAGATTATTAGGAAGGATAAACTAAATGGTAAGGAGAGAAAATCGAATGATATGACAACAGAGGGTCAAGGACAAAATGGTTGAAGTAAGTAATGCCTTTACAGTAATAACTTTGAATGTTAACAGATTGAACTCCCCAATCAAATGATAGAATGAATTAAAAAATATGAGCTGTCTATATGTTGTCTACAAGTCCCACCTCAGACATAAGGACACAACCAGGTTAAAAGTGAAAGGTTTGAAAAAGGTATTCCATGGAAATAGTAACCAAAACAGAGTTGAAGTAGACCAGATAAAAATAAAATAACAATATTATAGTATATGAACATTAGCTAATCAATGCAACTGGCATATTGTTCCTGTGATCAGGATTCTGTAATTTTTTTCATACAAAATAGACACTTGCTTTTAATTGGGGAGGACTGGAGAAGAGATATATTTTTAGATACTTCATTTTTCTTTAACTGTTTCTTATTCATACTCTTCAATTAAAATAATCTGGATCAATAATGATTTAGTATGACTCCTGTTGAACAAGATTTTGAGTTTCTGTGCCTCACAAAATTAGGAGTTGGCAAATTGTTATCTGCTGTAATTCATTCCAATAAGATGTGAAGAATTCCTAAATAGGAATTTGATTATCTAGAAATAATTATGGCCTAAATGGAAATTAAATAACTAAACCAATAATTTATTTCATTCTTAGAGAATATTATACCAAATAATTAGAGCTGTAATATCAAAATTATAATTACGTTATATTTAATTTCTACTATATTTGAATTATTACTTACATTTATAAATGTTTGTTGCTACACTTTTTGCTTATAATTGATTAAATTAAATCTAACCTGGACTTGCTCTCATTTAAAATTTGTAATTTCTTTCAATCAATTTTTCTATTTATTTTACAGTTTTAAAATAAAGGACTTTTTAACAGCTAAAAAAAAATCATTGATTATACACTTTGGATAGATCACATGGTATGTGAATACATCTCAATAAAACTGTATAATAAACAAAAAATAACTGCCCAAGAACAGTCAGAAATAATGTCTATGTATAGCAGGGGAACAGAGAGATTGGAAAGTGAGGAATTTTCTTGTTTGTTTGTCTGTTTTTTGTTTTTTATTATTATTGAAATAATGAAAATGCTTTAATAATGATTGAAGTGATGAATGCACAACTATGTGATTATTCCAAATATCATTGACTGTAAAATTTGGAAAAATTGTATGCTTTAGTAATATGTATCAATAAAATTAATTTTTCAAAAAAAAATTACCAAAAGAAACTGATGAAGACTTAAATAAATGGAAGGATATTCTGTGTTCATGGATTGGAAGACTAAATATTGTTAAGATTTCAATTCTACCCAAACTGATTTACACATTTAACACAATCCCAATAAAAATCCCAACAGCCTTCTTTGCAGAAGTGGAAAAACCAATTATTACATTTATTCGGAAGGGTAAGGGGCCCCAAATAACCAAAAAGATCTTAAACAAGAAGAATGATCTTGGAGGACTCTCACTACTGGACTTTAAAGCATATTACTTAGCTATAGTGGTGAAAACAGCATGGTACTGGCATAAAGACAGACACATTGACCAATGGAACCGAATTGAGAACTCAGAAATAGACTCTCACATCTACAGTCAAGTGATTTTTGACAAGGCAGCCAAGTCCTCCTAGCTGAGCCAGAAAAGTCTGTTCAACAAATGGTGCTGAGAGAACTGGATATCCATATCCAAAAGAAAGAAAGAAGATCCCATTCTCACATCTTATACAAAAAAAAATTAACTCAAAATGGATCAAGGACCTAAATATAAAACTCCTAGAAGAAAATGTAGGAAAATATCTTCAAGATCCTGTGGTAGGCAGTGGTTTCTTAAACCTTGCACCCAAAGCAAGAGCAACAAAAGAAAAAATAGATAAATAGGGCCTCCTCAAAATTTAACACTTCTGCACCTCAAAGAACTTTGTTAAAAGGGTGAAAAGGCAGCCAACTTAATGGGAGAAAATATTTGGCCATCACATATCCAATAAGGGTTTAATATCCATGATATACAGAGAGATCATACAACTCAACAATAAAAAGACAAACTACCCTATTAAAAAATGGACAAATACTTGAAAAGACAAATGTCCAAAGAAGAAACACAAATGGTGAAGAAACATGTAAAAAAATGTTCAACATCACTAGCAATTAGGGAAATGCAAATCAAAACTACAATGAGATATCATTTCACACCTATTAGACTGGCCACTACTAAAATGTTGGAAAAATGTAAATATTGGAGAGGATGTGAAGCGATAAGCACGCTTATTCAGTGTTGGTGGGAATGTAGAATGGTACAGCCACTATGGAGGACTGTTTGGCAGTTCCTAAGGAAGTTGAATATAGACTTCCCATGTGACCCAGCAATAGCATTACTAGGTATATACCCAGAAGAACTGAAAGCAGAGACATGAACAGACACCTGCCCACCAGTGTTCATAGCAGTGTTATTCAAGATTGCCAACATTTGGAAAAAACCCAGGTGTCCATTAACTGAGAAATGGATAAACATATTGTGGTGTATACACACAATGGAATATTATGCAATGGTAAGAAGAAATGAAGTCTTGAAGCATATGACAACACGGATGAACCTGGAGGACATTATTTTGAGTGAAGCAAGCCAGACACAAAAGTGCAAATACTGTATGATTGCTCTATTATGCGCTATTATGAACTAAATATATTGTGTAAATTCATGGAGTTAATAATTAGAATATTGGTCACCAGATAATAGAAGGACGGTAGAGAATGGAAAGCTGAGGGTTAATTTGTGCAAAATTGGTGAAAAGGTTGTTTGTAAATCTTTGAAAATGAATAGAAATGGTTAAACCATATAATGGTGTTTGTAACTAGCAGTGCTATTGTATGGGTATGACAGTGGTTAAAAGGGAAAGTCTAAGGTCATGTACATTATTAGAAGGAAAGCTAATAACTGTATAAGATAGTAAAACCTCATGTAAAACATGAATATGGGTGATATTGCATATATAAGATTGTTTTTACAAAATATAAATATACTAGAGAGAAATAAAAAGAATAGCAGCTATGGGTGGCAGAGGAAGCATAAAGAGATTGAGAGATGATTTGTTTGTTTTTTATTTATTATTATTTATTATGAAATAATGAAAGTGCTCTAAGAATGAAGTGATGAATGTACAAATATATAATTACACAGAATATCATTGATTGCATACTTTGGATGTATTTATGCTTTACTAATATGTATCAATAAAACTGATTTTTTTTTTAAATGGACAAAAGACATTAATAGATATTTCTCCAAAAAGATATACAAATGGCCAAAAAGTGAATGAAAAGATGCTCAACATCATTAGCCATTAGTGAAAGTCAAATCAAAACCACAATGAGATACCATTTTACACACAAAAGAATGACTACTATTTTTTTTAATGGAAAATAACAAGTGTTGGAGTGAATGTGGAGAAATAGGAACACTAGTACATTGCTGGTAGAAATGCAAAATGGTACATCTGCTGTGGCAGTTCCTCATAAACTTAAAGATAGAATTACCATATCTCCCAATAATCCCACTTTTAGGTTTATACTCAAGAGAATTGAAAGAAGGGACTCAAATGGATATTTGCACACCAGTGTTCACTGTGGCATTATTTACAATTGCCAAAAGATGGAAGCAACCTAAGTATCTATCAACAAATGAATGGATAAACAAAATGTGGTATGTATCTACAATGGAATATTATTTAGCCACAGAAAAGGAATGATGTTCTGCCCCAATGGAATATTACATAGCCACAACAAAGGAATGAAGTTCTGATATATGAAGACATAATTTAAATGAAATAAGGCAGACACAAAAGACAAATATTGTATGATCTCACTTATATGAAATAATTAGAATATGAATTCATAAAGTTAGAAATTGGAATATAGTATAGCAGGGGTCAGGATGGTGTGGGGATGGAATAGTTAATGTTTAATTAATATACAATGCTTCTCTTTGGGATGATGGAAAAGTTTTAGTAATGGATGGTGGTGATAGTAGCATAGAACTGTATATTTGGAAGTGGTTTAAATGGGTAATTTTAGGTTATATATGTTACCAAAATTAATTTTACCAAAACATACAGAACTGTACAACACAAAGAGTGAACCCTGATGTAAACTATGGACTATAATTAATAGTACAATTATAATAATATTTTTTCATCAATTTTAACAAAGGCAATACATTAATGCAAAATGTTAATAGGGATAACTGTTGGGGTATGGTAAACGGGAACTCTACTTTCTGCGTGATTTTTCTGTAAACCTACAATTGCTCTAATAAAAAAAAAGAAAAAATTAGAATACTGTGTTAGATTACTTTTAAATTCTTGAATATCTGATAACATAGAATCTCTACAAACATAGAAGTAAGCAAGAGTTAAGAAGCGTGCCTGGAGTCTAAAAAAAAAGAAAAAGATGCACTCTTACTCCATCCTGCAAATCACATAGCAAATGTAGCAAATATATTTTTACCACTGGGACTTATAGTAATATTCACATTTTTTACAAATTTGTAGGCCTCTATTTTTCCCAAAACATTAATTCTCCATTTAATATGAAGATGTTTTCCAGTGTCTTGGAAGTATAAACATATCAATTTAATTTTTATGGTACCATCTGAATAAATTCAGTACATAGCAATAATTGTGTGTGTTCTATGAAACCAAATTATAGATAAAACTAACTTCAAATAAGGGATTAGGTGTGATCCCATTTTCCAAAGATTCTGGGACTCCAAAATAGATTTTTCAGATATCTTTCATCATCAATAACAAAATGTATTACAGTACCTCTAATGTGTAAGATACCGGTTTAGACTATCTGAGCAAATGCTTCCTCCATAGAAATGGATAGAAAAAGTAGCTACATATGTGGTACTTATTCTTTAATAACCTTGTTCATTCATGGCTCCTACAGGAAACAGAAAGCACAACTAAAAGGGCTTAACTGAAGAAATTTAAATGAAGAGGTCATTTATAGAAGTATGAGCAATATGATTATTACAGCATGTAGCTGTTACCACCCTTCTGCCTGAAGGGGCAAAAGAAGTTATCAGTTTTACCAGAGGCTGGCAAGCTCTGGATCCAGAGATTAAATGCATTCTGACAGGAGCTGTGGCCTTAGAAGAATGCAAGACTGCCAGGACCGTGTCTGTAGTCAGGGGGGAAAGAGGAGAATAAATATCTAAACCTCTTTTTTTTCCCTATCCTCTGATTACTGACCAGTGCTCCCAGAATCCTACCAAAAGCCAAAAGACAAGGAGCCAAGTAATGATTGTAGAAACCAGACTTCCAAGATACATAATCCAACAGAGAATAGCAGACAATGAACTCTAGGGTGGTATGTGGCAAATGGAGAACAACCAAAACACTAGAATCTCAGAGAAGGAACCGACTTCTCTGAGTGATAGGTGCCTGTACTGTGACATTACATTTGTACAATGCTTTTGCACACACACTCAATTATAAGTCACTCTCTCATATTCTTATGGGTTGAACTGTGTCCTGTCAAAAGATAGGTTGAAGTCCTAACCCCTAATGCCTGTAAATGTGACCTAATTTGGAAATAGGGTCTTTGAAGATGTAATCAAGTTAAGAAGTCATGCTGAATCAGGATTGGCCTAATTCCAATATGACCTGTGTCCTTATAAGAAGAGAAGATACATGGACACACAGAGAGGAGAATGCCATGCCAAAATGGAGACACACAAAGAGAAGATGGCCAAGTAATTACAGAGGCAGAGATTGGAGGTGTGCTGCCATAAACTGAAGAAGGCCTGAGACTACTAGAAGCTAGGAAGAGGCAAGGAAGGATTCTTTCCTAGAACTTTCAGAGGGAGCATGGCCCTACTGACACCTTGATTTCAGATTTCTAGTATCCAGAACTGTGAAAGAATAGATTTCCATTGTTTTAAGCCACTCAATTTGTGGTGATTTGCTATAGCAGCCCTAGAAAACTAATACACACCTTGGCCTGCTAAGTAAATAAGCTATTATTTACTAATAATAGTAAATAAGCTATTATTTACTTCATAGCTTATCACTGTCTGAAATTGTCATATTAATTGTTATTATCAGCTCTCCATTGGAATGTATGCTCCATGACAACAAGGGACTTTGTTTATCTGGTTCACTACTGTGTCTCAGGCAACCAAAACAATTCCTGGCACATAGGAAATATTCAATAGATATTTGTTAATGGATTGTTTGCCTAGATACAAGTTTGAATGACTTATCTTTTCAATCTGAAGTTCTTGGAATAGGGAGACTTCAAAGCACTTTCCTAAATGAAAAATTATTTAATAGCTAGATAGACTTGCAAAATAAAAAGGTGATAAGAACACAACTTAAAAGCTGGATTAGAACAAAATACACAAAGGACCAAAATTCCTGGACCAAGGTTTACCTAGAAATGGTTTTGAGGTTAAGACAAGGAAAACCACCTTAATAATTCTTGGTGAAAAGATTCAGCCATGACTAAAGAACCATTCAGTCAATCTCCCAAATGGATGCTCATTCCAAACTCATACCAGGAGCCAGAAAGCCTCAACATGAACAAGCATCCAAATAGCCTTTGATGTGAGACTTGCCAAAGAGCAGCTGTGAAGAGTGAAGTCGGACAGCTCTTCAGACAGAATCTTCTTTGGACAACTGAATTAATGTCAAATGAATAAAAAACCTAGGCAGCCACTTATACAGGCCAGACAGGAATAAAGCATTCTTTTCTTCCTTTATCTAAAGGCACGTAGATGTTAAAAAGCTTATGAAATTTTAGGTTTTTAATGTATTCAACACAAAAGTAGCCAAAATGAAAAGCCATCATTTTGCTTGCCAGAAATGATATTTATTTATTCATTTAATATTTATCAAGCACAAAGATTAGTAAAGTACAATCCCTGCTCTCTAGGGATTACAATCACATGGGAGAAAGAATATGAAAGCTAATAACTAGATACATAACAAGGGCTATAAGAGAGGTAAAACAAGGCATAATAATAATAATAAAAAAAAAAACAAAAACAGAAAAGGGAGTACTAAGCTCTGCTTGGAGACATAAAGAAAGGCTTCCCAGAGTGGATGACATATAAATTGAGTCTTAAAGGATGTGTAGAAATTTTCTAGTTGAGCAAGAAGATTTGGTAATGGAGAAGGCATGGCAGGCACTCCATAAAATTACCAATATTCGCACTTGTCTTTACAATCCTGTTACTGTTGGCAACTAATTTTAATTGTGATGAGAAAAAGGCAGAGGTGGAATTAATTCATAATTGAAAGCCTTGTCTTGTGAATCAGCCTTATGAACTCTAGCTTCAAAATAGTTCAAGTAGAGAAAAATAGTAGGAGAATAAGTTGCAGGCATTGCATGGTAAAATGAGCATTTGAATCTCAAATGAAGCTGCACCATTGAAGTCAGAATCATATTCATATTGTAAGTGATAATTCAGTTTTAGCAACTTCTGCCACAATGAATTAATGTTCTTAATTTGATCTCATTCAGTTTCATGACTCTAAATACCATCTGTGGGCTAGCTCCAAAATTTTTTTATCACTGTAGATTTCTTCTCTAATGTCCTCTTTTGTAAAAATCAAAACTAAACATGTTCAAATAGTAACTCTTCTTCTTCTCTCCACCTTCACTCTTCTACTCTTCACCTTCATTGCTCCAACCTGCCCCGTCCCACCCCCGCGACTTCTTCATCTCAATAAATGGCAACTCCAGCCATCCAGTTGCTCAACCTTGCAGTCATTATCTCATCTTCACTTTCTTTCAGAAATTCATTAGCAAAATCTATACCTTCAAAATCTATGCAGAACTCAGTCATAACTCACTACCTCAGTTCTACCATGCTGGTCCAAGTACCTTCCAGGCTCCTGACAGGTCTCCCTGCCTCTCCCTTGCTACCCTTACAGTCTATACTTAATACAATCCTTAGAATTATTGGTCTAAAGTCTGTCATATCATGTTTCCCCTTTTTTCAAAACTCTCTAAGTTTAAAGTTTTACAAACAAATTATAGTTGTCTACAAGGTCTATGTAATCTGCCCCCTCTTGTCCTCCCACACTTAGCTCTCTGACTTTATGTACTAGCACTCTCACTCTCTGTCACTCTACTGCAGTGCTTCAGACACACTGGCTTCCTTGAAGTTTCTCAAACATACAAAGCAGCCTCCTTCCTCAGTGCTTATTATTCCCTCTATTTTCCTGGTGTCCTATGGGTCTCAGGGAGAACTTTTCCTCTCCTTCAAATCTAAAATTTAAACATTCCCTATTCCCTTTCCCAGATTTATTTTTCTTACATCTCCTGATTTACTACATATTTTATCTGTTTATGTATTTTTTGCCTGTGTGCCCCCACTGCTCCATGAGGGCATAGAATTTTGTATTTTCATTCACTGTTGTAACTCCAGTCTCTAGAACAGGTGCCTGGCATGCAGAAGGTGCTATAACTAGTATGTAATTTTAAAACAATTTTTATGCAACTTTTAATTATATACTAACATCTCGAAACCTATGCAGTTATAATACCTTTTCAGAATTCATTCAACAAATCAAAATTAATTCAACAAATATTTGTTGAACATTCAAACCAGGAGAGGGCAATAAAGCTTTACCAGCCCAGAAGCAGGAAGAGTAGCAGGAAGAGAAGGGGACAAGGATTGTTCAGGAGAGTGAGACACGCACTGAGAAGACTATGTAATGAACAGACAGATTGTCAAGGAGCCTAATGAGGCACCAGAGCATAGGAAAAATATCCCAATAAGATCAGGCAAACCTGTTGGTAGCGGTCACAAGGAAGTACTCCCAGAATGAATTAGTTCAAATTCCTATGTTTGTATGTATGTACATGGCATAGTCTTTTAGTCTATTAAATTTTCTGTTATTAATCACTTCAAGCCACTTGTCAAGTACTTTTTCCTCATAAGTTCCACTTAGCATTCTTCTTTTTTCTCTTCCAGGATATGGGGCTACGTCATTTAATGGTAGCCACTGGCCACATGTGGCTATCGAGAATTTGAAATGTGGCCAGTATGACTTAGGAAGTAACTTTTAAATTTTATTTAATTTTAATTAATTTACATTTAGAAGCTCATACTTGATTCAGTTACTGGAAAACTTTTAATTATGTTTCTAATAACTTAAATAGATTAATCCACTTCCAATTGTAAATTTTATTAAATCTAAATACTGATCAAGTATTTCTGATGAAAGTTTAGTATCTAAATAGGAAATGTGCTGCAGGTATAAAGCACTCATTTGATTTTGAAGACTAGTACAAAAAAAAAAAAAAAGAATTAAGATACCTCATTAATAATTTTATATGATTGCATGTTAAAATGATAATATTTGGGATATATCAGGTCAAATAAAATAAAATTAATTTCACAAGCTTCCTTTTTAATGTCACTACTAGAAAATTTAAAATTACACAGCTGTCTCACATTATTTTTCTTTTTTTTTTTTTTTTTTTTTTTATTATGGGTAAAAATCAAAATTCTCACAATACATACAAACATTTGTAAAATGATATATAAATATATATGCATATATGTGTATTTGCTTACAAAAATGTTATTTATATATATATATATATACATATATTTTAAGAGGTACTTAGATTACCTAAAATATTACACAGAACCCACTGGGATTCCCATGTTGCCCACCTCCCACACCTCCCACCACATCCCACACAAACATCTCCCACAGTGTGGCCCACCAACCT
>JAKSZT010053784.1:5270941-5314912 GCA_026826555.1 Tolypeutes matacus | reverse complement strand
AGCCAAATGCAGGACCCAAAATAATTCCTCTTCTAGACCAACCCCCTTACGGAAGGGACCCTAGCTGGGCCCGTGGAAATTAATCAAGCACGTTCCACTTTCCGGACTCCCCAGGTTAGCTGAAACTCTGATGTTAGTCAGTGAGGAGTGCTAAAGACGGCGGATTCCGCCCCTTCTGGTGCCGAGCTCCAGCGTCACCGGGCTGCTCAGTAAATCAGTTTGAGTGCAGATTCGCGTCTGCTCTCAGCCTGGTGCTGCTTCAGGTCGGCTTATCTGCTCCCCAAAGCTATGGGGTGGTGCAGGCAGCCAGATCGATGTCTAAAAATATAAAATACCCTTCCCTGTCTTCCAACCGAACCCTCCCTTCTTTGGGAAGTGTCCCTTCCTCCTGGCTCCGCAGCGGCCCGGGTCTTATCCCTGGGTGGCTAGGGAAATCAGCTGCGTTCGACCAAAATCCCCCCTCCGCTTCACCGGGTGCTGACTAGCTCGTTTGCTCTGTTCACACAAGGTCCAAGGGGCGCGAGGCAGCCAGCTCCCCAGAAAATAAAACTTTTTCGCCCCCGCCCGGGGCTCCAAATGGCCGTTTTATTTTTTATTTCCGTAACCGCGGGGCTCAGCCGCCTGTGCCAACCTCCACCGGCAGCCTCAAAACTCACGAATCTCCACCGTTCGGTCCACAGCGCCGATCCGCACAGATAGATGACCCAAGCTTCTCACTCCACGCGTGCACAGCACAGACCCCCGGGCAGGACCCCGTCCCCAATCCGCCTTGCTCTGGGAGCTTGCAGTGTGCGCCCTCCTACACCAACGCCATCTTGCCGCCTCTCACTTCCACATTATTTTTCTAATGGACTGCATAGCTCTAGAACCTTACTAGACTGTGGTCTGTGGATCAGCTATAATAGCTATCAACTGGGAACTTCTTAGAAATGCAAACTCAGAATCTGTAGTTTAACAAAAGCTCCAGGTGACTTGTTTGCTCATTAAAGTTTGAGAAGCACTGATCTAGACTTGGACCCCCAATCTTGGCCCACCCATTTTTCTAACTTGCCAGGCCCCTCAAATGGCTGGAATACGAGACTCTTACCAAGCTATCTTCCAAACATCACTGATGTAATGAAATTGCTGCCCCTGTCTCCCGTGGCATTCCCTCCCTTTAGCTACCCATAACCTATTCCTGACTCCAACTTCACTCCACATGTTATAATCATAGACCTGTAGAATGTTAGAACAAGTAGGTTACTGTCTTAGGTTCATTTCCCCAGAATCAGAGCCTGAGACAAGGATTTTTATTCAAGTGATTTATTCAGAGAATGATTTCAGGAAAAGAGGAGGGAAGCAAAAATAGGGCAGGGTTAAAAATGCTAAATGAAGACAGGGTCTCCATTGGAGACTAGGGTCATGCCGATCCTACAGGGATGATTTGGGGTTCAAATTGCACTTCAGTGTTGGTACCATCTTATCACAAGAATGGCTCTTTTATACCTTCATGCTAGTCAGTTGTAGACTGAATTCAGAGGTCAGTGCATGGTCTCTAGGTAAAGTGGGTCTCTTTGGGCATAGGGAATTCTTTATAGAAGTAGGCAGCTATAAACTCTTACAAGCCAACTCAGCAGCTGAGGATGGGGTGCACCATCCATTAGCATGAATGAGGAGGGCACTGATAGCACCCACTGCAGTCAAATCCATTGTACGACTCTGATTCACTTGCTTTTCACATTAAGTTTACTCTATCCAGGTACAGCTTCTCCAGGATTCTGCCTGAACACAATTTCTGGGAAATCTTAGAAAAAGAGTGTTGGTAAATGAAATACAGTCTCAAATGCAGTTTAGTCTTGAGGCCAAAACTTCCACAAGCATCCCCCTTCTCCACCAACCACACTAGGATCCTCTTCCTTTCAGCTAGCACTTCTGCTGGTCTAGATGGCTCACCTAGAAGGTTAATTCAGACTCTCATCTCTAAGAGGGTGGAGTTCCTAGTTTCCATGCATATAACAGTCCATGTAAATGAATAAAAATGCTTTGTTGCTCATTTACAATTACAAGTTGGCTTAGAGGTATCAAAAGAAGTTCCAGCAGATCACCTTAACACCAAACATACTCCATCCTGTCCTCATTATGTAGCAGCATCCCTATCTCCTTGTGATGATCATGATCAATTTCCTTTGCCAATGTAGCTACTTCTTTGCTTGCCCCAGTGTGTCAGAAGCCATATATTTAAGTTTGCTTGTACTCACTGGGAACCAGAAATTCTAGATCCTGAAAGCCTGAAATTAATTCCCCAAGTGGGTCACTGGGTGTGGCTTCTACTTTGACACTTTCGTTTCCAGACCCAGGTATTCTACCTATTGAGGATACCATGTAATCATATAACCATATAATTACCATCTAAACTGCATTCTATGGATGGAGCCTCATCTTCATGGGGTATAATTTCCAGGCTGTTACCTCACTGCACCTTCAGTAAGTCATTCCTTTGCTTTATCCTGAAGCAGAAGGTGAGAGTTCCCTAAAAGATATGGGAGTCCTCTGAATCTCCTTATAGTTTATCTCCTACAGTCTGAAGGGCATGCATCTTACCATGGTACCCAGGGTATTTTCCAATAATAATCAGGCCAATCATATATCATCAATATAGTGGATTAATGTAACATTCAGCAGAATGAGCAGATGGCTAAGGTCCCTACAGAGTATATTATAGCAGGGAACAGAAGAAATAGCATAGCCCTGAGACAAGACCATGAATATACATTGTTGTCTATCCCTTGTGAATGCAAACTGTATGTGGTCATGCTTCATATGTGGGCCCTCCCAAAGGTCTTGGTCAGTTGCTGGTATTTCCATTTATTTTATATTAGAACATTCTAACATGCCAACTTCTGTAAGCCTAAGCTTTTTGGTTTCTTCCTCCACAGTTTGTCACAGTAGCTCACTCATCTCTACTTTATTCAATGGAAGTCATCATTCTTTCCAAACTTCCAACAGTCATCCCAGAAATGTATTATACTTATCACTATGACCATTGAGGTTTAAATCCTGTGTTACAGGAGAATGCCCCTCTGATGATCAGGTTAGTGTATCAACTCAGCCATATAATAGTGCCTAGTTGTTTGGTCAAGCAAGCTCTAGGCTAACTGTAATACAAGGGCATTTCATGGACTTTAATCATCAGTGAGTTGATTGCATATATATGGCTGATTCATCTACAATCAATTGAAGATATTGCCATCAGCAGTAAATGACTTCTCATCCAACCTTTTGAAGGCCTTAAAAGAGTGATTTCAGCATTCAGAGAGAATCCCCATCTCTATTTCAGATAGACTTCTCCGAGGAAATTCAATGATCACCTTCATCTGAGTCCCAGGCTTGCAGCCTGCCCTAAGGAATTTGATCTTGTGGATCCTCATGGTCACGTGAGACAATTTTATAAAATCTCATACTATTTACAGATATCTCCTGTCGGTTCTGTTTCCTTAGGGAACCCTGACTAATACAGCCCTTATATCATCAAATTGTCCTTTGTCAAGCCTTATGTTCCTCTCTCTTAATTCAGCATCCTCAGGATTCATTCTCAGGCATACTCTCCCAGTTTTTGTTGGTATATCTTGGCCAGGAGCTGCAGCAATTTTAACATATATTTCCTCTCCTCTGTTTAGCATGCCCAGCACTTACCAGTCAGGATATGCTGAGATTTGATCTCCTGGTCACCAGTAGGGAAGATGGGGACATATTCTGAGGAGGGCAGGTATTGTACTGCCTCATTTGAAGCCTCTAAATAGCCTTCAAGCAAGTGGGATTCTATCTTCCAGACAA
Source organism: Tolypeutes matacus (assembly GCA_026826555.1). NCBI lineage: Eukaryota > Metazoa > Chordata > Mammalia > Cingulata > Chlamyphoridae > Tolypeutes > Tolypeutes matacus. Next base: position 5,311,099 of record JAKSZT010053784.1, on the reverse strand, counting down.
GTCCAACACAATGTTTAGGGGGAGCCAGGAGTTCAAGGTTCTCAAGTACATTGATCCAGATGCCCCCTTTCAGTCTCAAAGTCATACTCTTTTCCTAATAGGGCATTGACTTCGATGTAAAGCTTTTGCCAGGATTGAGAATTCAAACTTCTCTGATATTCTGCTATTCTTATAATTAGGTCCTTAGCTTCGCCTTCAGCATGGTCAGTCTGCTGGATACAGGCGAGAAGGGTCCCTTTAAATACTAACAAAGAGGCCCTCTGACCCTCACATTTTGCTTTAATTTGTTTAACAGATATAAGCCTGTCAGTTATGATTGGAGGAATCCTTACTCTGCACCAGTTGCATCATCCATAGCTAAAATCTCCACATGGAACTGTGGGTAGTTGGAAAGCTGTTGCTTCATCTGGGAACACTTGTAATTTCCTATTTCTGCCATACACTTTGCCGCTAAAGAAAAAGTACATCCTCTAACTGTGCTATTTTATCTTTCCACCAGTCACACTACCATCCTATTATGATGACCTGACAAGCATAAGCAAGTCATAATTCCTTAGTATTGAGTTGAAACAATAGTGGGTTAAAAAGTAAGTTACCATTTTCTGAAAGGGCCTAGTACACAGTAACACTCAATAAACATTCAACATGTTAGATTACATTCCCTTAGGGAAAATATTAATTTTTTCCAATGTTACAAAGCCATTTAGTTAAAATATTTAATTTCATATTCAAAATTACAATATTTCTGCACTTAGACCTAAGATATAGACTTTTCAGTGTGTACTAATTTATTTCATTGAAGTATGATCTCGATCATTTTCTTTTGTCTCCAATTCCTATCATGATTGCTGTCTTTTGGCAAAAGTTTTCATTTGATTTCTTTTCATTTCTTCTCTCCTTGTTCTCCTTGAATCCTTCTTGGGCTTTTTCACAACTGCAAAGGGAATGCGGAAATGAAAGTTTCCTGTCCTAGGAACACACTCAGCATTTGTAAGAAATTTCTCCTTTGTACACCTTTCCTTTAATTATGAAAACACCTGCAAAAATAATCTGAAACCAGAAAATCTTTATCAGTCAAACTTCTAAAAGACTGAATCCATACTCTGATACCATTCAGAAATCAGAGCTCAAGCTCTAGGAAATTATTTTGGATGGCCTTACTTGGTAACTAGAGTTCAAATAAATGAGTAAAATCAATAATCACATAATTGAATAAAGATTTTTTAATGCTAAACATTTGCCTACTTTAATATAAAGTAACTGCTAAACAGGATCATATTTTAATTTTCTGAGAATTGGTTTATAATCCTGAGCTTTAATTAATAAACACTTTGATGACAGAGATGATAAACTAAATGTTGACAACTTAAGACAATATGATTATTCATAATTATTAGATTCTTTTTGGGAAATAGCAATGGCCTGGTTCAAAAGAGATATGTGAAGACTAGAGACCTCTCCTACCCCTGAAGTCTTGCTGCAAAACGGATTATTATAATAACAGCAAGTCTCAGACCAAAATCTGCCACAGCTACAAATATTAGAGAGCAGTAGGAAAAGAAAAGAAAAGAAAAAAAAGAAAATATATTCTGTAAAATTAGTGATGTCCCTATTTTCTGTCCTTATAAACCCTAATAAGCAGTTTGCAATAGTCACTTAAGGCAGATGCAACAATATTCTAGCTGCAGGAATCTCCAGCCTTCTGGTAAGATCAGACAAAGATGCCTCCAAAAATGTCTAGACACTGGACCTGATGAAGTCCTTATTTCTAGGGACAGGTCACTCTCAACAGCATAGCCTCCTGAAATTGCTAAAATCTTATTACATGTTCAAGCAAGTGTGGAGGTAAGTGTGCTGTTCTTTTAGCCAATTGTATACTTTGAATGGCACCGACAACACCAATGAAAAATCATTGCTAATATCCATATGCTATTCATCAAACCGTCTGATGTTGATCAAAGTTATGCTTGGTTATTCTGGTTGGTCTTTCAAATACTAATTATCTGTGTGATATAAATATAGATATAGTGATATAGATTTCTTATTGGTTATTTCAACTATTATCCAATTGTCCTAGAGCATAGACATACATACTTCTCACATTATTTGTCTGCTTGCAGATTAATAGTTTTTACTTAATTACTGGACTTCCCTTCATTTACTCTTTTCAAATGACACATTGGTTATTATGTAATGAAGCATTTTCAGGGCAGAAATTGTCTACTTTCCTTATAACCTCTCCAACTAATTCATCTCCTCCTCCCCTCTTAATCTCCCAGCTTCCATATTTTCCCCTCAGCCTAATCTTTAAGGATTTTAAGGAATAGCCTATGTATTAAACCTAATTTTATGTCCATCCTCATGTTCTCTTTATTTCTGAGGTGGCAGGATTGGTTTTACAATCAGGCACTGAAACACTGAGAAAACTGCTTAATTTTTTTCCTCTATATAAAAGGAATAAGAAACCGTTATGAATGTCCCAGAACAAAATAATTATTATAATCTCAAATTTCCCACTGCTCTAGGAGAATATGTCCTAGTTCTTGAAGGACCCTTTGTTGTGAGTTCTGTGAAATGTGTACATTTGGAAGTAGAAACTAGAAAAACACTAAATCGCTGTACAGAGGACAAAAAAAAAAGAGGTGGGAGTTTGAGAAACCTCAGGAAGATAGGGCTAAGCAGAGTAGCCAGCAAGGCTGAATTGAGAGCTGAGGGACAGGGAACAGGGAGGCCGAGGGAAGAGGAATCCAGTGACTGGGTGGTCAAGAGCAGAGACTCGTGAAGGGATGGCAAAGTGCGATTTTTGAAAGTGGTATGTTCTGTGAGGTGCAATGTGATCCACCTGGGATCCACAAAACTACAAAGATTGCAATATACTTGGTGTGGCTGGATTTTTTGTGGAAACAGAGAAAAGAATTGACTGAATTGAGGTGGGCCTAAAACCAGTGTAAATCTACCCTTCCGGAAAAGAGGGGCAGCTGACCTCTAAGTTATATAAAGATGCATAGGATCCAGCTCTGAGCATGACAGAGTGAGATCTGGAACACCGGATAGAACCATGGAGGAGAAGAAGCCATGTTCTGCATATACCAGAGATACTAGAGAGGGCTATTCCTGCTTCTTTCTTCCTATGTACCAGAGCAGGCACATAATAATTCCATAACAGGAGTTGTCTAGATTGGGGGGGGGAGACAGTAAACATATATGGTTGGCAGGTAACATGCTCCCTTAGTCATTTTGCACGCAAAGATTTAAAGCATTTGATACCTGACCATTTTGTCATTTCTTCATTTTTTCCTACTTTTTCAGTTCCCTATTCCAGCTTCCAGGTGTCTCATACAAAAATATAGGAAAGATAAATAAAACAGGAAAAAAGAATGTAAGAAGGCACAAAAAGGGTGGCCAAAGTGTGAATGATATGCTGATGTGGATTGAATTAAGTACTCCAGTTTGGACATGTTCTTGGTCTTGGTCCACTTTCTGGTGGGTGTGAATCCATTGTAAATAGTATCTCTTGAAGATGTTACTTCAGTTAAGGTGTGTCCCAGATTGGGCTTTAATCCAGATTACTGGAGTCCTTTATAAACAACGAAAGTCAGATGGAGAGAAAAGCCACAGGGAGAAGCCAGAAGCCAAGGGAACCCAAAGGAGAAGGGAGAAGACATCATCATGTGTATCACCATTTGACAGAAAAGCCAAGGACCAGGGTCCACTAGCAGCCAGCCCCAGGACACCACAGCCTTCTGAGAGAAAACATTGCCTTGCTAATGCCTCAATTTTGGTCTTCTCCTAGGCTCAAATCCATGAGCCAATAAATTCCCATTGTTTAAGCCACCCCATTGTATGGCATTTGTTTTATCAGCCAGAAAAACAAAATGTGCTATTAGCCCAGAGAAAAGACACAGCTAGGAACACACTGTTTCAGATCACACCCAGTGTCCAGTTATGACTGAAGGTTTGGTTTCCAAACCAGCTTTCTATTGGGATTTAGCACAGTGCTGTTTATAGGTCACTGATTTGGATGAAGTCACAGAAGGCACCTTACCAAATTTCATAGAAGTAAAAACAGTAGCTAGTACTTCAAATAATAGAATAAAGATTAAAAAAATATCGATAGATTAGTATGATAAAACAAAACCAATATGATGGTTACTATGTAAATAAATTGTCAATTATATAAAGACCTGTCTTTTGAGCATCAGACCCACATTTCCATCTGCCTACTTGACCTCACTTCTTGGGTATCTTATGGGGGTTGGGAGAGAGAACTCAAGCTCAGTATATCCCAAATCAAATTCTTACTCTTTTCTCCAAATCTTGTTTCTCTTCCAGTGTACTCTACTTAATTTGAATGATACTGCCATCGATACAAATATGCAAACCAGAAAAATAGCACAGTCCACTTGGGCGCCAACTTCTCCTTACCTGTGCCCTATATCCAATGCTACATCAGGTCCTGCAAATATCACCTCTTCAAGATCTCTCAAAAATGAAAGTTACTCTATTTCTACCACACTCCCAACATTTCTCATAAAAACTACTGCATTAGCCTCTTAACTGGTCTTCTTGCATCTTTTCTTAATTTCCTCCAATTCCTTCTCACACTGTTGCCAGAATGATATTTTCAAAATACAAATGTGACCAACTCACCCAGTATCACAAACTCTTCAAAAACTTCTCACTGCTTTGGGGGAAAAAAAATCAAAATATTTACCATGGCCAGTGTCATCCCTTTCTACTTTGCCAGACTCATTTTATATCACATTCTCAACTGGCTGTGTACCAGCCACTGGGGCTTCATTTCAGTTTCTTGAATGCCTGATGCCTGGTCTAGTCCTAGGGCCTTTGCACAGCCTTAGACCCTCCCTCCCCAGAATGATTTTAATCTCCCATTTCATGAAGTTGTCTACTTTTTTCTTCAGATACGTCACAATTATCACTTCCTCAACAAAACCTTCTGTTAGCTCCCAGACTTAGTCAAATCTTCATAAGGTATTCTCTCATAATACTTTGAATCTCCCTTTTGCAGTGCTTATTTTAGTTTTACTTTTATTTGTGATATTAACTGACTGTCTCCTACTCTTGGATGAAATCACCACAGGGGTAGAAACCATTCTTGCTTTATTTACCACTAGATGCCTTAAATCTAGAACAATATTTGACACATAGTAGGTGCCTAACAAATATTTGTTTAATGGGAAAAACAGATAGTTAATAGAGGTAAATGTAAAATCTTGTGTTTTACTTCAAAACCTAAAAAAATCAGAAAATTGGATTTGCGTTGATGATAAGCCCATTATAGACAAAGAGTATGTCTGCCACTAGAAAACTATTGCAAACTTTGAAAACACTAACAGAAATATAAAGTCATGATCAACAGAGAAGAAGGCTTCTCTATATTTGCACTGGCCACATTATGTCTGTAGCATTGAGCCTTTGTATTTGCTGCTTCTGGAATGCTTATGTCCTCATGAATCCACATGGCTTATCCTTACCTCCTTCAGATCTTTGCTCAAATATCACCACCTCAGTCAAGGTCCCAACAGGAAACAGATAGCATATGTGAAACAGGAAACTTCAAGAAAGGATGATGAACAAAAGTACTATTTTAAAAGGTATGTATATAAGGAAAAGGATGATGAAGAAATCTAGCTCACTAGGCCTTTAGGGACAAGGGGAGCAACAGTTACTAGAATCAGAAGGAAAGACAGACTTAAAGAACCAATAGCCTTGGGAGGAACAGTGACTTTCAATTGAGGACATGGTCAACCTTAAGGGACTCAATGGGAAACAGCCCAGCTAAGGTTAGCCAAGTACCCTGATCTTGTTCTCGTTTCCTCCAATGTCTCATCAGGGCTTCCCCTTGAGTGACTCAAACAGGATGCCAGGTGGCACTAGAACCGTTGGTCTGGTGTATGTCAGCCTCCTGAGATGAAGAATAGGAGGAACAAAGGAGGAGAGTAGATCTAGAAGGGCAGACAGATGATAACTGGCATGGTCACCTTCAGAGTGAGGTCTTCCCTTACCACTATTTAACAATGTAATCTCTCCCCCACTCTCAGAAAGTCCTATTCCCCATCACCTGCTTTATTTTTCTGCATAGCACATTTTACTTTCTAACATACTATATATTTTACTTATTTGTTTGCTGTCTACCCTCATGAGAATGTAAGCTCCACGAGAGAACTTTTATCTGTTTTGTTCACTACTATATCCTCCCCTATCCCCCCACTACAGACACAGCAGCACATGATAGATGTTCAATAAAAATCTGTAAAATTAATGATTATACTAAGTCCTGGTTTTTACATTTTTAAGGGGGAATCAAATATTAGAGGAGAAAAACTAGGATAGTGAAGGACCTGGCCTGCATGTACTATAAATGTTGAAAGGCCTGATCACACTTAGTCCAGAGAAGAAATGGCAAAGGGTTGCCTTCAAATCTGTAAAGGGCTAACCGGTAAAAGAGAATTAGACTTACACTGTTAATATATTCTGTCAGAGGACAGAATTATGGTCAGCAGATAAAATGTTATTAAGCAAGAAGATTACTGGTCAATATAATTGAGAATATTTGTTTAATTAGAGCTGTCTAATAACAAGACAAGGAAAAGTCTGCCTTGTTTAGAAATAAATTTCTCATAATTGGAAGAGCACTAACAGAATTGAATGGCCATTTTCTAGAGTATTGCAGAAGTAATTGCTGCATTAGATGGAAAGTTGAACTAAATTTCCCATAGAAGGGCACCAAATATATATTTTGGCAGAAAAGCTAAATGTCTACATCATAATTTGACCAAAGTCATGGTTAAAACAGAATGTCATAGAAGTTCATAGAATGAACTTCTTGGCTATCAGAAGAAATTTGAAATTTTATTTAAAAATATTACTGTAACACTAGTTTTAAATCATAATAGTTATCTAAATACATTATAAAACAGATCCTTAATCATCACTTAAGACCATCAGCTGCTAAACTGCTCATGTGGTCACAGCACTGCCTGCTTGTAATACTCACACTTGAAATGCTCACATTCATCCAAGGCTGGTATAGATACCAGATACATTTTGGATGGCTCTGCAAATACAGGATACCGCCCAATTGTTACAAACCTTTCTTTCTTTTCTAACAGTAACCAAACAAGGTAAAGGTTTATCCCAGCTTAACTCTCTGGACCCAAAGATTCAGTATTGGTAGTGGATGCAATTTCATTGAAGCAATCCCAGACACTGAAGCTTTGTGCCTGACTGAATAAAATGCTTCCGGAAGCAGACTCATATGGTTGTCTTTACTTTGTTTGTTTGTTTCATGCACTCACTGCTTCATACAATCACTTGAGAGAAATTTTATCCTTAAATCTTGGATCTAGTAACGTAGCAAACGAGGAATGTATTTAGTTTTCAGTTTTAAAATATGTCACTGCATTACAAGAAATGACATTCAGCATTTGGCTTTTTGGCTCCCCAAGACTGGCTGAAGCTGAAGAGCAGATTCTGGTTATTTAGAGCTAGAGCTAAATTTCCATGCATCCCAGGTTTCTAGAGTGCCAAACAATACTAAGATTCTATAATCTGTGATTTTACAGATAAGGAAAACAAACTTCAGGCAGGTTAAGTGATTTGTCCAGAGGTAGCTCTGTTAGTTTGCATAAGAGCCAGGCTTAGGTTTTCTACCTGAGCATTCATCTATTCCATTGTATGCATTCCAAAGGAAAAAAATGATAAATTTATAGTTATACTTTCATGGAAATTCATAGATTTCAGTATGAAATCACTCTTTCATGGGCACAATGTTTCTAGAAAAAAATTTTTTTTTTTGAAGAATTACAGACATTGTCTTCTTTATTTACTGAGTAGCTAACGCTAAGGCAAGGTAGCAAATCCAACTACAGAACTGCAAACTCCTGATCCCCTCAGAAAAAGACAAAAGTGACAGCCACCAGAATATTGAAGGATATGGGTCAGAGAGATGTATGAAATAATATGCACCAGTGTGAACGCTGCTATTTTGGTAATTTTGTGAATTTCATTTCCATGGTGCCCAAGGCCATAAACTTTTAAATATTAGGACCTACTGTAAGTTCAACCTTTTGCAGAAAAAGCAATAGGCTGCCTGACAGATTCAGACCCCATTGCTGCCAGAAAATTAACTACAGTGAGAAATGTCACACTATTTAAGAGGTTATTTGCTTGGATTACTTTAGAAAGATAGCACATATAAATCACAGTATTATGTTTTGTTTTTCCTCTTGTCCTTTCTGAGTTGCTGATAAAAATTGCTTCTACAAATAAATCCATTTCATTTAATTCTAAAACCAAGCAACCAATATTTGCAAAGGGTCCCATAACAACATTTGAAGGTAGAAGGGATATGCGACTTCTTTAAACTATTAATGTTCTCAATGTAGATAAATGAATTGGTTATATTAGACTTCTCTGAATTATTAATTTAGAAAAGATAACTCTCAGGTAGGGGTAGCAGGCTCAAACTGATTAGGGATTTACTTTGATAATCTGGGAGGAACTATTTATATGAATCTTATATAACTTTTAACAATATGAAAATTTAGTGTTAAAAATGTGCATCCTTTAAAAGTAAGTTGGGAAATTTATGTTAATTCCACCTAATGATTATTCTAGTATCAATGTAAATTGTTAAAGGGTTGGCAATAAAAACACATATTTAAATGACTCTATTTTGAGAAAAAAGAAGGTTTTTCCTATCCTGTGTTTTAAGGATTACAGGATGATGATACATGATAAATTTTGGCTCGAATTTTATAAATACTAGTATTAATTTGCTTTATATATTTGTATATATTATTTACTTAATTAATACTAGCTTTCATAATATTAATTAATCACTTGATTTATGGTTACTATAGTGCTTATATTCCATTCCAACAGCAATAAAGAAAAAAAGTAGCATGTATAGGTTCATTGCATATTAAAAATAGGGCTTTTTAAAATTTTATTGAACTTCAGTTTAGTTTGGAATAAGTCCTCTTAGTCTCACGTAAGGAAGAGAGTTAAAAGTGAAAATAAACTACCTTCCTAATCACCCATCCTGTTACCTACAAATCTCCAAGAGCATTCCTCACCTTCCTCAATAATTTTAGCATCAGCTTGACAACTTTTCTACTGCAGAAATATCCACATATATAGCAGTAACCTTATCAATATCTTTCTGACTTTATTGCCTCCCTGCCTAACATGGGCCCCACTGATGGCCATTTCCACAGTGCTTTTACCACACCTTCATTCCTTTGTCCTTTGTCCTTTGGCCATTCCTGTTTTTTCTTCCTGGGCAGCTGAACATTATGAAGAAAGTTTCAAAACGTGCACACGAATTTCTGCCAGCATTCAAGCTTCAAGTGGACTTTTTCTGATGTTCAGAATTTTTAAAATTTTATGTTCAGTTGAGTGGACATCTTTTATTTTTGCCTGCCTTGTCACTATTCCCACTTCTTCTGAATATAGGACCACAATATTCCTTTGAGAAACCATGCCTCTCCCACTTTCAACCTATGTGATCTTGGTGGGGTGCTGATTCTCCCTAACATATATACACCCAGTTTTATAATTGGGTAAATGATACTCAACTGACCAATCTGCCTGTTCTCTCCTTCTAGTAACAGTAATTGGTGGGAATTGGCATGCAATCCATGTATGTACTCTGAGATGTAGTTTCAAGAATTTTTCTGAAACTATTGGGAAAGAATCATTTTTTTTTCTATTGAACTGGCTAAAATGGTTGCATTTAAGCCTGTAGCTGCTGGTAGGGCATACTACATGGAAAAGAAATCAACATAGAGAAAAATAGAGCCAAAAGGTGGAGATATACTGCTGATGACACCGTTGAAACACTTAGATCCAAACATACCTGAAGCTGTCATGGACTTATTCCTATGAACTAATAAATACCTTACTTACCTTGGGCCAACTCAACTCGAGTTGAGTTTCTGTCATTTCATTGAAATAAGCCCTAGTGAACATACTACTCTACAGAAATTGTCTTCTTAAAGGCCACCAAGTATACCAACATTTAACAGCTAATAGTTATTGAATGCACACTATGTACCACAGCTTTATAATTTTTATTAGAGAAGTTGTGAGTTTACAAAACAATCATGCATAAAATACAGGATTCCTATATACCATCCCACCACCAACACCTTGCTTTGGTATGGAACATTATTTTTATAATTGTACTATTTTTTTTAACAGCAGTTACCTTTGTTATAATTGATGAAAGATTATTAAAATAGCTCTATCATCCACTATTTACATAAAATATATTTTGTTTCCCAATACCACCCTACTATCACCACATTGTATATTGTACATTTGTTATAACTTATGAAAGAACACTTTATACTTCTACTGTTAACTCTACACCATCATCTACAATAGGGTTCTCTGTGTTGTACAGTCCTATGATTTATCTTTTAATTTTTATTCTAGTAATATACACATCTTAAAATTTCCTCTTTATAAACCCATTAAAACCATTTTACATGTATAAACTCATTAAAACCACAAAATAACTCTATAGGGTTACTAATATGAAGAAACTGAGGCACAGAGAGACTAAGAAACTTGCCAGAAGGTTACATATTTGCACGGCAGAGTTGGGATTCAAGCCAGAGCCCTGTAGTCCCAGAGCCCACACTTATGAGTGCTATTCCATGCTGCCTCATGAGCCAGCAAATCCATTCACCTTTCCTCAACCTCCTTAAGGCCTTGTTTGCCTCATTCAACATTATACATTTGTTCTTCATAATCTCATGGAAAGCATTTGCTTTCTACAACATGTTACTCTCATGGTTCATTTCCTATCCTTCTACAGGAACTTCTTTAGCTCTTCTTCCCTGCCTGCTCAGTTTAGAACTTTCCTAAGGATCCTCAACTCTTCCCTTAGTGACCTCACATCTTCAAATATTGCCTGTGTGCAAATGATGCCATATCTTAAGCCTTTTATCTCCAACTACCTGCTGTCTCCATATAATCTAAATATTGTGCTGGGGTATCAAATTGCATCAGTTGTGGCACACAATGATGGGTTTGTAAGAAAAAATTATAATTTCCATATTATTTAGTAATGGCTGGAAATTATAACTGAAGCTACAGGTTATAAACTCAGCTGATAGGTAATGCAGACTGTTGACACAGGTGCTTTGGGTTGACTAAACATTCAGTTCACCAATACATGTGGTGAGATTAGAGACAATGTAAGCAAATAGTTTAGTTTTATGTGTCAATTTGGTTAGGCTATAGTACCCAGTTATTCAATCAAACACTAAGCTAGGTGTTACTTTACTTAAAGAAAATTATTCTCAATAACGTGGGTGGACCTCATTCAATCAGTTGAAAAGCCTAAATGCAAAACTTAAGTTTCTCTGAATAAAAAGAAATTCTGCCTTAAGACTGCAGCATCAACTCCCCCTGCCTGAAAGTTTCCAGAGTATAGGTCTGCCCTACTGATTTTGTGCATGCACGCGCGCGCACACGAACACATATATGCTATTGCTTCTGTTTCTCTAGTACAATACCAACTGATACAGATTTTGGTATCAAGAATGGTTCCACCCTAATCCACTGCTGGTGGGAATATAGAATGGTCCAGCCATTGTGGAGCACAGTTTGGTGATTCCTCAAAAAACTAACTATAGAACTTCCATATAATCCAGCATTTCCACTGCTGGGTATATACCCAGAAGATTTTAAAGCAAAGACACAAACAGATACATGCACCCAATGTTCATAGCAACATTATTCACTATTGCCAAAAGTTGGAAGCAACCCAGGTGCCCATCAACATATGAATGGATAAACAAAATGTGGTACATACATACAATGGAATATTACTCAGCTGTAAGAAGGAATACAGTGCTAACACACAGGATAACATGGATGAATCTTAAGGACCTTATGTTGAGTGAAGCAAGCCAGGCATTGAAGAATGAACAGTATATGACCTCACTGATATGTATTAAGGAAATCTCAGAGAGCTATTATCTGGAAGATAGGCTTACAAGAAATAGAGAGAAGGTTTTGAACCATCTTATGGACGTAATTATGGTAAGGTAAAAGAGTGTAGTTGCGTATTGAAGGGATAGGACAGGAGGGTAGTGATATTATTGGGTTGGGTGATGCAGGGTTGACAGGTGGGTAGATTGGGAAGGGTGAGTTAGAAGATCCAGGGTAACGGGGGGAAGGTTGGGAGAGGGACCAGGCGAACACTGGGGATTTGCGGGTATGTGGTTGAAAGTGCAAAGTTGGGAATGCTCTTATGGCAACAGGACATGGAAAGGTTACTGGTTTAGGGTGTTGGGTGGGTGGGGGGGCATTCGGGACAGGGCATACTGGAGCAGACTTCTGGGGAGTGTGTGAGTGATCATTTTGTTATACTGTGTTGAATCAGTGGGTGGAGACCCACATAATGAGCGGGAAGAAGTTGGACTCCCATCCTTGGGAGGGCCGATTTGTGCAGAAATGGACAGTTATAAGTCTCTCGAGAGTGGGAGCGGTTCCTAATAGGGGAGGACAGACCAGTGTGTCAAGACCTCAGTCTTGTTGCATGTAACTATGAATCTTGTCATCCAACGAGTCAAGCCAGGGGGTTGCCATGAGCCCTGGGGGGATAGAGAGGGAGGAGTAGAATGGATCAAACAGGGTATTTAGTGGTCAGTGGAATTGTTCTGCATGATCTCACAGTGATGGACACAGGACATGGTAGATATCATCAGAATTTGTAAAAATGTACAGACTAAAGTGTAAACCATAGTGTAAACCATTGACCATATTTAGTAGCTATGTTTCACTATTTGTATTATCAGTTATAATGCAGCTATCATCCACATGTAAAAAGGTATTAATATTGGGGGGGGGGAGGAAGGGAGGAAGATGTTGGGTATATGAGAGTCTCCTGTATTCTGTGTGTGACTTTGCTGTAACCTAAAACTTCTTTGAAAACAAAATTAAAAATAGTGAGACACGGGGGAATGAGTGGGAAGGTGCCACAGTATAGATAGGACACCAGATATTGCAGTGATGAAAGGTAAAATGTGGAAAAAAATTTTTTAAATATATATATTTTTAATATCCCAATGTTAATTTTATTCTTAGTTTTTTTTTTTAATTTTTATGCATTTTATCTCATATTTAATCTTATCACTATTATTTCATTTTCCTATTAATTGAATTTGGCTATTGTAATGGCTTCATCTTTGAAGAAGCTTTGGATCACCAAAAGGGTACAACTGGGACAGGGGAGCATCGTTGGTATGCAGTGTCAGGGACAGGGGTTGCATGGGAGGAAGTTTACCTGAGCATACATATAAGGTATATAAAAATGTTCAAATTTTCATGGGGCATAGTCACGGTGGGTGGAGACTCACACAATAAATGAGAGAATACTGAATTCTCATCCTGGAGAGCTCTGCCACATTCTCTATGGGAGCAGCAACAGTCCCCCAAGTGTAGGGGCAGTGACTGGCAAAGGAGAATGATCCACTGATGGGCCCTTGATATTGATAACTAGGCTTATGACTCTTTGCTCTTGAAAGTGAAACTTAGCCTATTGTTATGGGGTACCTAAGGGTTGCCTTCTGAGAGCCTCCTTGTTGCTCATGTGGCTTCTCTCTAAGCCATACTCAGCATATGAATGCATTGCCTCCCCCCCCCAGTATGGGACATGACTTCTGGGGATGAGCCTCCCTGGCACCAAGGAATTGCTACCAAGCACCAACTTATAATGCAACTGGAAAAAGACCTCAAATAAAAGGGGCAAAAGGTAAAGACAAATGAGTTTATATGGCTAAGAGACTTCAAAGTGAGTTGGGAGGTCATACCAGTGGTAATGCTTAAGCACATCTCAGCAGGATCTTATAGACTTCCAAAGTGAATACCATCGCAAAGAGTGGGGCTCCTGAGGGTTCTGGAGACATCCAGGCCCTATTATCAGTGCAGATAGCTCTGGAGATTGGTGCCTAGCCAGTGGGCCCTCCTTTGGAGTTTGTTCTCCTGAGAGTGACAGAGTTGGACTCAATTATGTCTTCTTTGCACATGGTTCATCTGTCCCTTCTATTTAAACCTATACTTGGTGCTGGAGTTTGTAGGTGTACATCCAGAGACTTGAGTCTTTGGGCTGTCCATATGCCAGCTGGGCCTGGAACCTCAGTGGAGCTGCAACACCTACTCTACAGCTCATTAGACTCACCTAGGACAACTGGCGGGGAGATAATGATGGATAATGGCCATCCCAGGGAACAGAGAGAGTCTGCTCCTGCAGGCAGGATAGTCCCATCCATCTTTCCCATGGGATATAAGCCCCCTTTCAATTGGAGGTGGAATGGACATCACCATCCCAGAATCCTCAGGATTGGGGGATGAGATATTGACTAGAGTAGACTTACTGGTATTCTACTATAGACATATTGTGATTCTAGCAATGGAAGAAATTGCAACATTGATGTGGAGCCAACGGCCACTGGAAGCTCTGGGGGTAAGGAGAGGGAAAAACAGTTGTAATACGTGGACATTTTCGGGACTTGGGAATCATCCTGAGTGACACTGCAATGACAGATATAGGCCATTTTATATTATCACATAACATGCAGAACTGTGTGGGAGAGAGTGTAGACTACAATGTGAACTATGGTCCATGCTTAATGGCAAAGCCCCAACATGTGTCTATCAATTGCAATGAATGTGCCACATTAATGAAGGATGTTTATGTGGGAGGTTGTGGGAGGTGTGGGAAGTGGGACATATGGAAATCCCCATATTTTTTGTGTAATGTTTATATAATCTAAGTAGCTTTTAAAGAATAAAAAAAAAAATTTTTTTTTTTAAAGAGTGGTTCCAGAGGAACAGAATCTTAAGGATGAGTTTTCTTAATTGTTTTTGGGATTTCTAGAATTAGTTCTTTAATCTGCTTAGAATTAAAGGCACTTAATGATTCTATTTCCAATAGTAAAGAGAACACTGATAGTCCATGACATGATATAGCAATAGAGAAATGAAAATATCATCATTGGATACTCCTAATCAAGGCAAGGCAAAGATTCTCTTTATAAAAGGCAAGGTTCTAGGTAACCATGTATTTGATATCTTAGAACATTTTAATCAAATGAAGGTATATAATGAGATGCTGGTTGCTCCTAACTACACTGGAGAAAATAGGGAAAAGCAAAGGATAAGATCAGGGTTTCATTTCCAGCTCAAACTCATTTGCAGCTCAAGCACCACCTAGACTGGAAAGCTTCTATGTCTGCTCTGAAAGAAATTTTCACCCTTGTAGCTGCAGGGCTGAGACAGCTGAAAACCAGATCTAGAGTCTCATCCTGCCAGTGAATGAATTACAGTGCAAATTGAATTCCTCCTCTCCCAGGGTATTTCAGGTTAAAGGAACAGCATTCTATTGGGAAAGTCACTCTTCTCTGTAGGTCAGAAATTATGATGAGAACTTCTGCCACTGACCCGATCTTTAAGTGCAATGGGGAAAACTGGATCCCAGGGTGGCCAGGGCCAAGTGGTGGCACTTAATCACCAAAGACAAGGTGGCCATATTTACCGTAAAGGACAGCAGAGTTGAAGCAATAATCAGAATAGCCTGATTCAGAGAGACCTCTGGCCTTGGATAATTGATCATGATATTCCTAGATGAGAAAGAGATAGGCAGTCTACTAAATTCTTACGTGATCCTAAGCAGAAGATGGCTAGGTTGAGTGAACAGAAGTGTAGAATCGCCAAAACAGAAAGCCACAGTCCCTTAATCAATTCTCAATCTTCACTCAGTTTACAGACCCAGAAACCCTTGAATGAAGGGGAGGCCAGGTCCCCCTGAGGAAAGACTCTGGTATACTGCCAAAAATTTATGCTGTTTATCTTTCTCCCAGACATTCTGAAAGAAAACTATGTCAGGGTGACTGTGCATTAGAGATAAGGAAATAATCTGACTGTTCATGTATTACTGAACAATGGCTCAGAATTGATATTAATTCCAGGAGATCCAAAATGTCATTGTGGTCTACCATTCAGAGTAGGGGCTTATGGAGATGAGTTGGTCCATGGAGTTTTAGCTCAGGGCCATCTCACAGTGAGTCCAGTGTGTTCCCCAAACCATTCTGTGGTTATTTTTCTAATTCCAGAATGTATAACTGGAATAGACATACTCAGCAACTGTCAGAATCCCCACACTGTTCCCAGACTTGTGGAATGAGGGCTATTAGGACAGGAAAAGCCAGTTATTTAAATACTAACTTAGTTGTTGCTGTGAAAGTATTCTGTAGATGTGGTTAAATCTATAATCAGCAGACTTTAAGCAAAGGAAATTATTCTCACTAATGTAGGTGGGCTTCATCCAATCAATTTAAAGATCTTAAAAGCAAAACTGAGGTTTCTGGAGGAAAAAGAAATGCTGCCTCAAGACTGCACCTACTCCTGCACACTGGCCTGCCTACAAATTTTGAACTTGCTAGGCCCCACAATCGCATAAGCCAATTCTCTGAACAATCTCTTACTATATATAACCTATATAATTATATAATATTTATTTATTTACTTATATCCTACTGGTTCTGTTTTTCTGGAGATTGCACACTGATACATATACCAACTATTTGAAAGTTAAAATAAATATGCACTTACTTTGTATCTTACAATCATAAGGGAGGTCATTTAATTTCATCAGATTTGTGCAAATTAACTCCTAAGTCTATAGTTCTCAACCTTAGCCATACATTTGAGTCACCTGAGGAGCTTTGAAAAGAATACTGATGCCTGGGTCCCACCTCAAGAAATTATGATGCAATTGTATCTGGGTGACCAATGGGCTGTTATGTATTTTTATAAGCTCCCCAGTGATTCCAAGTGCTACCAAGGTTAAGAACCATCCTCTGAGGATCCACTTCTTAGGGTTGCCAGATAAATATGGGAAACCTGGTTAAATTTTAATTTGAGGTTAAACAACAAATAATTTTGTAGTATGAGTCTTTTTAACACTAAAAATTGATTCACTATTTACCTGAAATTCAGTTTAACTGTGCATCCTTTATTTTTATTTGTTAAATCTGGCAACCCTACTATTTTTCTGATTTTATTCTGTAGCTTCATAGGAAATAAGAGGTAAAACTTAATTCCTTAATCAGATGTTATCAAGACTCTTTCTCTTGTCTTTTTCCCTTAAGCCTTCTTTGTATTAAACCCTGTACCTCTAAAAATTCATTTCTTAAACACACACACACACACACACACACACTGCAAATTCAGCCAGGGGTCCTGTCTTTGCTCCAATGGGCTGTCCCCATTCTTTCTTTAAATTTCCATGTGATCCGCTCCAGCAACAAAAGCTCAAGTTCTGTGCTTATAATCTCTTTGACATCTCCTTCTCTCTGATCTCTTACACTAGCCAGAAAACATTCTGTTTTTAAGAGCTCATGTAGCTAGATTGAGACTACCTGAAAAAAATCCAAGATAATCTATTTTAAGGTCTGAAACCTTAATTAATTATGTCTGTCATATAATGTAACTTAACAGATTCCAGTGACTAGGATGTGGGTATTTTTCAGTGTCCATTCTGTCAATCACAGTCTTCTTGGGTACATCCTTTACCTCTCTCTTCTATCATATCCCCTGTCTCACCCCTTTACTACAGTTGAGCATATCCTTCAATAGCTTCCTGAGAAAGGGTATGTGGTGGTTTGAAGTATCTACCCCAGAAAAACACGTTCTTGAAGTTAATCCAGTCCTGTCAGTGTAAACCCATTGTAAGTAGGACCTTTTGATGAGGCTATTTCAGTTAAGGTGTGACCCAACTCATTCAGGATTTGTCTTAATCCTATTACTGGAGTCCTTTATAAATGGAATGAATATATATATAGAAAGAGAAAGAACACCACAGGAAGCAAGAAATCAACAAATCCCAGAAGAGAAGGGAGAGACCAGCAGATCCTGCCATGTGCCTTGCCATGTGGCAGAGAAGCCAAGGATCTCTAGCAGCCAGTGTTCAGGAAGAAAGCATCGCCTTGATGATGTTTTGATATGAACATTCTTACAGCCTCAAAACTGTAAGCTAATAAATTCCCTTTTCACAGTATTTGCTTGAGCAATCTAGGAAACTAAAACAGGTGCATGAAAAAATATTTTAAAACATTGAATATCTAAAAATGTCTTTATTTTGACCTTATACTTTACTGATTTGGTTGGCATTACTTTCTAGATTGAAAATCATTTCCCTCAGAATTTATCATTTGTTTACGTTTCTGTTTAGAAGACCAATGTCATTCTGATTTCTGCATCTTTATAAATGACCTACTATATTTTCCTATCTGGAAGCTAGTAATATCTTCTGACACATATACTTTGAAATTTCACAATAACAGACTTTTACACACACATATATGTATTTGTCTCTTTTTTTTTTCTAAAGATTTTATTTATTTATTCATTCATCCCCCCCCTGCTGCCTGTGCTCGCCGGGCCAGCCAACCACGCCGCGCCGGCGGGCCCGCCCCCACCAGGAGGCCCCGGGAACCGAACCCGGGGGCCCCCCATATGGCAAACGGGAGCCCCACCGATTGAGCCACAGCCGCTTCCCTGTATTTGTCTCTTGAGCTGGGAGTTTGTTATGCTATTGTTCTTCAGTTCTGAGAACTGTTGTCCTGGTTTT
Source organism: Tolypeutes matacus (assembly GCA_026826555.1). NCBI lineage: Eukaryota > Metazoa > Chordata > Mammalia > Cingulata > Chlamyphoridae > Tolypeutes > Tolypeutes matacus. Next base: position 5,292,426 of record JAKSZT010053784.1, on the reverse strand, counting down.
CTTCAATAATTCTCTGACTTCTATTTGCTCTAATCACTCTTAAATATTCAACCTTTTTTTTTGCCAATTGTCTTGGTTAGAAACTTCAGTACAATGTTGAATAGAAGTGGTAAGAGCAGACATCCTTGATTCTTTCCTGATAGTAGAAGAAAAGCATACATTTCTTTATTATTATTAATTACGATGCTATCTTTGGGTTTTTGTAGATGCCCGTATCAACTTGAGGAAGTTCCCTTTTATTTCTAGTTTGAGTGTTTTTATCATGAAAGGGATTTAGATTTGGTCAAATGTTTTTATTATTATTATTTATTGAGATGATCCTGTTATTTTGACCTTTATTCTATTAAAATGGTATATTACATGGATTAATTTTTGTATGTTAAACATTAAACCAACCTTGCATTCCTATGATAAATCCCACTTGGTCATGGTGGATACTCCTTTTTTATATGTTGCTGGATTTGATTTGTAAATATTTTGTTGAGTTTGTTGTATTTATATTCATAAGGGATCATCAGTCTATAGTTTTCTTGTGATAACTTTGTCTGGTTTTGGTATATACTTTATTAGATTTTCAGGTGGCAAGTCATTGCATACAGTTCTTGTCTTGGGACAATACTCCAAAGAAGCCACTTCAGGCAAATGGAAATCTCTTTAACAGACAAATGAAGCTCTACAACCTTTTGAGGTTCCCTCCTAGCTTCCTTTCCCTTCTTCAAGCCAACTAATAAAACTTGCTTTTCATTTTCCAAATCTTTATTCAAACTTACTTCAAATTCAAAAAAATAAAATAACAGACAAAAAGGCAGCTAACAAGTTATGGAAGTATTCCACCCAAAATGTTCTGTCCTGGCTCTTTATCTCATCTAATTCCAACAACAAACTCAATTGTTCCTCCAAACTAAATCCCATATTCTTTTTTTTAACTTTAGCATTAATATAGTACCTTTCTTGCTTTTCTACAAAAACATTACAATATTGTTAACTATAGTCTATAAATTACATTAATTTTATTTTTCCCATGTATCACCACATTCTTAATACCTTGTAGAATAACATTCCTTTGTTTGTATTATTAACCACAATCCTCATCCACCACCACAGTCACTGTTATACATTTCCTATGCTATGCTCCAGCTGTCATTTTCCAAATCTTACAGTCTTTTAACCATCTATTTTTATTGCTCTGAATCCAGGATTCTGAATCCAGCTCTGACAAGTCAACATTTATTCCAAAAGGGCCCCTGCCTCCATGAATAAGCACTTTTGGCTTACCTTCACTCAGTCATCAGCTCACCTATCAACTGTAATTTGTCAGGAGTCGGGGCACTTACACCTTAGTGGTTAATCCCGGTTGTGCATGGGTGGAACTTTAGGCATCAGAGGTAAGCAATGAAGACAGTGATATCAGAAGTGAAAACTAAACTCAGATGGTGGTGTCACCTTAGGAAGGAGGTATGGAGATGGGTCGCTGGAATAGACCAGCAGGTGGGCTCGGGGAGAACGTAGGTGATAATAAAGGAGAGGGTGCGGGCAACTACATTTAGTCTGGTAAGGAGACAGGCAGGAGAGAAAGTTTCCCACGGTTCCGCCTAGCCGGCTGAAACTCACCCTGCTCCTGGGTCAGATCTAGGTCAGGGCGAGGCACCGCCCACGCAGGGCTCGAGCCGGAACCCGCGGAGGTGGGGCTAGCAGGGACCACGGCGCGAATCCACGAGCGCTGTGTTCTAGCTTACCCGGTTGCGGCTGTCGGCGCAGCTCCAGCGCTTTCCGCGGGGTTTGGCTCCTGTCGCTTCCCGTCTCGCTGAACCGGCGTCGCCACAGCTACAGTTGCCGCGTGCCCTCAGGTCCCGCGCCGCGGGCGGCCGGGAGAGGGCGTGGAGCGGGCGTCTCTAGAGACGCGGGCGCAGGTAAGGGTCGACGGCTCGGAGCCCAGCGGGGCGCGGCGGCGGCGCCTCTCCAAGACTCCTCGGCCTTGGTCTGGCCTTACCGGCTGCGGCGGCTCGGGCCCCCACGTTTGCCACGCGAGGATGCGCCGAAGGCCTGGGCCGGGGCCGGGGCTGTCTGGGCAGACTCCCGCCGAGCCTCAGGTGACGCGGTGGTTTAACTTTCGCACCAGAGGCTCTCGGAGTCAGCCCTGCGGAGCGACCCGCGGAGAAGGTGGAATTACACTGGTTCTGGAGCTGTGAGACCGAGGGCAGAGGTGCCCAGAGCTTGGAGGGCGAGAGCGGGATTTTAGCGCAGGGCTAGGAATATGTGGTAGGGTGGGACGAGAAGGGGTGGGGCATTAAAGCTTTTAATGTTGGAGTGGAGCAGCTGCGTCCTGTCCTATTTCAGAGCATATGGAAGAGTCGGCACACACCCCTTTCCACAGCCGGTACCCTCTGCGCAGATCCACTTTCTTTTGTCTGGTCCATTTCAGTATTGGCGTTTCAACTGCTTTTGTTGCAGCCTAGGGTTCGGAGATATCGACTTTCAGCTAGGCAGAGGTCATACAAAAAGCTCTGAAATGCACCTAGGGGGAGGTGGGGAGAGGGTTTTTTGGGGCAGGGAGGGGTAGTAGTTAGCACTAAGGTGTAGTGCTCTTTTCGAGTTAAGACTCAATATTTTTGTAACATCTAATAGTTATAAGTGCACTCTGTGAGAGCATTCATTAGTTAACTTCAAAGGAGCATTGTGTAGGTAGCTTTAATTACCCTATTTTATAGACCAGACAGCTGAGGCACCCACAAGGAAAAATGATTGTATCAAAACTAAGCAGTCAGTCCTTACAGGAGCTGATTAGAACTTGTCTGAGAGTTGCTCTTAGTCCAGTCACTGAGCCTCAAACAAAATTTAGCCCTCGAAGAGTGTCATTCTTATACTGCTTATAGTTTTATTTACGCATTTATTATTAAAAATATTTTTTTAAAAAAGGCTCCAGGAATACTGTCCCTAAAGTAATAATTAATTTAAAGAGCAGAATCATTTCAGTTGTTGAATGTGATCATTTGAGTCTTAGTAAGTAGTGAATTGCGTTGTCTTTCATTTGTCAAATCTTTCATTTCTTGTATAAATGTGCTACCAGGAACTCAAAGATAACTTAATTATCATAGCAGAGACCCTAACTTCCTAAGTTTGTTTAATGAATAAATAGAATGGAGGAGGTAAACTCCTAGGTGTTTCTGGGTATTAAGCAGCAGGTTTTCTTTTCTCCTACAAAATAATTGAAATTTTAGGTGAATAGTTATTTTAATTATTTCAGTGAAAATTAACTTGTAATTATGTACACAATGTTGCTGTGCTTTCTTATGCCTTCAGAGTCATCAATTAACCAGTCTCCCCTAGGGTTTGCTCTTAAATGGTTTAAATGGGTCTTTTATTGCCCCAGTTTTCCCCCTTTCATTTGTATATTTGGTTTTTTTAAGTGAAGATTTTTCCTTCTAAAATTTGAGGAAGAGAATTTTTTCAAAGCAAGTTTTCTCTCTTTCTTGTTAAAATAGGCTTAACTAGGACTTGGGTGAGTTATATGAGGACAGAGATCAGCCTTTTTAATAAGTAACTCATACGTGAACCAGGAATTCTTCCAGGCATGTAATGAATTAATAATCATTTTAATAGATCTCTGTAATATTTATGACACACCTACTTAAAAAATAATAGTATTTTTACTCACAGAATGCCTTTTTTAAACTTTTAAAAAAAGATTTATATATTTACTTTATTGTTTTTTCATTTATCTCCCCTTCCCCCAGATGTTTCCACTGTCTGCTCATTGTTTGCTTGCCTTCTCCAGGAGGCACCAGAACCAAACCCTGGACCTTCCACATGGGAGGCAAGTGCCCTATGGCCTGAGCCACGTCTGCTGGCTTGTGGCATCTGCTTATTTAGGTATCTGCTCATCTTTAGGAGGCAGCAGAACCAAACCTGGGAACCCAACCCAGGACCTCCCATGTGGTAGGTGGGTACCCAACTGGTTGAGCCATATCTGCTTCCCTAGAATGCCTTTTTTTAAAATCAAGGAGCATAAGCTAAACAAATTTACTTAAATTGTGCTAATTACATAGCACAAATTTTAGGAAACAGTGTGCCTAGACTTAATTGTTGATTCATGGAATAACCACAATTTTCTTTCCCTTATACCACCTCCACTTGGGCATCTTAAAAAAAAAAAAAAAAGCCTGTCTTTTCCTTCATAAGACTATTTGGAGAATTAATGAATTGATGTCTGGAAAATATTTTGAACTCCAAGAAAGAAAGCTGCTTTGCATCCTAGAAGTGTGATTATTTAGTTGTGAAACATTTTCTCCCCCTTAAACATGCTGTCATTTATGTGTTTAAAGAGAGTAGTCATTCTAAGTAGTCACCTTAGGAGCCTAAAAACTTATTACAGTTGTACTTCTGCTGTTCACAGTTGGTTAGATTCCTTTTTGAAATTTCTAGTCAGTTTACAAGCAACATAAACACATTACTTTATAATCTCTTTTATAAGTACTTGTTTCCTTCTTCTCCTCCTTCTTCTCCTCCTTCTCCCTCTTCCTTCCTCCTCTTCCTCCTCTTCCTCCTCCTCTTCCTCCTTTCTTCTTTCTTATTCTCTTTCTTTCTTTTTTTTTTTTTTTTAAATCAAGAGCCATGTGACCCAACTTGGGCACCAATTTTATTTGCTCACCTTGTCAGAATAAGGCTGCATGGCTGCAAAACTCAATATTTTACCATTATTATGGATATTTAAGATTACCCTGAAGCTTGTGAAGGCAATTTCAAAAGACCAGTTTAAAAAATAGTTTAAAACAATGGCAACATTATTAAAACAAGTTTGCAACCTTCCCAGAGCTACTACCCTAAAGGGAGGCAAGCTTACTTGTGAGCTGGAGTTTAGCTATGTGTACATGTTTGCGTTGTTAAACATTTTGATACTAATAATTTGTATTGTAACCTATCAGTTACCTTTTTTCATCACATTGATGTTTTGTGAATCATATATTTCCATATACGTTAAGTAGAATACATTAACTAGATCACAAATAATACTAGAACAGTATTAATTTGGGATAATGTTTTATACAGAAGTGTGTACTTCACATAAATGCAAGTGTAAATCTTTGAAGTAATTTAGAATTGTACAATTTGGCTCCATGTTTTATTTTTTGAGAGAGCTATTCTGTGTAATACGCTAGGCCAAAATGACCTCATCAAAACATAAAATTGCTCTTTAAAAAAAAAAAAATTAGCCAGTTGTGTGTGCAACAGACTTTCTGGACCACACTAATTACCACTGACATTAATTTTCTTCATTTATTTCTGTTGTTTGAAAACTTTATGAATTTATTATACATATTATATATCATAAGTTATAAATGCCAGAAGACTGTTATAACTATATAGTATTTAAGGAGATACATGTCCTAGTTCCCCAAAATCATTATTATGAAGGAGTTTTATGATAAACATATGAATTAATTTTCTGAAAGAACAATTAGAAATATTACTGGGGATTTTCTGTGTAGTTTGTAAATGAGAGGAAGGGATCATTCTGTGGCTGCAAACATACTCTATTCCATTGTCTATTAAATGTTTAATTAGGGGTATATAAAAAGAGATGTTATCCTTATGACATTCAAATGGAAAATTTCCCATTATTTAGTGGCCAAATCTTTCTTTTAACTAAGAGTAAATGGTAACTTTGAGAGAAATAACAGATTTTGAAATGCAGACCATTGAAATGACAACTGACTTAGAACTAGCTGAGGCTGTAGGTTCAGAAAAAGTTTTTTCTCTCTGGTCAAGCATTATATGTTCAGCAAACTACCATACACATACCCTTTCTCACCTTAGTGTTTTGGCTTATATTATTTTACTTGTTTGAAATGCCCATTGCCCATTCCTCTTCTCTCTACCTGAGTAATGCTTTCTAAATCCTGTCTATCCTGTAAGATACAGTTGGAATGTCACTTCCTCCACAAAGCTTCCCTGACTCCCTAGCTCTTGTTCTTAGTTTACAATATAGTTCTGTTTGGGCTTACTTTCTGAGTTCTTGATTATTTCATTCATTTTGGCCTTGGACTTGTTTTCCACTGAGATTTATTTTTCCGAATCACATTCAGCACTTAGAATCTAAGTGGATGTAGATCTGCAGTAAAATCTGAGAAATTTTACTCAGGTAAAATTTCTTTATGTTCATAATTATATTAGTCATTCATCAGTTAATGAAGCTTTATGGTTCATTAACTTTTATTGCTACGGTATTCCATTGTGTGAATGTATAAACATTTATTTATCAAATCTCCTATTGATGAACACGTATGTTACCAATTTTTTGCTACTACTACAAAATGTTGCTAAAATGAACTTTCTTATATGATAAAATGTCTCCTTATACATATACAAACCTAGAAGTAGAACTATGAATTCATAGATATGAATGTTGTATCTCACTAGATTTTACCAAATTGCTTTCCAAAATGTTTGTGCCTAGTTATACCTAACTCCTAAGAGTTTATGAGATTCTTATTGTTATTCCACATCCTTTATATATTTGGAATTGTCAGACTTCAAAACTTTTTCATAATGAGATGGATGTGAAATAGTATTTTGTTTTAATTTTCATTTTCCCGACTTTTGGTAAGGTTGAAAACTTTCATGATTATTGGCCATTGTGTTTCCTCTTCTGGGAATTGCACTTTTATATTCTTTGCTCATTTTTCTATATTAACCTGTAAAAGATAAAACGGAGGCAATTAAAATTTTTTGTTAAAGTTTATTTGGGCAACAAAAGATTCTCAAAATTTGGCAGCAGCAGTGTTAGGGAGCTCCTCAGAGGAGCAGAAAGGGGAAGCTATATATAGAGCAAACATAGAAACAAGTAAGGAAAATATTCTGATTGGCTACCTAAGCTACATTGCCTTATTTGGGCTGTTACCGGTGGAAAGCTGCACCATAAGTGTCTATTTCTGATTGGCTGGTGTTAAAGCTCCACCTCCTTGTATTGCAGGGATTAAAGAAAAGGCTTCCTCTCCCAGGTTTCCATCATGATACTTGGGTTTTCCAGTCAGGGATTGGCCAAGGCTAGTCATTCAAGTCTAATGGCCTCCTCTCTCTTATTTTTAACAAATCTTTTGGTTAAATTTGTAAATTTTCTCTTCCAGTCTGTGGGTTTTCCAGTTGTGGTTGTTTTTCCTTGCATTGAAGTTAAAAATTTATCAATATTTTAAATTATCAATTCTTTCCACTTTGTTTTGTAGAAACTATATTACCCAGTAAGTAGTCACAACTATGGGTCTTCCTAAGTTTGCAGTTTTCTATCTTTCTTTCATAAATTCTTTCTGGATCAGGTTGGCTATAAATAAATGAAGAAATAAATGCATCACAGTTTCTCACTGGTATATACACAAAAGTATTAAATCTTTGAAAATTTATTGAAAAGAGTCCCATAGGTCAAAAATGGCATCTAACCAGCAGCTTTTCCAGTGTAAGCTTTTCTCATTTTTCATTAAGTTCTTATGAAGATATAGAATACAATGAAAACTCACTGCAAAACTCAAAGTACCCAAACTCCAAAAACACAAAATGGTATCATCCAGTGACCTTAATTAAGAAGTAGATAGTCCTAGATTGGAGGAATTTCTCTATCCACACCTGCATAACCCACCTTTGCCTCATAATAATGACTGTCTGATAGATACAGGTTAAGAGGCTTTATTCTTCTCCTTCAGTCTGTTCTCTCAGATACATAGGGCCTCTTCTACCCAAACAACTGGGAAGACTTCCATCTCTACCTCTCAGGTGCTGCTCTGTGAAGCAGGAACGGCTGGATTTCCTTTTCTTTCTTATGTTCCCAGCAAATTCCAGGAAGCCACTAGGCAGGAAGTAGGGGGTTTGGGATGGGTGCTGCTAAGCATTTGGAGATCTGAAACACAAAGAACTCTGGTGATAACCCATACCAGCAAATGCAATTATAGTCATGGGTTATATCAGTTCTACTCACAGGGAAACAGATGGGTCATAAAGGGTGGGAGATGCTTCCTCTGAAAAATGGAATGGAGAGTAGGGAACTAGATGGTGAAGACCTGTTAAGAGATAGGGTAACTGGACTGGGCACTTCATATATCAGCAAACTCTGCTACTGTATGTCTGAGCAGGTGGGCAAAAAAATGATCACAGATAATTTCCTACCTTATCTGTTTAACACCTAGTCTCGGCAGATCTTCCTTTCATTGAACATGTGTACAAATTTAAAAATACAGCAACCTAACATGAAACCTGAAATGTGGTGAAACGAGAGAATTTACTTTTGAAAGGAATTGTATTCTGCAAATAGTGAAATATTTTAAATCCATCATTGCTTTTGTCAGGTTGATAATTTGGCATTTGTTATGGATTGAGTCATGTCCCCCCACAAAGACTTGCTCAGATTTTAACCTCTGGTCTTGTGGATGTGAACTCGTTTGTAAATGGGATCTTTGAAGATCTTTTTAGTTACAATGAGACCAAACTGAATCAGTGTGGGCCTTAATCTAGTATGACTGGAGTCCTTTAGGCTGAAGAAATTTGGGCAAAAGGAGTCGGAGACAGGGAACAGACAGGGAGAGAGATGGCCATGGGATGGAGTTAGAGACTGAGTTACGAATTGCTGGCAAGTCACATCCAAAACATTGCGAACTTCAGAGAAAGCATGATCCTACTGCCCTTGATTTTGGACATTTTAACTTCTGCTTTATTAAATATATGATTCTCAAAAATTCAACTTTAAATGGAATTTCACAAAGGGAGTCAATCTAATTTTATTAGGACATCTTCACTAATCACCACCAAAAGTTTTGTTGTGAAACTGTAGATGTTGGATTTACTGAGAGCAATAGCAACTGTTCAGAGTGTAGGAAAAGTTAATGTATCAAATATCTGGAAGCATTTACAGAAGGTAAGCTAAAACCAACACATTTCATTAACCTGTAAGGGCCTCACTGAATAGGAAGACAGAAGGAACAACTAGCATAACTTGGCTCTCTAGGGATTATAAACCAAATCGTCCTCATTTTAGTATATCATTTGAGATTGTCACTGTATTTCAGGGAGTTCCATGCTGAAGGACTGTATAGAATGTGTCTTCAGAAAGATTTGCTATCAGACAGTGGTAAGCTTAGTAGAACAGGAGAATAAATTATAGCAGGTTACGTGTGCTAAGATGTGGATTCCATCCTTCTCGGTAAAAGGGGAAAAGTACACAAAGGCAAAGCAAATGTTAAAAGTGAAAAAGGACACCAATATCTATGCCATAAGATATTTAGTATACAGAGTTTTGTGGACTCTGTTAACTTAGTGGACCTTGTTTTATTTTTAGAATGTCTAAAGAAGAGTACAACCTGATGTTACCTGAGAGCTGATCAGGATTGAAATTTTACCTGGAATCTAGTTGCTGCCTTACTTTCTGCTTTTCTTGCTATAGCCCACTGGACACCAGCAGATAGGGGAAGATAGCCAACATGTTTGTAGATTCCTCTGCTCCAGTATCTGAAAGCACTTTCCCCCTATACCAACTTAGAACTCTCTGTCAGGACTTCATCCCACCCTATTCCTTTTAACCTTAGAGTTCTCAAGACTCTAGAAAATAACACGTACATCCTCTGTGGTGGTTTGAAGCTGTGTGTACCCCAGAAAAACAGGTTCTTAAATCTAATCCATTCCTGTGAGTGTAAATCCATTGTAAGTAAGACCTTTTGATGAGGTTACTTCAGTTAAGGTGTATCCCACCTCAATCAGGATGGGTCTTAATCTTATTATGGGAGTCCTTTATAAGGGACTGAAATTCAGATACAGAGAGAGAAAGCCATGGAAGGAAGCAGATGAAATTAATGAAACTCTAAGAGAAGGGAAAGACAGGCAAACACCACCACGTGCCTTGCCATGTGACAAGAGCCAAGGATCACCAGCAGCTGGTCATCTGGAGAAAGCATTACCTTAGTGATGCCATGAGAGAATAAATTCCCATTGTTTAACCCAACTTACTTAATGATATTTGCTTTGAGTAGTCTAGGGAACGAAAACATCCTCCTCACAAAATGTGGGAATAATTTGAGAAGTTATTTAACTTCTCTAGACTTCACCTACAGGTTTCCTTCATCTACAGAATGGAGTTAATTATCCCTACCTCATAGGAATGTCCCAATGATTAAAGGAACTAATGCCACTCAATAAGTGCTATACTCAAGAACAGTAGTTAGTGTTTAAAAAATAGTATCAATGCCTTGACTTTATGTTTTTATATGTGGAGATTTCAGTTTTTAAAATTTAGAGGGTCTACTACTTTATGGCCCATTGCTAATTAAAAAGGAAAAAATAGGTATTTTCATATTTTCTGATAACTTCAGAAAGAATATTATAATCTAAATATGTCTAGTAACATATAACCATCAAACCACATATGAAGCCATGAAACTCAAACTATGTTCTGTAATGGAGTCTCTATAAATGCCAAACCTATTAAGAGGCTGATGAGGCCAGCTTCCTTTGGTGACGTTTGTTAAATTTGTCCTAACAGTGCCAATAAATTGTGTTCTTGTCTTAAGTAGTATAAGGAAAGGATGACTTTTTTGTTTTCCCTTTGCTTGCCTGCTCATTTATTCATTTCACCAATAAGTGCCCAGCACTGTGTTAGGTACTGTGATAGATCAAACCATCAAGGACTTTGCAACTCAGCATGGAAGATAAACATGGAACAAGTAATTAATATTATGATGAATTTTCTGAAGGAGAACTAAAAAGGATTTTGGAGGAAAATAAAAGGGAGTCAATACTTAGTCTAAGAGGTTAAGGAAGACTTCCCTAAGGAAGTGACATTTTAACTGAGACCTGCAAGATGTGGTGGTACTTCCTAGAGGGCAGAAGCAAGCTTTCCAAAGATCCAGAGAGAGGAGCAGGAGAGAGCCTGTTGAATGGAGAAACTGAAAGAAAGAAGCCTATATTGCTGGACTGTGGAGCCAGGGGCAGATCATGGGCAGCAGCCTGTTCAGCAGAGCCCTGGGAAATCCCTTTTTAAAAAAAAAGAGCAGGAAAAAATTATGTTCTTTTTGTTTTCAAAGAAGATGCTACCTTCAGAAGTGTGGAAAAGAAAATCCTTCAGATTTCCATAAACTAAAACCTTGGTGACTAGAACCATAATTTCTAGTGTAGAATTTTTGAGGCTACACATTTGCTTATTGATTATAGAGTATGGGGGGTAAAATCTCTTCTTATCCTTTTGTTTTTTCCTTGGTCTGGAAAAGAGATTCTGCCCCATTTTACCTTTTGAATTACCTTTTGAAAGTACTGAGAAGGAAGCTTATGCTATCAATCCACCTTAATCATCCCCTCTCCCCTTTACTTATCTATCTTTTACTACCCTCCCCTTCACCCAACCCTCCTCTTCCATCTTCATCCCCTTTCCCATCATCTCTACTTTCCCCCCTCTTCCCCCTACTTCTTAGTCCCTCTCCCCACCATCTCCCTTCATTGCCCTTTCTGTCCTCCTGGCTTCACCTTCAACTTCACCCTTTGCTTTTAACTGTCTGGTCTCTGTTCTCTAGAAGGAAGTGGGATAACAAGCACCACAAACATAAGCCTTAAAAGAATGCAACTTAATGCATGAATAGATAAACATGCCTTTCCTAAATGGCTTTATTTTATATTTTGGGGCCCTTTTGGTAGAAAAACTTTTTAAAACCATGTTGTTAATATTGGAAAGTTCATCCTGGGAATTTTTTAAAAATTATTTTCTTTTTTTCCAGTGTTACATCAGTATCTCAGCCTATAAACCAGAATGTTTAGAATATAAATTGTTTTTATAAAAGATATTTCATTGAAAAATGAATACATCATTAAGATCTGCATGACTTTCTTATAAAGACATTATTTTTTATGTCATTCATTCTTTGCATTTTGCTAAAAGTCAGATTTCATGTATAGCTTTGGGGAAATTGTGGTAACATTTTATGTTTTTAGAATTCCCACTGTGATGAAGAATTTGTTAGCATTAGAGAAGATCTGCCAAGAATATATTATTAGACATTATTGAAAAGCTTTATTCAAGACCTTTATATTCAAACATCAAACTTGGAAAAAAGATAGATTCTAATGGCGAAGTTCACCTGATACATTGTATTAGCTGAGCTGAGAGAGTATACAAAATAATTTGCTCCTAAATATGCAAGAACATTCATAATAATACCTGAGAAGAACAATGGAAGAAAATGGCTTTATTCTTTTTTTAAAAATATTTTAAAATATATTTTTTAAAAAGATATTTAGATTACATAAATGTTACATAAAAATATAGGGGATTCCCATATGCCCCACTCCCTATACCTCCCACATTTCCCCACATTAACAATATCCTTTATTAGTGTTGTGCATTCGTTACAATTGATGAAAACATTTTGGAACAGTGCCACTAAGCATGTATTATTGTTTACATTGTAGTTTACACTCTCTCCCACACATTTTTGTAGGTTATGGCAAGATATGTAATGGCCTGTATCTGTTGTTGTGATGTCATTCAGGACAAATCCCAAGTCCTGAAAATGATCCCATATTTCACCTGTTTTTCCCTCTCCCTGCCCTTAGAACCTCCAGTGGCCACTGCCTCCACATCAATGATATAATTTCTTCCATTGCTAGAATCACAATAAATCTATAGTAGAATACCAGTAAGTCTCCTTTAGTCCATAGTTCATTCCCCACCTGTAATTGAGAGGGGACTTCGATTGATGGATGGGCCTCTGTTGCTTGCAGTTGTAGACTTTCTTGGTTCCTTGGGATGGTTTTTGTTAATCATCATCTACTTGTTAGTTGTCCTTGGGTGAGACCAATAAACTGCAGAGTAGGTGTTACAACTCCGTTGAGATTCAGGGCCCTGCTGGCACATGGACAGAATGGCTTTATTCTTTAACAATGTATGGAAAAAATGGATTTGTTATATTGACCTGAGTATTATTTGTAATTGGGCATCCATACTTACAGTATGTTATATTCTATGTAAATGTTTTTTTAAAAATGTAGACTAATTAGGTGGTTTCCAGAGTTCCAGTATCTACATGGGAGAGGGTGAGGGGGAAGGACACTTTACTTTGGAATCTCTATTTTAAAAAAGCTCCTCAGTATATTCTGATATAGGTGACTGTAGAGCTGGCATTTGGGAATGATTGGCCTAGCTAAAGAGAAATAACCTTAATAAGTTTTATAATCCTTCATGCCTCTATAGAAAACACCATATTTCTTTTAATTTTCAGAACAACTTTGTGAAGAAAATAGTATTGTTTATATCTTACAGGGTAAATTGCTGAATCCTTTAAGGCAGGCATTTTTTAGGTAAACTTTCGGACCCATTTTATAGCTAAACTGAGGCTCTGAAAAATTAAATGCCTTCCCCCAAGGAATCTCTGCTTTTAGGTAGTAGGGCTGAGATTCTGAGATTTTTTTTTTTTTTTTTTTTTGACTCCGCATTTGTGCAGAAGATATGCTCAGACTTCTTCCAAAATTGGGAGAGAAATTGGAAGTGTCTAGACTGAGTCTCCAGTAGCTTAGCTTGGAGTGATTGAATCTCTTTCTCTGCATTCTTCAGGTCAAGAAAAGCCTTCTCTGGAAATGAAGGCATTTTAAGCCACAGGTAGCAAGAAATGCAAGCAAATGACCTGACCTAACCATAAAGGAGTTTGTGAGATTTCATCAGGATTCTGAATTAGTCAGGAATCTGAAGTTTTCAGACCAAATCCTAGAACTCATGACTATAACTCTGACATTGCAAAATAACTGGAACATTAGAAGGTTATCTTGCAGTAGTTAACAAAAAGGGATGCTTCTGGTTTTGACAACATGAAATATCTATGCTACAAATACCTATAAATGCTCTAGAGATATTTCATTAAATACTATAAAGATGCATAGATGAGCTTGTGATAAAGTAAAGGAAATTCCCAGGAGCCAGGTGCTTTCACCCTTTCTATTCATTTCCAAAGATTTACAAACAACCATTTTTTTCTTTACCAATTCTGCACAGATTAATCCTAGCTTTCCATTTTCTGCTCTCATTCTGTTTTCCAGTGACCTATATTCTAATTATTAATTCCATGAGTTTACACAATATTTTTAGTTTATAACAGAGCAGTTATACAGTATGTCTTTTTGTGTCTGTCTTGGTTCACTCAACATAATTTACTCCAGTTTCATCTATGTTGTCATATGCTGCACATCTTCATTTCTTCTTACCACTACTTAATATTCCATTGTATGTATACACCACAGTTTGGTCTATCCATTCATCAACCGATGGACACCTGGGTTGTTCCCAACTTTTGGCAGTGGTGAGTAACGCTGCTGTGAACATCGGTATGCAGATGTCTGTTCGTGTCACTGTTCTCAGTTCTCCTGGGTATATACTTAATGGTATTGCCAGGTCACGTGGCAAGTCGTATGGCAAATTCCTTAGGAACTACCAAACAGTCCTCCACAGTGACTGTACATTCTACGTTCCCACCAACAGTGAATACATTGCATTGATGTGGAACTTTTGTTACAGTTGTTCATAGCACATTTTTCATAATTGTACTATTAATTAAAGTCCGTGGTTTAACTTAAGGGTCATTGTATAATGTAGTTCCATGGATTTAAAATAATTTTATTCTGTTATCATATATATATACAACCTAATATTTCCCCCTTTATTCATATTCAGATATATATTTCAGTGCTGTTTATTACATTCAAATGTACTACCATCACCACCATCCATTACCAAAAGATGTTCATCATTCCAAATGGGAAATCTGTATATTTTAAGCCTCAAATTCCCATTCCCTATCCCCACTCCATCCCTTGGTAACCTGTATTCTAGGCTCTGGCTCTATGAGTTTGCTTATTCTAATGGTTTCAAAAACAGTGAGATCATCCAATATCTATTAAAATTGATCTTTGTGTTTGGGTGGTAATAGCCTGTTCCATCCCTTATAAAATACCCCATCATCCTTTTATGTAATGATTTTAATATCCATTGAAGATTTTTATCTAAGTCCATCATTTTATTAACGGTTGGAAAGTGGTGATACTGTTAATTGTCTTTTACTTATTATTATGCTTCTATAATGAATAATTTTCTTCACTAACTGGTCACTCTCAAATAGTTTGTATAGCAAAGGTAGGATAAATGATTGATTCTTTCCCTTTATCATTTTTCAGGTCCTATCATCCTCTGAATCACTGAGAAATTCTTAACTTCAGGTTTTGAGATGCGAATTTATACTATCTGGGTGGGCCAAGAATCCCAAACTAAGAAACTTACACCAAATATAAGCAAAGGACTATAGATAGCAGTAATATTGTGGCTTCTTTCATCATTTGTAACAAATATGTAACAATAATGTAAGGTGTTGGTGGTGGGTGATATATGGGAATCCTGAATGGTATGCATGATTGTTCTTTAAAATTTGAAATAATAAATTAATTGTGAAAAAAGTATTTTGCCACTGGTGATGCCCCTGGGGATACAAATGGGAAACCGTTATCCCTCAAGGACAGTTCCTCAAACTAGGTCCCATAGTATTCTCATGGTAAAGATGAGTTCATATGCTAAAATTACAAAACCCATGAAGAAATAATTTACCATGAGTGAAAGTTGATGGACACAATTGTCAGGAAATTTAGATTCCCAGAATATTTAAGTGAGCCTAAGGCTGAGTCTTTGGTTCTCTTTTCTATCCATATTCACAGCCTTGTAGATCTCATCCATTTCCATGCTTTAAAGAATTATCTCACATTTAAATCTCCCATCCAGACAACTCTTCAGAAATCCACTCATGATTCCAGCTGTATACATAATAGTTCCACTTGAAAGTCAAATAGTCATCTCAAACCTAACACATTCAAAATAAAACTCTCGATTTGCTCCTCCTGTGCCACCTGCAGCCTTTCCCATCTCAGTAGATAGCAATTTCTGTTGCTCATGCCAAAATGTGGAGCCACCCTTGACTCCTCTTTCTCTCAGAGCCCACGTCTAGTCTGTCAGGAAATCCTGCTGGATCTGCTTTCAATATTTATCCAGAATTCTATTATTTACCACCTCTACTGCTATTATTCTAGTCTTAACCTTATCCTTTGGCCGGATTACTGTAGGAAAGTGTTTTTCCAGCGTAATGGATTTTAAGTGGTAGAGGAAATTTAAAAGTTAATTGGTAGTTTCCTGAACAATATTCCTGCTTTATACTTAGAGGATTTTATTTTAAACTAAATCTAGCAAGCCATTTCAAAAGTGCTACTTTATCTTATTTTTCTTTTCTAACTTTAAGTAACTATGGGCAAGTAAGAGTTTACTAGAGAGAGGATGGAATCTTGTCGAAGTATATTTTACACTGGGACAAGCATTTTGATTTAACCAGACTGTAAATCACAATCTTGTCTCTGAGTTGAGCTTTTCCCAATGTAATTTAGTTTAATCACTTAGGCATAGGTTTGGCTCATAGGTGAATTGAAATGAAATGAGGAGAAGCAAACACTCTAAAGGATTAGTTATAAAGAATGTGGTTTATACCTGATGTCTTAGAATTCCCTTTCAATGCCTAAAATGAGAGAATAGTAGCTCTAGTTGCCTCTTATTTTTTCAGCATATTGAATTACTCAATTCAACAACATGTTTGGTTATCTCTAAGACATTGTGTGGTATTGTGAAGGACTACAAAAATTTAAGACATTGATTATGCTCTCTGGATGCTCACAGTTTAGAAGAAACAAATGTACACATTAGTATAACATCTGGTGACAAAATGGCATGAGAAGAATACTAAACAAAGGCATAGGTAACACATGTGGGCACTTCAAAAAGTGATTAATTCCTGAAGTATGGCTCTAAGCTTGTTTTCTACAGATCCCAAACTGATTTTAAAAAATGCAAGTCCTTTTGTTGGTTTGTACAGATCAAAGACCTGTGGTGTCATAGATTTTCCAGCTCCACTAACCTCCTATGATTTAGTGACAAGTGCTTGTTATCGTTATCTTCTAACAACCTTTAAAAAAATTAGTAACTATTTTTATTGTCTCTTTTTAAGCACCCAAAACTATTTTATTAAGTGAATGTAATATTGATTAAAAAGAAAAAGCAAAGCAAAGCAAAAAAGTTCCTGAATCAGATTAGCTTATGTTTTTGTAGAAATTCTGAATAAAAAATTGCCAAAGAAACAACAAATTAAATGAATAATAATATATGATTAGCGAAGATATTTCTAAGATTGCAGGGGTGTTTTTATTTAATAATTTATTGGGGTGAAATTCACTTAACATAAGAGTAAACTTTTGTCTCTATTTTTTTAATTGTGGTAAAATATACATAATACATAATATATAAGATTAACCATTTTAAAGTGAGCAGTTCAGCATTTAATTTAATTAATTTAATGTGAGTCATTATTGTGCAACCACTGCCTCTATCTAGTTCTAAAAAATTTCCATTACTCCAAAGTAAAACCCCTTGCCCATTAAGCAGTTTCTCCCCATCCCTCCCTCCCCCAACCACTGGCAACCACCAATTGTGTTCTGCCTCTATGGTTTTATCTATTCTGGATATTTCATATAAATCGAATCATACAATGTCTGACCTTTTGTGTTTGGCTTTTTTTTACTTAAGATACTGTTTTGGAGATTCATTCACATTTTAGAAAGTCATAATACTTCATTCCTTTTTTATGGCAGAATAATATTCCATTCTATGTATATACCACGATTTGTTTATCCATTCATCTCTTGATGGGCATTTGAGCTGTTTTTGCCTTTTGTTTATGGCACATAGTGGTGCTATGAAAATGCATGTACATGTACTTGTTTAAGTAATTGCTTTCAATTCTTTTGGTTCTATACCTATGAGAGAAATTGCAGGGTCATATGGCAATTCTGTGACCTAACTTTCTTAAGTGTCATTTTTTTTTTCCTCCCGAAAAAGCCCCTGTATTTCAACTCCCTGCCCTGAAAGTGTCCAGTGGCCACTGGCTCCACCTCACTGTTATAATTTCTTACATTGCTAGAATCCCCATATGTGTACAACAGAATACCATCAAGTCCACTCTAGTCCATAGTTCTTCCCCCAATCCTGAGGGGACTGGGATGGTGATGTCCACTCTACCTCCAAGTGAGAGAGGGCTTATATCCCATGGATATGGTGGGTGGGATGTTCCTGCCTGCAGATGCAGGCCATCTCCATTCCCTGGGGCCGTTGCCCATCTCTCTCTCCTTGCCAGGTGACTTGGATGAGTCCATTAGCTGTAGGATAGGAGTTGCAGCTCCACCGAGATTCCACGCACACCTGGCACATAGATAGGCCAGAGGCTCCAGTCTCTGGAAGTATACCTAAAAACTCCAGCATCACATGTAGGTTTGAATAGAAGGGACTGATGAACCATGTGCAGGGAGAACTTATTTGAGTCACTCTCAGGAGCACAGATTCGAAAATAGAACCCACTGATAAGGCGTCAGTCTCTGGGGCTATCCCCCCTTATATAGGACCTGGGTGTCTCCAGAGCTCTCAGGAGCCCCTCTGTGTGGGGTGATATGCACTTTGATGTTCTATGAGCTCCTACTGAGGTGTGCCTAAGTGTTACCTCTGGGATGACCTCCCGACTCTCTTTGAAGTCTCTTAGCCACTCGAACTCATTTGTCTTTACCTTTTCCCCCTTTTATTCAAGGTCTTTTTCCAGTTGTGTTGCCAGTTGACACTTGGTATTAATCCCTTGTTGCCAGGGAGGCTCATCCCTGGGAGTCATGTCCCACGTTGTGGGGAAGGTAATGTGTTCATATGCTGAGTTTGGCTTAGAGAGAGGCCACATTTGAGCAACAAGGAGGCTCTCCGGTGGCAACCCTTAGGCACCCCAAAACACTAAGTTTCAGTTACAAGAGCAAAGACTCATAAGGGTAGTCATCAATAAAAAGAACTCATCAGTGGGTCATCCTCTTTTGACAGACACTGTCCCTGCACTCAGAGAACTGTTGCTGCTCCCTTGGAGAATTGGCAGAGCTCTCCAGGCTAGGAATTCAGATTCCCTTATTTATTGTGTAATTGTCCACCCACCATAACCATGCCCCATCCTTTGATCTTTTGAACAATTTTGTATATCTTTCATGTATATTCGGATGAACTAACTCCCATGAATCCCCCCTCCCAGACACCCCCCACCAATAATCCCCTGCAGTACCCATTGTAACCCTCTGTGATCCAAATCTTCCATGAACATGTAGTCCATAAAATAATCAAATACACTTAATAGGAAAAAGAAACAACAATGATAAGCTTACATGCAAGAGACAAACATAAGGAAACTCAGGGAAAGAAACAAAAAACAAACAAACAAAAAAAAACAAAAAATATTATTAGCAGATTGGGACATTCGAAAAGGGAAAAAGCAAAAGAAATGCCTTTAAAAAATATATATATATATATATATATATATATCTACATTTTCTCTAATAGCTCAAAAACTTTCCAAACATCTAATATCCTCATTCTTTCTTGAAAGAGAAAACAGTTGTTTTCATAAAGGAATGCACGGATGTACTCCCGCATGGTACATTTGTGTTCTTTTCAAGAATATATCTGTAATGAAAATGAGATACTATGATATGCAGTGGCAGTCTTGAGCCATGGTATATGCAATCTATTAATGTTGCAGCCCCATGGTAAAGATGAACTGCTCAAAAGTAAAGGCTGTTCCAGAAAGAGCAAATAATAAAAGTGCTAGGAGCTTTAAACTCCTTTTTGGGGAAAATGCAGAGATAAATAAGTAAAATAAATCCAAGTCTCTTGGCTTCCACGTCTGTGCTTTATCTATTAGGAGGTATATACCTCTTTTTTGTTCCCATTGTCTACCAATTTGAGGGGAGCCAAAATTCTTTTGTGGTAACCTAGTATAGCTGCCTGTGGTACCTAACAAAAAATCTCTGTGTAAATACTCCTTTTGCCCTGAAGAAAAAAGAATCCAGGTAAACATGCTTATCTCTGCTGCTACCTTTCTCATCTGAATCCTTTCCTGATTATTTATGTTTTGATCCATCAAAAAGAATATATCCATCCAATAAAAGGTTGACAACTTAGACAAATACTTATCAACTTTCTGTTAAAGCCCTGTTCCATATCTTATTAATATACTTTGCATAAAGTAAATTATGTTTAAGAAATCAGCCTAAGTAGCAGTTGTGCAAAGAGGGCTCTGTTTGACTGAAGGATCAAGTGTTTACTTAGATGTCTCCCTTTGAGAACCCTGATAATATCACCTACTCTCCCCCATGCAACCAGCTTAGGAAACACTCTCATCCTTTATGTTTTCACAGCACATGTTTCTCTTATTCTTGGTGTTCCCTGACAAAATAGTAGATGCTGAGCAAATATTTTTCGAAGGAATGACTATTTGTAGTTGCCAACACACCTTAATATTAACTTTTAAAAAACACCTGATTTTATTTTCTTCACTGTTCTGTATCTTCTTGGTTCAGTCAGCAATATTATCAGAGCAAGACCTTTGAAACTTTATTAAAAATATGTTTATAAGTGCCCAAGATCGCTCAACAGTCTCTGAAAATGATTAAACTTATTCCTTGGAACAAATGCTTGTGGGCTCATCATATTGTGATTTCTGAGAATCACATATGAACACACATGCACACACACCATTTTGAAAAGTAGAGTTTAGCTTTCCTCACAACTCTATTAATACTGCATATTAATTTTCCCTTTTCTTATATTTTCTCCTTAAGAGGGTAGTAAGTATAGGAGTACTACTCACTATTATTTTCATTCATCTTTAAAATTTATGCCTTCTTTTACCAAAGAGTGGTGGCTGTTAAAGTAACCAGACTACAGGATTATTTCATCAGATATTTTTTAGTTTTTTTGTTTGTTTTTGTTTTTTTTAACAATTCTTAAAAGTGTCACTTGGATTGAAAGACTAGTGGACATTCAAGACTGAGCTCATTAGGTATGTTTCTGAGAGAAAGACAAGGGACAAAGAAACAATTTACAAGAATAAGAAGTGGCATTCAACTTTGAAGTGTGTGGATTAAGAACCTTTGGGACAAGGTAGGATGTACCTGGTAACTACTGCAGTATCAAATTTATATTACTTTTATTCTCTAAGGTTGAATGTGCATCGGATTATACCAACTAGTTTAGCAAGCCCAGGGAAGGTAGAGAAAAACAGAGGTAAGGAGGGTCAGAGGTGGCTAGATGGGGATGGAGTAGTTTGAGCTATTAAAAAATTTTTTATAAATCAATTGGGAGGTTTCCAAGAAAAATATTTCTGAATGTGAACACTAAAGTACATGCAAAATCATTTATTTTATTATTATTTTTTTTTATTTCAGTATATTTTATTGCCAAATGTATTCTTTCAAAGATCAAGTTTCCCCTGTAGGTGAGGAGAAAGCAATACAGCATCTGGAAAAGGCTGAGCTACCTCCCCAAACCTGAGATCCTTGCCCCAGCTTTGGAGAAGACCACATGCTACTGCGCT